>CM070593.1:10999786-11526078 GCA_036346395.1 Hsuehochloa calcarea | reverse complement strand
GTATGAAGCGGAAATACATTTTGATGACACTACTTATCCAAGGGCCAAGCAACTCGGGAACAATATTGATGTGTACCTAGCACCATTCTTTGGAAGATCTTGTGACACTTTGGAATGAAGGGGTACAAGTATGGGACGCAGCATAAACGAGAGACTTCACTTTACGCGCCATGTTATTACGCACCATCAATGATTTTCCGCCCTTGGTAACCCGTCGGGTTCGATACAAAAGGAGCCAAAGCATGTCCGCACTGCATAGATGGTACCGAGAGTGTATGGCTGAACAACTCACGCAAATCGTGTATATGCGCCACCGTAGGTTCCTTCCTGTGATTCACCCATACCGCAAGATGAAGAAAGAATTCGACGAAATAAGGAGGACGGTTCAGCTCCAAGGGATTCTAGAGGGAAAGAGGTCTATGATATGGTTAAGGATATCGATGTTGTGCTTGGAAAGGGAGGTAAATTAAGGACCCCTCAGAAAAATATCTGGAAGAAGCGGTCAATTTTTTGGGACTTGCCTTATTGGGAGCACTTAGAAGTTCGCCACTGCATCGACGTCATGCACGTGGAGAAGAATGTATGTGATAGCTTGATTGGCACATTCTCGAACATTCGGCAAAACAAAAGATTTGCGTTAACGCACGGCGTGACTTGGTTGATATGAACATAAGATCCGAGTTAGCACCAAAGAGATCGATAAAGGATGAACGTACCTTCCCCGACTTGCTACACTTTGTCCAAGGCCGAGAAAATGAACTGTCAAAGTTTGCATGGTGTGAAAGTTCCGTCCTAAGTTACTCGCCAATATTAAGAAACTTGTTTCCATGAAAGATTTGAAATTAATTGGTATGAAGTCTCATGATTGTCATGTGCTGATGACACAGATGCTTCCTGTTGCAATTAGGAGTATCTTGCCAAACAAGGTCCGAGTGGCAATCTTTAGGCTGTGTTATTTCTTTAACTCAATTGCTCAGAAGGTCATCGATCCCGAAGGACTCGACGCTCTGCAGTAGAGGTGGTGACGACTCTATGTCATCTTGAGATGTATTTCCCTCCGTCTTTTTTGATATCATGGTCCATCTCATTGTTCACCTTGTGAAAGAGATAAAGATATGCGACCTGTGTTCCTACGCCATATGTACCCTTTCGAGAGATACATGGAATTCGAAGTCCTACGACGGAATCGATCTCGGCGGAGGGCGATATCATCGAAGGTTATGCAACCAAGAGGTCATTGAGTTCTGCGTGGACTACATGGCTCGTGGAACCGATGGCGTGACTCTATCTCGCCACGAGGGAGACCGGAGGGTATCGGGACCATCGGGAGAAAGCAATCACTCCCAATCTAGATACATACGCGCAGCCCATTTCACGGTCTTGCAACACATGACCCAAGTGTCCCGTCGTCGACGAGCAGAGACATGTTACGCTAATGTAATCCGCACCGGTCGGAGGTTTGGATAACGAGAAAACAACCGCTCGGTTCAACGAATGGTTAAAGATGCGATTCATCGAGGGCATCAAGTGATGAAACGCCGCTATGGTTGGCCAAAGGACCAAAATTTACAATTGTGACATGGCAAGGATACGACATAAATGGGTACACGTTTTATACGGCACTCGTGATATGAAGAGCACGATCCGTAATGCGGTGTCCGTGATAGATGCATTTCACGAGGGGTTCAATACTCGGGGGCACGCGGTTGAACTCGTACTATGGGTTCGTAGAGGAGATTTGGGAGCTTGACTATGTACTTTTCAAGATCCCCTATTTCGATGTCACCGGGTTAAACTTCCGCAGGCGTGAAGGTCAACAAGTGCGTGTCACTCACTGTGGACCTCAAACGTGTCGGATACAAGGACGAACCATTCGTACTCGCTAAGCAAGTTGTTCAAGTTTTTTATGTAACGGACCCAGCAAATAAGAACCGCCACGTAGTTCTTCATGGAAAAAGAAGGATTGTCGGAGTTGAGAATGTCGTGGATGAGGAAGAGTACAATCAATTTGACGAGTTGCCTCCTTTCGAGACTCGGCATCGGTGTGGAAGAACCCAATGAGAAAGCTAGCTATATGCGCGTCGATCATCATAAAGGACTATATTTCAATTAAGCATGTATATATTCCACTGTAATTAATTTGATGTTAACATGGAAACGCGTCACGTGTTATGGGCGCTACTTCATCGGTCAATTTGCCTCGGTTGGTCGTGTGAGACCCCTTTATCGACTTGTAATGCAAAAGATATATATGAGAAAATTAAACACCTCATTTGGAGCTATGGTACAGTGAATCAAGCACCTCATGAGATGAACAACCTAATTGGATTCATCTCATTTGGAGCCATGATGCACTTTCTACAATTTTTCAAAGCCTTGAAATGAGCAAAAGTAAAATGCATAAGTAACTTTTCTGGAAATAGTAACATGTTCCAAACTAATTTTCACAGTAAGCTCATTAATAGAGGAATCCAAAAAAATTGGATTCACTCAAAAATAGTTTACAGAGAAAAAGTTATGCATTTTTGAATTAAATTGTATTTTTTAGATAACAAATAAGCCTTCTCGGGAAAATCCAAAATTAAATCGACGTGGATGAACTTGGATCGTTGATCTAGCGATGGACGGTTCACTGGGAGATATCACAGACGGTTCTATAACAGAAATCGTGATATAAATATCGCAGCGGTTCTATTAATGAACCGCGTGATATCAACATATCATGCATTTGTTCGCTTATGGAACCGCTCGTGATATTAAAATTAGGTTTGCCTTTCTAAGTTATCACAGCGGTTCCATAATAGAACCGTCAGGATAGTTAACATCACGCACGGTTCTATTATGGAACGGTTCTATGATATCACGATCATAGAACCGCTGCGGATATCCATGTATATAAGTCTGTTCTATCATCGAACGGTTGCACTCTCTTTTTCACACTTCTGCTGTGAGGGTTTACCAGGCCGCCTCCTTCGTCCCCGCCTCACCGGCCGCCTCCTCGACCCGCCTCGCCCCACTGCGGCCGCCTCCCGCCGCCGAGCACCTAGTGAGTTTCCAGTAGCCGCCTCTTCTCTCGCCGTGAGGGTTTACCAGGCCGCCTCCTTCGTCCCCGCCCAGACTGCGCCGCCTCCCTTCGTCCGGCCGTGAGGGTTTATTTTGTTTTGTGATTGCTTTGTGTTGTAATAACTGAGCTTAGCAGATCACATTACTGACCGTAATTACTCATGGCGGACCGGAGAGGTCCATGCAATAGATGCTTCGATTGTTGTTCATAGGATGTTTAGGTAGCTAGCCGTGTGGTGGTACTTCGCTTAATACGATTTTAATAATTAATTTCAGGAGAAAGATCAATAAGTGTATGTGCTATTTGAGGCCTAGTCGATGCAAATCGGATCTTGATTGTTACTTTTTCGTACCTCTGAATTTCATTTGCTTTGCATAAGCAAAGGTTTATGGTTAGTCAAGTATCAATCTGTGGTTCTTTGTATAAAAATGAGAAGAAATAATTAAGCTTTTGAGCCGGAGTGGTCCTCGTTATGTGTGGCTAATTACATTCTAGCTTCCTATCATTTATATCTTTGTTGCCCTCGTTGTTCTAAGCAAGTTGGTGGTTTAGCTACCAGTCTCTTTATTGCAGAATAGAATGCAGAGTTGTCTATTGATTGCATATTCATTATACTGTTAAGCCAGAAAATTAATTAGATGCTCTACTTTTCCATATATAATTATTTAATCATCACATGGGACCATTCATCCTATAAATAATGAAGTCAATCAGATGCTTATACTTGGGCAATTTTCTATAGCTCTACACCATACAAATGCTTCTTGACTTGAAGCATTGAGGCAATTGCATTTTGCTCCACAGGTGTGTAGTGCTTTTCTCCAAGTATGTTTCCTCTCACTCAAGGGCAAGCCAAGCACTTGGCCACCTTCGTAACTCTTGCTTGTGGTTTTGCTCATCATTTATGCTCTGATCAAATAATGTGTGTGAAGGTTCATTAGTTGGAGACTTGGAGGAAGTGCTAGATATTTGCAAACTGACACCCTCCCTTGGGTGACCCATCTTTAGGTCATATCTATGCGCTAGTTTGTTTGCACTCCTTATGTTTTATCATACTGGATTTTGTGATTTGTCTTAAATAACCAGTGAAATTGACTAAGTGTGCACCCTAGATGTTCTGAGAATTTTAGTTTATAACTGTTGTATTTCATTTCATTCACTTTTCTGCATTTATTAAGAAAAATCTCTCTTGTAGTTGTCAGTTCTTGATCAACATTTTACTATGTTTTCTTAATAAACATCAGTACAGTCTAGTTGGTAGCGTGGTTGTGTTTTCTTAATTAATTTTCGCATCTGATGAAAACCTATGGAAGTAAGACGGTGCCAATTTACTAGGTAAACCTGGGAACCGTGATGATTCTTATGGTACACTGACTAAGATGCTTGCTATATTTATTTATATTTTTGTGCAATTTCCCATATATTATATACTATGTAATAATTGTGTACGTAACTTATATAGATAGCAAGTAAGCGAGATGGCGAGGCACCGCCTTCGCGCCGCGTCGTGACGTCGCCAATGCGTCTGGATCTCCGATCAAGGTGGTACGCAGCGGAAGGCGAGGAATCTCCAAATTGCCCTCGGGCGCATGACGATCACGAGGTCGGTGACGCCGGGATCCCGCCGGTCCCAAGAAAGCAACCGCGAGATTCGGACCGTCTGCGGGGTACTTGCAAGGAACGGTCCCCATCACCACCCCAACCCGGAAGTCTCTAACGGATGTACATAGAGACTAGTTGTGGATGAACTTTCGCCTCGCTCACTTTCCTGAAGCGTACCGAACGCACGTGCGATGGCACGCGCCGCCGGGGCGATGTCCCACGCGTGGAGAACCTTCAAGAGCACGCTTGTCACGCGATGCGTGAACACGGGTCTGACGCCCTTCACGACGTATCAATTTTTGTCGCGGATACATGGGACGCCGTGCGGATGAAGACGACGGCCGAATTTCAGGAGCAAAGTGCGCGCGCGTGAGCTATCCAGCACAAAACACTCACCCCACGGCACTCGCCACCGGGTACGCGGGTAAAGCCACGCAGATGGCGGCGGAGGACGAGACTACGACCGCTTGTCGTGATCTCGATGAGCGCTTCGATCCTTGTTTGTATTAGAACCGATCTTTACTTGATTCGGGGTCTCCTAGAGATGAAATCTCACGGATGTTTAGACGTGTTCAGCGAGAGAATAATAACCCTAATCCTGTGGTGTGGTCTTCTTAATGATCGAGTAAGAAGCTAAGACTATTACGTAAAAATAGAACCTTCCTTCTACTCGCCTTGATGCCCTTATATAGTCGTGAAGGAGTAGCCGTTTTGCTCGCGGAAGAGGCGGGGCGATGATGGCGTGATTACAGGCGCATACGCCGCCCGCAATTATCATTCAAAGATAATGGGTATTTAAGCACTATTACTACGCGGGATAGTAGTGCGAGGGCAATTGGACCCACTTGCCCCGTAGGTTTGATTATAAGGTGGTCGTGGTCTACCTGGTCGTGAGGAGAACTTACGACTGTAGTAATCCTTACGACTATGTAGTGATCGTGAGAAGACTTACGACCATGAAATGGTCGTGAGAAAGACTTACGACTAGGAAGTAGTCGTTTATGACTAGGCAAAGGTCGTAGTAAGACTTAACAATCATCTATGTGACATCATATTTACCCATAATAAGAATTATAGATAATAGATAAAATGAGGATTATTAGATCCTCGACGAAACCCCACGCCTTCGGCAACATCTCTCCGACAAACCCGACGAGCGGTGTCTCAACGTCTGGTAAATTTCTCGAACCACTTAATTGTTAATAAGTCCATAACTTCATGGTGTCTACAATAACATGATGTTCTCTTGCGAGAAGCATTGACTTTCGCATGTTTCCAAGGTTCCTTCAAGTAGACAGGAGAAGGATGTACCGCTCTCTACCACGGAAACAAGGAGCACCCGGTCGCACGCGAGGCGTTGGGGTTTACGTACCTTGGAGGATGGATTCCCACACAACTCCGACACGTATAGGAGTAGGAAGAGATCCAAGGACCAGACGACGCTTCGGTTGGAACATGTGATTATTGCACAATTTCAAGAACAAATAACAAACTTGCGTAACCAAGTAAATCAACTCATGCGGCGCAAGCCGCCTCGTTAATTTGGGAGCAAGTCACGCCGACATCGAATAGCGTCGCGTCCACACATAATTCGGACATGACGACGCAGCAATTACCGATCGACGGCATCGAGGTAATGTACATCTGCGAGTGCTCCAAAGATAGACCTATAGGACGCCTTAGCTAATTGTGTGCGCTTTTGTAGGAGCCGACGCCAAGCTCCAAGTGAGGATAGTAGGGTCGATTCCTATTGAGGTCGGGCGGGTATGGTGTATCCATACCAGAAGAAGCGATGCGAAGACGGTGCCCACCGGGCGCGAGGTTACGCCAGTGCATGTGGACATGGTCCATGACAATTTCATGGCCATCCATTGGAGATTCCCGAATGAAGAAATCGAAACACTAGGGGTGCCACGCACACTTTTATCCGATGGCCCAAGAAGGACATCGACCGGACCCTTCGGTGACGCGATATCGAGAGGACCTGCCTCTCCAATAGGACCCTCGATGAGTCCGCCTCAACCAAAGCTTCGAAGGCCGCCACATCGCTTCCGTCGAGAAGGCGACAAAGGGACAAGAAAAGCGTGTCACCATATCGGTCCTCGAGGCGCCACACGGGAAGAAGTCCTCACCGCCTCGTTAAGGAGAAATCAAAATCGAAGAACATTAAGGCACCTCCCAAACCCGTGAAATACTCCTCGGAGTCCGCTGGTCTCTGGCGCGAAATAAAGAGATCGAGGAGTAGCTTGTCAAGCTTTGCATGATTGGTACTTGCGCAAGACCGAGCGAAGGGGTCATCTTTGAATCACCGTCGATACGGGAGGAGCATTTTCTCCACGAGCACGCCACTTCGTCGTGGGCTTCAAGACTTAATTGACTTATACAACCTAAGCGCCTCGACGCCTCACTTCTACGATCTTTGGACAATCGTAAGTGTGTGCAATCAATTTCTACACTCACGTGATACCGATAAATATCATAACTCATTGCTTATGTACAGATACATTATGAAATGTGCCCGTCGAATCAAAGAACCGGTGGGTTTCCTCGACCCACATGTGGTCTCTGAGCAAACAATCAACCAAGACGCATCCTACGTCGAGAATTACATAAAAATAGGATTGCTTGCTCAGAACGACAGGGAGTACATAATGGTGCCCTACAACCAGAAGTAAGTGCTTCAATATTTGCTATACAAATTACGTTTCAACATAGGTTTATGACTATAGCGACATACATGAGTAGGTTCCACTGGATTCTTCTGATTCTTGTGCCAAAGAGGAACATGGTATTGTACCTTGATTCTCTACTCAACAAAAATCACGACTTCACCATTCTTAAAGGAATACTCGACAGGTATGTTCATTTCCTCCGCACATAACTCTATTGTAGTCTTCCTTCGTTTTAAATGGACAAGGATAACTTTTTTGAATCATGTAGGGCGTTCATCGGCTATGTTGCCGAGGAGGTTTATACAAGGAACAGCGCCACACCGACTCACGGGATGCGATTTCGATGCACGCGCTACAACACAATAATCATATATCATACTCAAGTAATATTGCGTCTCGAATCGATTGTACATATATATGTAATTCTATTTTTGCGGTCTTGCCAAAGAAAAACGAGATCACCTATGCGCATTCTACGTATGCCATCATATGCAGCTATTGATTGCTTCTAGGACGAACGATCCCCAGGTTTGTCAATCTCGTAATAATTATCTCCTAATTATAAATTTAAATATATATGCTTACTACTTTACTCACGCTAGCGATGTGGCTTGAACATAGAGTTAAATGCACTCGAGATGGACCAGTCACGCACATTCGAGGAGCTCGTGGCTTCATCAAGGCAGACATAGTTAACACCAACGGAGAGTTTCACGCCGTCGACACCGATGAACGACCTCGAAACAATTGATTCAATATTGTAATTCACTTTGACTGGTTGTAATTCAATTTGTAACTCTAGCGACAATATATACTTGAAACATTCTTTTGTAATTGATTTTGAGTTAAATGATCACTTTGAGTTGTCGACAATTATCTCGTGACATGTTTCTACTTGCTAGTTTTCGAGAGGGCATGGCTAGCAATTCACGAGGCTAGTGAAAATACGAAAAAATTTAATTAGGTTAATGGACTTATCACGAGGCGGTTCTAACTACGAACCGCGTCGTGATATCAATAACCACAGACGGTGTAGTTGAAACCGCTCGTGATCTTATCACGAGCTTCTAAACCACCGCTGCGGTTTGTAGTTGAAACAAATGCGTGATAATGAATTCTCACGAATCGGTTCCCACAACGAACCGTGCGTGATTTCAGAGTATCACGCATTTGGTTTTCAACGAATAACCGCTGATATCTCGTATCATAAAATTTTCAGACGGTTCAAAAACCGCTCTCTCGCACATATGATTTACGGTTCAAAAACCGTCTGTGATGACCTTTTCTGTAGTAGTGTACTCAATTGTAGTCTAGCTACTTTAGGTGGACTCATGTTTGTTTGTAATCGTTTCGACACAGGTTGAGAGCGGCAGGCCTCCTTCCACTAGCGAGGATGGTGGAGGCGACGTGAGAGGATGACCAGGACCACAGTCCTGGTAGTACGTCTAGGCGTTTTCCATATAATCGGGCCCTACTGACGGCGCTGGTTGACCGTCGGAGGCCAGAGATACACACATTCCACCATCCGTGCAAGGAGATGGCGCCGACCCTTCAACCAGTGGATCAACGACAAGATCCACCCCTACAACATGTGTCATTATGGGGTCATACATATGCCCATGTCAAACCTTGTTTGCAATGCCATTGAGATTATGAATGCACAGCAGCAGCAATAAATACCTGAGAGCTGCACAAAACCAACATATTAATCGAGTCCTCATCTTCATCAGGAATAAGTCTAATATAGCCCTTTACCCTGCTGTCGTTATACCCAGTAAGCTCCTGAGCAGCCTTCGCAAGGAACTCTTCTGCAGCAGCACGAACGGACTTCCTATCTGGCGATGGCTGTGGCTTTCTCTTCTTTCCAGACCAGCCCACCAGCCCCCTCCTTCTCCTCTACTGATTGCCTGCATGCTCCTCTTCTGATCTGAAATAACAAGAATGAAACCTCAACTCTAAACCATAAAAAAACAAGCACATACAAATTCAACAAGAATGAGTGACCAATGAACCTTGCCGCTGCTTGTGTATTCACAGTAGTGGTAGGGCGCACTGGTGCTGCAATTCAGAATTCAAGTAGTTATTACATATCTATGCATAAGTTGGCATGCAACAAGAGTGAACAAGCATGAGTCAAATACCCTTGTCCCAGTCCTCAAATCGATTTAACTTCTCCTGCCACAGGCTTAACCTCTCCTGCAAAGAAAATAAGCAGAACATAGAAATGAAACTTGCAAGTAGTACAAAAATAGAAAATATATATATAATCGAATTCTCCATCCAACTATCCAAGATAGGCCCATATAGAATTATCCACCCATGAATCAACAAGTATCAAAACTTTCTCCTTTCCAAATCTTTCTGCCAAACAGCAAATCTCTGCTACAGCAGCAGACTAAATTATACCAACACCCCAATTAGCACTAAACAATGTCAAAGGTGAAATTACAGACCTACAAGTTATGTTCGGATCCCTGAAATCTAAGTTATATCCACACCCCACTAAACACTGAAACCATGAGCATATTCAGCAAGCCCAGTTGACATCCTATCCATGTTCCACTTAGTACCTCTACACGTCTCCAAAAAAACAAAAATATGAACTGGAAAGAAGGATTGAGGTAATAATATGAACTGTCAGGCGTCAAGTTATTAAGTTCAATATGTTCATAGGTTGATGTTGAAAGAGTAAGATCAGAACTTGTATGGACCAGTGGCAGCAACATACAAAGCAGGTCATTACCATGCAGCAAACCGCAAGGACCTTGCCTTGCCTATCTTGCGAGTGCCAAGATGATCCGAGAAGGAGAAAGGCCGAGCAATAATCATGAGAGTGAGCTTTGATCCAGCTAGGAAGCGACAGGGAAAAGGGAGGCAGGGAGACTTTGGACTGGGGCTAAGTGTAATACCCTGAAAATAATAATAATATTAAATAATCGCGTCTTAAGGGTCGGAGAGTAATTAATTAAATAGTAACAATAAATAATTAATTAAAAACGTCTTTAGGGCTCGTGCGTAATTAAATAAAAGGGATTTGTGAAAATAGAATATTTTCGGAATTTTTTTATGAGCTATATAATTAGATTTGTGGTTTTTCTAGAAACCCTAGCTTTTTAGTCTTTTTCCACCGCGCCTCCATATTTTCTCCAGCCGCCGCAGCCGATTGCTTTTCTTTCCCTGGCGTTGCTGCGCTGTTGGTTTTCCTGCGGCCGAGAGCCCCTGCTGCCGATTGCCCTGCGCATGTGCTGCTGACGCTGTGCGTGCGCGCTGCAGCCTGCGCATTACTCTGCTTGCGCTGCCGATCTGCTCTGGAAGCCTGCGCCTGTGGAGCCGAGCCGCCTCTTCTTCATAACTGCTGCTTGTCTTGTATTGCCGCTCTGTTGATCTCTTCTTTGGCGCTACTGCGTTGTCTTTGTCTGTTGGCCGCTGCGTCTGCGATCAGATCTGCATTTATTGCCGATCTGCTGCTGCGCCGGATTTCCTCTACTGCTGCTGCTGCATCTGCCGAAGACTGCCGTTGCTGCGCCTGCGTAGCTGCTGCGTTTTCTTGTCTGCTGCTGCTGCCGAGACTCGCGTGAAGCCGAGCGAGGTGCCTGCTGCGTTGCCGAGCGTCGCCGAATAGTGGGTAACGATCTAGTATTTTTCCCTCGATTTTGTATATTTAATTAGAGAGGGTTCTTTAATTTGTAGACGAGAGTACCGATTAATAGATCTGTTTAGCATGTTGTTTTGTTGTACGATTTATCCGGGTACCTTAAGGGCAGATTTTGGAAATCTCATCTACTAGTTAATTGTAGATAATTTCGATATCTTTCTATAGCATATTTAAACATGTCAATCGGACAAGTAGATTTCGAGTTATGATTTTCGGAAGACCGCTGTTTTTACGGTTGTCGTTATTCGGCGCTGTTTTGGTAGACTGTAGATTAAAAATAGTAAACAGATTAATTAGTGTTTTTGATCTACATGAAAGTTGTAGATAATTGTCCAATGGTTCTGTAGAATCTGAGAACGCACATTTTGGTTGAGTAAAACAAAAGTTATGAATTTAGTAAGACTGCTGTTCCGAAGCGGGCAGATCGACTTTCTGGGCTAAATACGGAGGGTTAGATGATTTAATTAGAAGACTTCGTAATATAAGAAAATGTGGATAATTTTATAAAGAATCCAGAATGGGGTGGTTTGTTGTGATCGGACTTTCGAGTCAAAAGTTACGTCCGTTTTAGTACCGAGTCAGCTGTGGGTAACGATTCGATGCGGCGTATCGTGGTATATTTGGGGCGTGTAGGAGCGAAGCATTTGATTGCTATTCTTGTTGCTGTAATTTGTATTGAAGTTGGTGTATTTAATATAGGAGGCGTCGTGCTTGTTGCCGCTTTCTAATCAAATTGTGCGTCGCAACTAGTAAAGGCAAGTGCATGGTAGACAAATGCGATCAATGATCGATCACTGTTTTCTTTATCTTCTATTACCATTATTGTTGTGCTTTTATTTGGTTTAATTGCAAACAATGAATTGGTATGATTATATCTTTGTTGACAAGCATGATGAAAGTTGGATATGATGTTTATGATGGAGTTTGCATGTTTGCATTCATAAGCATCTTTGCATAAGAAGAAGGTGATCATTATCGATCACAACTCCACGGAGTGGAGGAGGTCCCGATCCTTTTGGAGGAGCGGGCTTGAGAGTGAATGTTGTCGCGAGCATTCACTCACGCTATCTGCATATCTGTGAAAGAAGTGCATGTGGACATGTAGAATAGAGTTGCATTCATAAATGAGATTAATGACCGAGAATATTAATGAAAGTACTGTGATGATATTGAAGTTCTTGAATCTTTGTTGATTTATTATTGTTCGTTGTTTAGGGATGTATTTGCTTGAGTCGTGGACTCACCTTGCTCTATTGTTGTCTTTAGGTGATCTTGAGGATCACCGTGGCGAGGCGAGTAGAGCACATGGACCACTTATGATCATTTACCTTCATAATCTTTTCATTCAGATTTGGATTACTCCTGGACATGTTAGAGGTTGAATAAAATTTAGGACATCATTTGGACTAGACTATTTGCTTTATTAATTTGGATTCATTGGTTGATGCTACTTTGGATTATTTACCTGGTTATATTTCTCATGTCTTATTTATTACCACATGATCCATAATTTATGCATTGCTCTTTTGTGGTCCATGGTTTTGATTATCATTGATTTCTTGCTGTATTTATAAAGTGTGTCAATAATTATTAATTGGAAGGTAGTTTAGTGGCATTCCAGGCTCAGTGTTGGGCTGGGGTGTTACACTAAGCTAAGCAGCAGTCAAACTTCGGAGCTTGCCTGATATTTTCTTCTCCATTCTCCACCAGTAGCAGCAGCTAACATCAAGAATTGGAGAGCATCAGTTCATAGGACAGATCAAGCATATTAGCATCAAGAACTGGAGAGCATCAGTAGGAACAAACACTTCACGCACCTGAGTTCGGGAGGAGGCCAAGCGGGAGGAGGACAGAGTCAAGCCGGCATTGGGGAGGCCGGGCGGGAGGTGGCGACGGCGTTCAGGAGGAGACGACCAGGCTGACCGGGAGCCCGGGAGGGAGGAGGAAAGGCGTGGTGGCCGGCCGGCCGGAGGAGGCGCCAGGCGGGAGGCGGGCGGGGGAGGAGGTCGGCCACGGGAGGAGGGCGGTCGGGAGGAGGGCGGCTGGCCGGGAGGGGGACGGCCGGGAGATCTGGAAATCTAGATCGGGGACGGTCGGGAGGAGATCTGGAAATCTAGATCGGGGGACGGCCGGGAGGAGGACAGCTGGCCGGGAGGAGGACGGCCGGGAGGAGGGGGACGGCCGGGAGGGGGACGGCCAGGAGGAGGGTGGCAGGCCGGGAGGGGGACGGTCGGGAGGAGATCTGGAGATAGGGGAGACAGGAGGCGTGGTGGCCGGTGGGCGTTGGGAGGGAGGGCGATAGGGGAATGTCGAACCCGGAAGGAAAGATCATGAATTCACTGCGAAAATAAGCTAAATTCAAAATAAATTCAAATAAACACAAATAAATTCAAATGAATATTAAAATTAACTCCAAATGAAATAATTTTGGTTTAGTTAGCTAGATCTTGATTTTATACAAATTTAAAAGTTTGATTCATCTAAATCGGAGTTCATATGAACAAATACGAGCTCCTTGAAGTTTTATATCTAAATTAAATCCTAAAATCAGAATTTTTCGAATTATTTTTATAAAGGAAATTCAATTTATTGTGCATACTGACGCCAGTCGTACGAAAATTCCAATTTTTACCGAATTATTTTTCTAAAGAAAAATGATTTGAGTCACTAACATGTGGACCCCACGATCA
This sequence comes from Hsuehochloa calcarea, assembly GCA_036346395.1. NCBI lineage: Eukaryota > Viridiplantae > Streptophyta > Magnoliopsida > Poales > Poaceae > Hsuehochloa > Hsuehochloa calcarea. Next base: position 11,512,395 of record CM070593.1, on the reverse strand, counting down.
AAGACTGTCCCACGAAACAGTAGATGTCCACGGTGGACGTGGTTCACAGAATAGTACGAAGGGGGTGTGCGCTAACACGGCTGACACAGACAGCCACGCGACGCTGACTCGGCAGCCACACACACCGAAATGCCGAGGTGGCTCTGATGTGGCGCAGATGTGGCCGAGCCACGTTAGCCCGAGGCCGGCGGTGCTCCGGCGATGCCCTCACCGGCGCTACGTGCCACGGCGAGGCTTACAGATGTGCGCAAAAGATAGAGGAGGCGACACTGATTCTGGTGCGCTAACTTGCGGCGGAATGGTCGTTGGCGACGGAGAGAAGCGGCGACGAGGTTTGGTCGACAGCGGCAACGACGCAGCTGCGATGATCTCCTAGCAAAGTGAAGGGGCGCACGAGGATCGCAACAACTAGGCGATGCTAAGGGTGCGGTCTAGGCGGCCGGAGGATGCTTAACGGCGTCGGAATTAGAGAAGGATGAAGCTTCGGCCGGTAGCGATAAAACTCCAATTGCGGGCGTGTGAGAGCGATCGGGCGAGGAGAGCTGGGGCGCTGGAGTGAGTGGAGAGAGGCGCTCCTGGTGCTCCCTTTTATAGGGCGAGGGGAGACCGGGAGGCGGAGATCGTGCGCGGAGGTCACAGCGGTGGCGGCGAACGTCCGGCGTCAATGCACATAATTAAAGGATGAAACGTCCGGAATGAGTGCGGAGGTTACTGCTGAATTGTATGTGCATGATTGCGAGAAGAATCCAGGAAAGAAATGGAGAATTGATGAAGCTTCAATGCGCGTTAATGGCGGTCGGGCGCGGGAGCAGGAGGAAGAAGGGGTCGGAGACGATGACCCTGCAGACGGGCCCACCTGTTGGTGGAATAACTGGTCGGGCGGAGCGTCAACCATCCGATTAAGATCGGATGGTCCGCACTGATTGCGCGCGGACGGAACGGGCTGACACGCACTAAACTGGTCGGGCGGAGCGTCGACCGTCCGATTAAGATCGGATGGTCCACGTTGGGAGCCTTGGAGGAGGAAGCGGTGAAGCGGCCGAGAACGATCTAGGGCCGAAGAATTCGGCCTAGACATCATGCGAGGGATTTTTAATTGATTTCCTATTTAAAATAATTTCAGAAATTCATTTAAGCTATAAACACTAGCAAATAAAATCCAGAAAATTATAAGAAAATTCACATAAATTCTCTAGGGTATTTTGGATTTAAATAAAATAATTCCAACTTATAATTGGTTATAGATTTTTCAAATAAATTATTTTAGCTTTGAAATAATTAAGGAAAAAACTTTTTAAAATTTTAAAAAATCCACAAAAATAATTAAAGTTTGATTTTCAAGTGAAATTTGAATTTTGGGTTGTTACAGGAAAGTTGGAGGCGGAGATGGAGACGGGAGTCTGGGAGAGGGAGAGGGAGGCAGCTGGAAGTCGGGCGTGGGAGGCGGACAAGCGGTGGGAGTTGGGACGTCTAGGGTTTCATGTTTTATACAGTGAGGGTGTCTACGGTCCCACCTATCAGTGTATATGACGGGTAATCGAGCGAAACGGCACAGGTGGAGCTTACCCATACCCGCGCCCGTTTACCCGATGTAAGTTATTGTGCCCGTTTTTATACCCGTGGGCAAAGAAAGACATACATACCTACCTCCATTAGGATATTTGCCCGTGACACACGAGTAATCGGGCACAATTGCCATCCTTATACACACTTACTTTTTTTGAGACATTGGATGATGGCTTTTGTCTTTTAATGTTAAAAAATTATAAACTAGATAAAAGTAAATTTAGATGAACCCTTCAAATACAAAAACAAAACAGAAAAAAAATTAAACTAGACAAAAGTAAATCTAGGTGAACCCTACAGATACAAAAACAAAATAAAAAAATCTAAACTAGATAAAGGTAAATCTAGGTGAACCGTACAAATACAAAAAAAAAACAAATAAAACTAAACATTACATTAAAGTTATGCTAAAATTATACATCATTTATTAGTGTAATTTTAGACTTAGTAGTGTACAATTTTAGATAACTAGATTTCAAACAAATTTCAGGCCATCGGGAGCTAGCAAAAGCGTTTTCTTTATAGCTGTTTTCTTGTGTTGTTTACCCAATTGCCATCTACGACAACGACAATAATCACATGCATACTAGATCATATTCATCTCAATTATCCTTGATGTTTCCCATGGGGTTGCCCTCGAACCGGTTGATCCTGAAGTGCTGGAGCTCGACCCCGGCCTCCTCCGCCGTCCTCGCCTCGCCGTCGACGGCCATCTCGGCCAAGATCCTCCCGACTGCCGGCCCCATCTTGAACCCGTGCCCGGAGAACCCGGCCCTGACCACCACGTCCTCGCCGAACTCCCCGCCGAGGAAGTCGATCACGAAGTCCTTGTCCGGCGTCATGGAGTACATGCACGACTGCCAGACGACCGGCCCGCCAGAGGTCTCCAAGTGGTCCGGCATGAACTCCTCGATCCACCGGGCGACCTTCGCGGCCACGTCGCCGCCGCCGGAGACCCAGTCTCGGCTGTCCGGATCGCACGGCGGCCCGTCGTCGTAGTTGATCTTGATCAGGCCCGGGAGCTCCAGCGAAGGCGTGCTGTACACGTGCGGGTCGCCGTAGCTGGAGAACGTCGGGAAGCCGGACTCCGCCGTGAGCTCGTGTTCGCGGCCGGACTTGATCTTCCAGTACAGGACGAGCGTGTGCAGCGGCTGGATGGGGAGCTCCACGCCGGCAACGGACTTGACCAGCTTGCTGGTCCAGGCGCCGACCGTGACGATGCACTTGGCCGCGTGGAACTCCTCGCCGTTGCTCGTCTTCACCAGGACCCCGGCTTCTCCTTCCTTCTTGACGATGTCGACGACCTCCGTGTTGTCCCTGACGACGGCGCCCTTCTTGACGGCGAGCGCCTGGAACATGGCCACCGCCTTGGTCGCGTTCAGCACGCCGCCGCCGAGCTCGCTGACAGCCGTCACCCACCCGTCCGGGACGCGGAACACGCCTCCCCACCTCCGGGCCAAGTCCACCTCCCCCGCGCCGGCGTTCTCGACGGCGGCGAGGAGCGAAGCGTTGCCGCGTGGGCCCACGGAGAGATGCGGCGCCGGGGTGAGCACGCGGTAGCCGGACTCGGCCTGGGCGTCGCCCCAGAGGCGGCGGGCGAGGCGGACCATCGGCGGGTAGTGCGCCTTCGGGTAGGCGTCGCGGATGGTGCGTGACTCGCCGTGCGAGGAGCCGAGGTGGTGGAGCAGGTCGAAGCGCTCCAGGAGCAGAGCGCGCGCGCCGCGGGACGCCGCCGCGTGCGCCGCGCAGCTGCCCATGATCCCCGCTCCCACCACGATCACGTCGAAGTCGTACCGGCGATCGACGCCGGCGGCATCTGCGGCCATGGCGCGAACACTCGTTCTGCTGTGGGCTGTTGCTTTTTGATGCACAATCAAGTGAGAAGACGAGTGCTCTAGTTGAAGAGTGGCATGTATTTATCGGTGAGCTCATGACTCGTGGGTTGGAGCGCAGCTTGCAAGAGCAATGTTGGCAAATGAATTTGCAACTTGGTAAAATTGTTTAATGAAAGCCACCTCTTTTTCTTTCTTTCTGAAACATGTGTCATTGACTGTCAAATCATCACCAAAAAAATGGTAAAAACTGAGAACGTAAGGATTAGATTGATGCAACATTCTACGAAACTTCGAGGCTCAAGACTCAAGAGAGCCGACTTTATCATTTTACCCGCCGGCTACTAAGAAGTAGTACCGATTGGTTATTACCTTACAGAATGAAGATATATTAATGTCCCAATCAGGCTCTATCAACTAACAAAGTTGACGAGTCTTACCTGACCATTCATCAGTCCACAAAATCATAATGTAAATACGGAATTTACTTAGTTCAAGTTTTAGTTCAGGGATATCATAATGTAAGCACTGATATCATCTGATATGATGTACTGATGTGCTACCGAGCACTTATGCTACTTGTTGGAACAAGTGTAAACAAAACCATAGAAAGTTCAGTAGAACCGAAACAGCTCAACTCATCTTGTAACCACAACCATAGCTATTCAGGTTTCGTAACCGTATGATGAAATTATTTGTATGAACCTAATAAACACCTAGCACCTGACTCACAAGTTATCTTTGTACACTGTAGATACACGGAAGGTGCTAAGATTTCGCGCGTTTGCTGGATCGTATGAAATAGAAAAGGAGTCGGCCAAATTATAATCAGATTTGCACTAAGCTATTGAGAAGAAAGAAAAGTTAAAATCGATCGAGAGTCAAAAAAAAAAAAGAGTATAGTTTCTATTCACCCCTTAGTAGCCGTTCCGGTCTCGCACATACTGCAACATGTCTAGAAGTTTTACCAGGGCTATTAACCTTTTCATCTCAAGGGATCCAACATCCTCACGCCATGCTTCTTGCGCCTGCAACGGTGATGGCTCTTGTTGAAATATGTGAAGCTGCAGACCTGCTTCCCTAAACTATTTATACCATCTTTTGTATAACGATGAGCCGTCGTAGCCGCTCAAGTATCACTCCGTTTTCTACCATCTTTTAAATAGCCAAGTTGAGGGTCCTTATGTGTTGCTTGCATGCTGAACAAGTCGAAGCTCCTGGAGGAAACAAAACAAAACAAAACAAAACAAAATCTGGCATGGTGAATAGGTATAGAAACGCAGACTACAAACAAGTTCGACAACGGAGCTAAAACAACCGCGGAAGTATCATCAAGAACGCAGGAATACAATTTAGAGTATAGCAATCTTTTCTTCAAGCATGGAGTATAACAATATGCATACCCGTTAAATTGTACTGAAACTAAAGCGGTTTTGACAATTTGATAGCCAATTAAGTATCCATTGGAATGCATAAGATAAGTGTAAAATCAGTCGTCACAGCATGACAGCAAGGGTGGCAATAACTCCAAATGCTGCTAGGTACATACAGAATTCTTCAGAGACATGCTTACAGAGCATTTTCTGGTACAGAAACTATTGACTGTCCGTAAACAACTGTACACATCTCGATACATCAGTAGTTAGTTTGCCCGCTCTATTAACGCATGCTACAAAAAAGAAACAAGGGATTTGATTCCAGGGGGGAACTACCACTGGTATGGAAGCCATGCTGCAATATGTCTAGATGTTTTACCAGAGTTATTAACCTTTTCATCTCAAGGGATCCAACATCCTCACATCCTGCTTCTTGCGCCTGCAACGGTGATGGCTCTTCTGCTCCCCAAAGTTATTGTCACCAACAATGCCCATCTTATTCATGTCTGCGATGCACTCTGCAATACAAATAGAACAGCAGTAATTAGCGCAACATTTAGGATGATAGAGATAAACACATAGTATGTGCCATGAATTGCATATTTGCAACACACGAACGTCATCCAAGTGAACAGGAGCATTTTCAGCATAGGTAGCTGCAAGAAACACCAATACACGCACCATGAAACAGTGATCAACATCACAATTTCATTATGCCACCAGGCCCACCACCCCTTTTAGCACTAAAGATTATTATTCCCAACCAGTTATCTATTGCAGGAAATGAGGAAATAAAACTGATCGGGCATCCAAGATAGGGTGAGGATTTAATATAAAATTGCCTGGATGATCAACAAAATTTCAAAGATATCTTAATCTAGTAACATCAATAACACATGCATACTAATATCAGGTGCTGCTATCCAACTATGGTATTACAACCCTTTCTACAAAGTAGCTTAGTAGGCCAGCAGCTGGTAACTTTTATCCATCACACTAGCCAGTTTGAAAACCTCTACTCTTTGTATACTTACGGAAAAAAATATTTGCTTGATTCAGTGGGCCACCACAGGCAAACGGATTGATAGCCAATGGCAGTCAAGGTTCAGCATACTTATTGAAACCGGACAGGCAATGGAACCAATAAAGCAACTGGTTCACGGTTCATTGTCTAACCAGTGGTTCATTGGTTGGACCAGTGGTTTTTTAACTATTATTATTTTAATAGTTAAAGTTATTTTTAATAGATCTATATAGCTCATGTACATGGTAATCTCCATATTGTCACAACCAACCAAGCTGCCCAGGTGGTCAGATGATGCACCATTCATTTACCAAGAGAGGGGTCACGTGTTCGAACCCCACGCCCGCACTTTTCCTTGGGTTTTGCCCAAAATTTTCCCTCCTGCCAGTTTTTGTACGTGTTTCCGTGGAAAGGACAGTTCAGCTAAAGCCAGGTGCCTGGGTGGTTGAATGGTTCCTTGGAAAACCAGCCGTTTTCGAACAGTCTTTACCGGTTTGATTGCTTAAACGGTCTTGGAACCAGCCCAGACCGGTGGGGCTGCTGGTTCCGGTTTTTGCCGGTCCAACCGTCAATCAAGTAGTTTCAATAACACTGAAAGTCAGGGACTCCACCGGGTGCACAGTAACCACCTGGTGGATTCCGGTAAGGTGCCTTTTCTGTTTCTTATCCCTATGTATATTTTCAAATTCATAGTTCAATTGACCTTGAAATAGTATTAGACCCAAATTCCTCCATGTTAGATCCTAATATGTCCAAAACCCTATGGATGCTTTCGGTTACCGCCAGGATTTGGAACCCTGATAACAACTCACCTTTCTAAAATCACGTCAGTAGGTTGAAGTTAATAACCAACAAGTTGCAATCATGCTTCCAGGAAGCATGATCAGACAAGACTAAATTTTATTTATAATGTCCGGTAAGACATTTAGTACCATCAGCCTGTCCCAACTCCCAAATATGGCATTAGAACTTACAACAACCCTCCCAATTCCGAACTTACCAAACAGCTAGTACAGCAGCATTTGGAGTGCTGGCAGCAGCAGACTAAGGCATTTTTTGAATTCTTCTTCTGCCGCTTAGCAATTTAGAAAATTTTCACTTGTTTTTTTTTATTTAACAATACCAAATTCAGCACAACTAGATTGAGTCGTCCAATATATTTTCATGTCACAGAGTGGCCTGTTAAGTGGAAGAAACTTGCAACCAGAGAAAAGTTGGCTCGTAAAATTACAGAAGTGCACTAAGCTAGCAGCGCACGAAAGGTGATGATGATTTTAGGAGGCACTCTAAGAGAGTCAAGTATAGTATCCAGTGAGACATGAATGGTCACACCAGACATTCGAATATGAACATGGTGTTACAATAGCCCTTCCAAGTCCGGTGTTACCATAGCCAGCAGACTAGCATTTGGTAATGTAGGCCTTAGTAGTTCTACAGCCTCTACTAGACTAGGTCCATGGAATTTGGGCTGGTGCACCACTTCAAAATTGGACTGGCATGCTACCAATTTTAGAAAGAAAAAAAATTAATGCTTATTTAGTTAATGAAGAAATCTCCACACAGCCAGACAACATTATCAAATGTAACTTACATGATCCAATGGCCTTGGGCCTCAGCATATGGGTGGTATTGACAGCCAGAAAAGACATGTTTCTAAAACTAAAGAAGTGGATTAAGGTAGTAACCCATAAAAAGCCAGGATGCGCTTGGGGAATCAAATTCAGCCAAGATCCTGTTCGATATGGTATGCCATCAAGTAAGATAATTCTGCCAACATTGGCTTATTCACTATTGCCACCATGCTAAATGTTACTTGTGGACAAAAATAGCTTAAGGAAATGCTTCTATCACATCCAAACCCTCAAAACATTAATAAAAACATATTGCCATCAGGCCCTTAATTTATGTAAAGAACTCACAAAAACAGATGGAAGCAAACCCTTAAAATATTAATCAAAACAACGGAATCGATTACAAACAAACTTGCTAATGTTGCTATCACACCCAGGAAAGCCTTGATGAAAAATACTTCTACATGGTCAGCTTAAAATTAGAAAGAAAAAATAATTTCCTAAATCGCCTAAATCCATCAGCAACATCCACTTACAATAACATTAATGTGTCTCTGATGACAGGTGTATGTTAATGAAAGAACCATTGAATCTCAATAGTTTCACAAGGCAACTTAGAATTGCACTACAGCTCCACCATCGAGTCATTTAGCTTATAATAATAATTAAATACAGTGGAGATTTGATCCGGTGCCAGTTTCCAAACAGGATAAACTCAAGATTCCATTAAAACATGGGTAGCAATAACAGAATCTTAGATATTTTTGGCTCATCAATAAACTACCTAATTATGTTATCCCGTAGGGAGTTATGTTTGCAAGTAGACTAAAAGTTGGGTTTCACTAAAATTAGTATTCAAATAGTGTAACCCAAAGTTGGTTTGGTTAATTAAGGAACAAATTATGATGTTTCACTTTCAGTAATGACGAAATGGAAAACATTGTTCTGTTCCATTCACTCACAAATCAAACAAACTTAAATTATAAAATTACATCCTTATACTAGCGGAGTCTAAATCCTTTTAATAATTAACCAATTAGATGATTGGCGCCTCCTAAAATGCACATGTAAATCTAAACAAAACAAAGGATTTGCTAAGCAAGTTCTAGCCATTTGATCCCAACCAAGGAATACCCCAAGTCCCAACACACCAGAATATCAATCCACAAAGTTTACAAACTAGGTCTATTCTAAAAAAAACATTCATTTTCAAAGAACTGCACATGGTAGCTATGCCAACAATACCAATAACTCAGAGCTATGAAGAGGAAAAATGAAAGCCTATCCCAAGAATTTAACTCAAGGACGCCCATCACCTCCGATCTCCTCGCCCCAGAAGAACAGCTGCTGCCTCCCGTCCTCTTCCTCCTCGTCGATCTCATCCCCGTACCCAAGCTCCACGTCGCCCCTGTAGCCAGGCTCGCTCCCGTAACCGGACTCGGCCGCGGCCGCCTCCGCCACCGCGCCCGTCCCACCAGCCCCCGATCCAGCCCCACCAACGGATGCCAGGCCGAACTCCGGCGCCATAGGAACGTCCCTCATCCGCACCTCCCCAACATCGGACGCCCACATCTCCCCGCTGGAGTCCGTGGCGCCGCCGCCCCCGGGGCCGCAGGTGACGTGGAAGTCGGAGCACGTGCCGGATCTCCGGCGGTCGCTGCTGCGGCCGGACACCGACCGCGAGCCCCCGCCGTGGCGCCGGCGCTTGCGGGGCCCGAGCCACCGGAAGGATCCGCCGCCGCCCGCGGAGGGGGGAGGGGTCGGGGTCTCCGCGGCGGCCGCATCGACGAGGTGGGCAGAGGGGGGAGCGGTGGATCGGTCGGAGAGGCAGGGCTTCTTGTGGAAGGGGTGCCAGGCGGCGACGGCGTCGGCGAGGAGGAGGTGCGGGGGGTGGTGGCGGGGCGGCGGCGCGCGCGGGGTCATCGGCGGCGATGGGGAGGCATCGGGGTTAGGGTTTGCGTTGGCGAAGGGACATGACGGTGATGCCGATCTCATTTTGTCCCGAAGGGGAGAGGAAACCTTTGTAGATACTGGGATATTTTATTTCAGAAAATTGACAGCAGTCACAGACTCACGTGCAAAAATTGGGGAACAAGACTGGAAAAAAAGGAGCAAAATAAGCAAATACTCCTGCAACATGATAATTTTTGTGATCTGGATACCTACTTATAAGCAATCAGGGACTCACAATATCAAATTACATTCTTCCCTCACAACATTAGTGTGTTCATTTAGCTGGAATTACAAGTGACAAGATTTTCAATGTCTTTGTTTTCTAAGCAGGCAGCGGAGCCAGAAATTTACACCTGCGGTGTCAATTTTAGCTTAACACAATATTATTAGTGGATTTATTTAGCTGAAATTACACATGATAAAGTTTAATAAATACATGGTATAAGAGTGTTTTGCAAAAAGTTTAAGGTCAATTGACCCCCACAGCTTATGAGTAGATCCGCCGGTGTCTGTCACGATCCTAGAAAAATATCCACCTATTATATATAGTTTGATAAGGCTACATCTAATATGTGATTTAACTGTGTCTTGAATTTTCAAAAAAAAAAACCTCCATCATCAAGAATGAATTTCCTGTGACCTCCATGCCTACCTCGACAATAATGGAAGTGTGGAATATCTTCCAAAAATGATTTCCTAAACCTTAATACTTTAAGAAGCAAACTATGTTGTTGATGTAAGCATGACTATACTGAAAGACAATGCTCTTTTTTTTTCTGAATGCACAGCTCTAGATCTGAAACAGACTAAGATATGGATATGATTGGAGACCCCAACAAAAAGATTCTTTCTAAAACCTCCTCAACCCCTCACTTGTAATTACCATACTTCCACGCGAAAATGAGAAAAAAAAAAAGGGGGATACCCTTATACAAGCCAAACTTAGTGTGCCATGGAACTGCCCATATCATCGTACGCACGTTAAAAATCAAAGGAAAACCCTTCCCCATTCGTTACCTTGGTTTTTAATCAGATTATTTTTTAAAGGTTTTTAGCTTGTTTTTCTTAGAAAATGAAAACATGAAAAATGCCATAATAGAGAACCCAACATACAGAGGGGTTTATATGGTTTGAATCCAGTAATTACCTATTTTGACTGCCCATATTTGGCGTCGAACTAGCTAGAGTTTGGCTTATTATCAAAATTTTGGCAAAATCATATTCAGTTCACTTTAGCATTTGAATCATTTTTCCTCATTTTTGGCCAAAATCCCAAGCCAGTCATAGAAGGCCAAATCTTGCCATTTTTAAAGCATAATAATATCTGGTCAGGCTAAACACATCTCGCAGCCCTGGCTAACAAATCACACTCGATTCATGATTTTTTTAAATAATATTATTTTAAAAATATAAAAATTAATAGTCGGCCCAAAAAATAATAAAAATGGATTCCTATCGCCGGTTGAACTAGCGACGGGTACCCTGACCCCCCATGTCGCCGATCCAACTTCCTGTCATCAGTTGAATTGGCGATAAGAAGTTGAACAGTGCTTCTGCCGCCAGTTCAACTAGCGACAGTCCCCGAAAATTCACTCCAAAACTCATTTTAATTTCAAAAAAAAAAAGAGAGGAGGAGATGGAGAGAAGAAAGGTAGTGAAGCTTTGTTCGTCGTGGAGGAGAGATAAACGGAGCATCGAATCCGATCGACCATCTTACAGGTATATTTTTTTGGAACTTTGTATATTATGTCAAAACACTATCGATTAGCAAATAAAAATAGTGATATAGAATTTAGTAGATTAGATAAATATAGTCCAATTATGTAGTACATCATTTGAGCTGTGTACGAGGTAGGTAGAGCGTAATCTAAATAATACCAGTTTATTTAGCACCCTACTTGTGTGCGGTAATTATATTGTTAGTACCGGAAATTAATTTTTAACTAGAAAAATAACATGACACGTTTTAAAATTAAAAGTAAAATTTGTAGCAGCAAATTAGGATGGGTAGAGCTTAATCGAAATAATCGCAGCTTTATTTAGCTCCCTATTTGTGTGTGGTAATTATATTCCTAATGTCGGGAATTAATTTATAACCAGAAAAATAGCATGACACGTTTTAAAATTGTAAATAAAATCTGGAGCAGCTAATTAGGGTAGCTAGAGACTAATCGAAATAATCTCAGCTTTATTTAGCTCCTTAGGGTAGGTAGAGCGTAATCGTAACTTTATGACTTGTCGTATAAATTTGGTTTCTATTTGTGGTTGGTAGTTATTTTACTAATGTAGGATCGTTAATGACAATCAGAGGGGGGTGAATGATTGTTATAGATTTTTCACAACACCAATTATAGTAATCTGAAATAAATCTCTTTTAATAAATCTTCTTCTCATGTACCAATGGCAAGCAACAATTAGTATACTATACTCGCTTGGTAAGCGTCAGATGTTGGATTGAACACGCAACACAATCGTATGGGCGATTTATGACGTAGATCAATGTCAACGTCGCATAAATTATGAAAGACATTGCAATTTCTATTTGAGACACGGCGGCGTGTTGTTGGTAATTATTTATATTTCTCAATATCACGTCGCACTCCTCCCTATTTTTAGCCGCCATATATATATATATATATATATATATATATATATATATATATATATATATGCAATACTCACAGGAGTACATACCCAAATATACCACTTAAATAAATATATTATACTTCTTTATCATTTTGAAGATACTTAAATACCAATTATAAGATACTCGAGTGCAATTTGATTGAAAATTTTCATTGAGTCCTTTATTTTGTCATATACCTTTTTCATATATAAACAAAAGTATACACACAAATTTTCTATAAAAGTGGACTTTCATGAATTTTTCATAGAACTCACTTTGGAGTATCTTATAATCATCATTGAGTATACTCAAATAGATAAAGATGTATTATCATACGATTTAAGTGGTATATGAAAAGCGAGTACGAGTACCAAACCATTTTCCTATATATATATATATATATATATATATATATATATATATACTAGAGCCCCTAACGGGCCTTCTAGTGTTTATACATAAACACTCATATATGGCCTAATAGTCCTAGGATCTAATACGTGAACTTAACACCTGGTTACAAAATATCCAATTTTAGATATCCTAAAATATGTCACGTGTCGTAGCCTCCGGACCACACCTCCGTAGCTCTAACACACTTCATCCATCTTTAATCTCCATGCGCTCCAACTCGAGCTCGACCGCCTCCTCCAGCATCCTCGACCCTCTGGACCATGACTTCTCACCAAGCCATCTCGATCCAGCGTGCCTCAGAGTTACCTGCACATGCAAAGACCAAAGCAACATATTTTCCCGGCACAAGTTCTTTCCAACTTGACTGATATAAGTTCACACAACACGACACGCCTCAAATAATATCTGTAAATAACATTGTCAATTATTCATCAGCTAAAATATATTAGACTTAGCCACATGGTCTAACAATCTCCCCCTTGATGAATACATTGACAACACTTCAAAATCGAGAGTTGAATTTTTTTACAGAGGATTTTTTTTAAAAAAAAATAAAGTTTCAAAGCTGCAAAGCAAATAGTTCAAGACCATAGCTGAAAAACTCCCCCTCAACACAAGGAAAGCTAATTTCTCCTATTTTTCTCCCCCTTTGACAATGTAATCATCAAGAACTTCAGAAAAAGAATAATTCTAAAACAAAGGAGCAAGTAGAGTAAAAATCAAGAAGCTTTGTAGATTATCCAAGTCACTTCGCATTGATTTATTAAATTAACCAAGCCATCCTTTTAAGTAGAGCTATCTGGATCATATAAAGTCATATACCATATAGCAATGTCGAAATAAGTCCTTAAAATGATTAAGCAAGTTAAATTAATGACAGGCATCTCAACAATGACAATGACGATTATAAGGATCACAATGAGATATCACATTGAAAAATCAAAGCATAAAAGTGATGCGAACTTTAAATCCAGACGAGCTAGCAGACTCTTATAACAACCTATTGCTCCACACTCAAATTTTTAAGCATGTGGCATGCTTGAAGCATACTTCTTTTCAAAGATGGCATACTTGAAGCATACTTCTTTTCAATTATGGCATGCTTGAAGCATACTTCTTGTCATTTGAGCACATTCTATGCTCTTTTTTTCTTGATTTGTATACATCAATATGTATGGCATGCTTGAAGCATACATCTTTTCAATTTTCTCTTTTTTTTCTTTTTTTTCTTTTTGATAACATGCCAAATTCAGTGAGCATAACAAGATTGCAGTAAGAAACATACGAGCTTCATAGTCGAGATTTAAAATAAGACTCACAATCAAGCTAATCTTGTTCGATGAACATCGCAAGGTACCAATTATAATCAATCTAGTCAATGTATACTGCCATGTCATATTTTAGTTCAAATGTGGCAAAAAAATAATTATAACTAGTCGTGAGCAAAGATACACAACACATGAGTAAACATGATAAAGAGAGCTCTATACCTCCTTTTTATTTCAATGGCTTGGACTTGATTATTTGTTTGACAAGTATAATAAACAAAGCTTCTGACATTTTAAACAACAAGCTCCCCCTCAGAATAAGCCCATAGGATGCAACACACCCAACTGACTTTGCAAATAAGATCTAGAAATCCAATACTGAGATACACGATATGGAGGAACAATAACAAAACTAGAACCAGAACCACGTGTGCGTGCGCGATTAGAACGCGATTTATGTGAATTAAATTCCAAACCAGTACATGAAGCAGATAAAAAGCCATCATGAAAGTCATCTAAAAACCTAGCTTTCTCATTAGTTATAGGGACAACAAAAGAGGATGCACGTTTTTTGTCTTAAGGCATTCAATCTTTCAATTTTCTCTTTCTTAACACGCCTAAAGCAGAATTCATGCAAGTGCCCATCTCTACCACAATAGGTGCAATGAAATTTAACATAATTAGAAATCCTTTGAGATGATGAGTTAGCACCTACAACATTAGCAGAAGAGCTTTGCACAAAACCAGCAGATTTAAACACAGTTTTGTGAGGCTCACTTTTTGTTTCAATTTGCTCACTTCCAATGATCGTAACTACCTTAGGTGGATTGTTCTTGCCATAATTAGCAGTATTAAATCCTAGATCAGTATTTTTGACACTCAGTTTAGACTTGTCTAGAATCATATTCAATTTTTTCTTGCCAAAAGAAAATCTCTCTAAGGTGTTCTTAAGGTACTCATTTTCTTTAGCTAAAGTGGAACAAGTTGTGCATTTAACATATTCATTCACAAGATTCTTAGAAGCACTAGATTGAGCCAATCTTTCCTTTTCAGCAAAATCATTAAGTTGTCTAGTCAAAGCTTCCATTTCTATGGTGAGTTTAGGACAGTTAGAACAAAATGATATCTCATGATAAAGCATTTGTTGAATTGTTTCCTGAGATGAATTAAGTCTAGCTTCTAATATTCCACAATTAGAGCAAGTTTTAGTTTGTGCGTTTGAAATACTTGACTCTAAACATGTAGAAGAACCAAACTTAAACTCTTCAATTTCATCATTTGCAAGTTTTAACTTTTCATCACAAGAGTCGTGTGCCAACATTAAATCATCAAGTTTCGCAGTTACATCCCTAAGTTGAACCGAGGTTGATGCATTAATTGTTCTAGCAGTCTCCAACTCAGAGTGTAAAACTTGACACGACTCACAAGATTCATCATCAGGAATAGAAGCTCTAAGTCTATCAATTTCAGAAGTTAAACTTTCAACGAGACAATTATTTTCTTTTAGTTTCTTTTTGGTCTTTTTTAATTCAATAGCAAGTTTAATCAAACCATCTTCAAGCTCATCATACGATGGTCTTACCTCATCGGGATCACTGTCGTCGTCATCATCATTGTCGTGGCTTGCCGTGAAGCACATACCCGTGAAGTCATTGTTCTTCTTTCTACCTTTAGAATCATCATCATCGTCGATGTCGTCGCAACTCCCATATTCCACATCACTCAATTCAAGACGCTCGATAGCCGATATGATCTTTTCCGCAAACTTGTGACGAAAATTGTCACCCCTAGGGTTGTTGTTCTTGGATGGCCGACGACGATAATTCTTATCTTCCTTGATCACCTTCCCCTTGAGCTTGGGACAGTCCACCTTAACGTGACCTGGCTCGCCACACTCATAGTACTTGATTGAACTTGACATGCCACGTCATTTCCTCATCCTTATGTTGTTGAGTGCTTTATATGCCCGTGAGGAGATCAACACCAAATCTTCTTCAGGGAGCTGTTCGACTGTTCCTCTGAAAAAGAAGACAAAGCAGACACAAGACAAGAACTCGACGAAGAAGCCTGCATGGGGTTGGTCACAAGTGCTAAAGATGAAGATTTATCAGTTTTAGATGGCAAAGCTTCCATCTCATAGGTTTTCAATCTAGAGAAAAGATCATCCATGGTTAAAGTGTCTAGATCGACAGTTTGATTTATAGTTGTGACAACCATCAACCACTCAGAACCTAAAGATCTCAAAATTTTAGTTGCATTATCTTCATCACAAGGAATAACATTAACACCGCGCAAATTATTCAATATTTTTTCAAAGCGAGCAAAAAGATCATCAATAGTTTCACCAGGCTTCATAGCAAAATCGATAAAGATTTTTACGCTTTCTTAATTTTAGCCTTCATGATAATCGCAAAGAGTTTTCCATATTAAGTGGCGAATTAATATGAGCTACGATCAAATTCTTTGGAAATGGAGAGCTTGAGCATTTAAATCAACATCGGATTAGTAATAGAATCGGGCTAGAAACTTTATTCCATACATCACTACCTTGAGCTTCAATATAAGCTTGCATACGAAAAGCAAAATCGACCATCTAGCATGGGGGCGATTCACATACCTCTCTGATGCTATACCAACCTTGCTCTGATACCACTTGTAGGATCGTTAATAACAATCAGAGGGGGGCGAATGATTGTTATAGATTTTTCACAACACCAATTATAGTAATCTGAAATAAATCTTCTTCTCATGTACCAATGGCAAGCAACAATTCCGTATACTACACTCGCCAGCCGACGTCAAGAAATTAACTCCGATGTTGGATTGAACTCGCAACACAATCGGCAGATGGCCGAGAGATCAATCGGCGGTCAAACAACGTCGCATGTTTCACCTTCCGTGTGCAGTATGAAAGACAGCATGCAATTTCCTCGCCACACGCAGCGGATTGAGACACGATGTGAGCTTTTCCATAGCCCTACTAACGGCGTTGGTCACCGGTACAAGACGCACATGTTTCACCTTCCGTGTGGGGAGATAGCGCCGACGGCTTATGAGATCTTGCTCACGTGGTGCATGAAGTTCATTGTGAGGTTCCAGGATGTGCTACCATCAGGCAGCGATTACAACGAGTTCAGCAGCCCGCACGGGCCGACGCTGAGGTGGATCTGCCAGTTCTACGTAAGTCTTCGTAACTATTGTCCTCCCGCGTTAATTCATTTGTGAACCTTACTGATGATGTGTATGTCTTCTTGCAGCCCGAGCATATGGCGGAGGACGCACCCGACGAGACGGTGAGGAGGCACTTTGAGGCCTACCTGTTGTGGCTATTTGGGTGGGTCATGTTCCTGGGGTCCCACGGCGATAGCGTCAGATAAGCACTACATCCGCTACGCACGTGAGCTCGCAGACCGACCTGTGGAGGAGATCCGCACCTACACTGGGTGCGGTCGTCTGCGCGCACGATGTATCGCGCCTTGTCGCGATCGTACCACGATCCTGCCAACTTCATCCTGGATGCGCTACTTCTCAAACTATGATCCTTCAATATCACTTCCAGATCGGACGTCCACAGCTGGATTTTGGAGCGTACACAGTCAGCCTGTACGACGAGGACAACGACGTGGATCGGCCTACTATGGGCACGGTGTGGTGCCGATGACGGGTTAGTTTCGTGAACATTTATTATTTTCTTGTAATGCAATCACAATTTCGTGTACTATGTTTTTCTTTGATCCATTCCACAGCTGACCTACATACCGATCACCACGCAGGGGTCGTACCCGGACTACGTCGTGATGTTCGACCAGCTGATGGATGGCCGCATCATCTGGAGATCGTACACTTAGGAGAAGGTGTCTGCGCTCGCACTCGGAGGACTGTCCAGCCTATGCACGTGAGACTACATGTACTGGTACGCGCGAAGGGCCTTGGTGCACAAGGTCTTCATGGAGAAGTACCAGTGGGGTTGGTCATGTGCCAATTCGGTCCGCAATAGCAAGTCCCAGCCCCCTGGGCGCAGCGGCTATAGGCCCACGTCCATGGGTAAGTTCGCGCTTTAATTCTTTAGAACAAGTTGTGTTACATACATACCAAACAATTATCTTGTTGTCCACAAGTAAACTAGGAAGGGAGTACGTGGTACTACAACCTGGGCGGAGAAGATATTCCCTTGGGTTCGGGGCTGGCTCAGCGCCTACACCGATGTCGTCTTGGAGGATGCTTACTACGACCCCAGTGAGTACGACGAGTACATGTATGAAACAACCATAATATCACAGCGCCCCATGTACACCCCTCTGCTCTTAGCAGGGGCACGAATGCTGATTGAAAAATAACACAGATCAAGCCCCTTAGGACCCTCCAAAATAGTCCCTGGACCGTAGTAAATTTTGAAAATGGTGACACTCGATATAATTGACACACTGCACCATGAAGAACACTTCCACGATTAACCACATATCTAAAACAAGACTACCCACGAAAAAAATATGTACAACATACTACACTACGCAACTGTATATTCAAAACTATGCAATCCATTCGGTTCAAAAATTACCTCACAGGTGGGCAACCGGACGGGCAGCGCTTCGCTAGCTTCTCTCCTCCCCTTTACTCCTCTCCCTTCCCTCCTCTTTTTTCTGAATACAAATAAGTCATGTACCAGGATTTTAGGGTTTCATTGAGCTTTTATAGGGGAAAGAGTCCTTGTCGCCAGTTCAACTGGTGACAGGGAGTTGGACCAGCGACAAGGAGAGAACAGATTTTAATCGCCTGTTCAACTAGCGACAGGAGCTTGTCGCCAATTCAACCGACGACATGAACCATTTTTTGTTATTTTTTGGGTCGACTATTTATTTTGTAATTTTCTTTTACAATAATATTATTAGAAAAATCATCGATCCATCACCGTTAAAATCTTGGGGGAGGCCTACAGCTGGAAGCACGAATCTAGAAGTACACCCCGACGGTAACCTAGCATACCAGCCATACCTAGGGATAACAATGGATTCCCCATTCCCTGACATGGAATTCACACATTAGGGGCTAAGGTTGGGGCTATTTTCCCCACCAGGATGCTAGTATACAAATACAATTCCCCATCGAGTGAAGCGGGGACAAGGTCATTCCCCTACTTCCCATCCCTATTACCCGCATGGCCCCCTGATAAATCTATGACATGTTGGCCACTAGTTTTCCTCTGTTGCTTCTTTTTGGGCAAAGACTTGCATGCACACCTCTTCTAGTTCATCTATACCATATTGTATTCTCATAAGATGATAACTTGATATTTATAAACTTCAGTTGCATGTTCTGCAAATCAATTCTTCATGAATTTATTGTTAAGACAAAAACCACTCAACCATCTTACTCTATATTTAATCTAAAAGGGTTAGACTTAAGGTACATGAGTCCATGGCTCTATTTGTTGCATATGTGTTGTTTGATGAGAATACTTATACTAGTGAAGTTGTAAAAAGCAAGAAGGACGCAGAGCAGAAGGCAGCTCGTGCTGCAATCAATACAATTTTAGATAACTATTGTGTCTGTGTAGAATAAGTTGGGGATCCAACTTTTGGGTATGGGTCCTTGTGGTGCCCTGATAACCCAATGGGGATGGGTGTAACACCCCAAAAATGCTTGAATACAAAAATACAAGATTTTTAAAACTTTTTCTGTGTCATCTATTGTCATGCTTTCCACCAGCATCTTGAGATTTATTCGATCTACACTTTTTTCTCACCGACACAAGTGAAACCTAAACCACAAAACCCTAGAATTAGAATAATACTCAAGAACTAGTTAGAGCTGTGTAGCAAAACACCATATTGGGCCCTATCACCCTTAGGGAAATTCTTAAATGCAAAGTTCCTCTTCTAGTCTCCAACCTTTCCCTAGTTTCCCCCCTTGCGTCCACTGTCAGCCGAGTGATGTCGTAAGCCACCGAGCCCCTTGACTGGTCGCGGCAGCCTTCCACCCCAGTGCACCACAGTACTGCCTGGGTGCGTCCCTATGCACTGTTCCTCTGACCAGTGGCCCAGCCGACCCGCGCAGTCGAGACCACACCCTGGTCATGGATGCTGGGCAAACCTAGGTCGGGTGCCAGTCAAACCGGTGCAACCGAAGACCGTCGCCAGTCACGGTCTTCTGAGTGGGCTCGGGTTAGTATGTCCTTCCCTCTGTTGGCGTCGACACTGCCGAGTCCGAACGCCCCGATGCGATATGGTGCGTGCGCTGGCAACCGTCGTCGCTTAGCCATTAAGTATCATCACTCAACCCGTCACGTCGCTATACTATGCTATCGACTCCGTCGCTATCGCTAACCACTCCGTGGTACAGCGCAGTGCTAGATGCAGTGAACGCCCCGATCGACCTCCACCCTTTGTGCCTATAAATAGCAACCCTAGGCTCTCCTGCTGCCGTTCCACACCACGAGAGTCACTTCTTCCATTCTTCCCTACCTCCATTCCTCAAGAGAGCTCGAGCTCCAGGTAAGGCTTGAGCGCTCGATTCGGCTGGTGCCTCCACGATATCGCCATTAGTGAAGCTCTTTTCTCCTTGAATGCCTCAGCTCTTGTTCCCTGACACAGAGGTGGCTCCCCTCATGTATTCCACTTTGTATTCGTAGGAACTACCGACCTCGTTCATCCTTCCCTCCGCCCCAGAGTAGTCCCAGCAGTCGGATCGACCTCGACGGCCATCACCAACACTTGGAGCCTCTTCCGCCATCGCAGACCTTCGTTGCCAAGCTGTCTCCGGCTAACCCACTTCTCCCGCTTCCTACCAGTACGTTTTTAGTGGTCACTAGAGGCCCATTTCCACTCTTGATGTGTGAAAGCTTTGCAAGAGCGAATAATGCTCTGTAGACCCAAATTATAGTCGAACCAAACCAGGTGGTTGAACCTCCCTCAACTTAGAGTATAGCAGAATCCCTAGATAATCGAACTCGTCCCCGCCTAATACTATGGTCGAACTTGTGTTTTCGACCAAGTGGTCGAAACCCCCTTCGACCCAATGGTCAAACTCCTCCCGACCGGGTGGTCGAAACTCTTTTCGACCGGATGGTCGACCCTCCTCTCGACCGGGTGGTCGAAACACTTTTCGACCGGTGGTCGAAACTCATTCCGATCGGGTGGTCAAACCTCTATCCGACTCGCTGGTCAAAACCCCCTTCGACTAGATAGTCGAAACCCCCTCCGACCATGTAGTCAAAACCCGTCCCCACCAGTTAGTCAAAACCCCATTTGACCAACCTATTGAAGACTTCTTTGACCAGTTAGTCGAAACCCTTCTTGGACCAGCTTGTCGAAACTTCTTTGACTAGTTAGTTGAAACTCTTCTTCGACTAGTTAGTCAAAACTCTTCTTTGACCAGCTTGTCAAAACTTCTTCGACTAGTTAGTCGAAATTCCCCTTCGACCAACCTGTCGAAGACTTCTTCGACCAGTTAGTTGGAACTCCTCTTCAACCAGCTTGTCGAAACTTCTTCGACCAGTTGGTCGGAACTCTTCTTCGACCAGCTGTATCAAAACTTCTTCGACCAGTTAGTCGAAACTCTTCTTCGACCAGTTTGTCAAAATGTCTTTGACCAGTTAGTCAAAAACTCCTTCGGCTAGATTGTCGAAACTCTGTCGACCAACTAGTCAAAAAAACACTTCGACTTATAGTCGAAACTTCTTCGACTAATAGTCGAAATTCCTTTGACAAATAGTCGAAACACCTTCCGAAATTTCATTCAACCAGTTGGTCGAAACTCCTTAGACCAATTAGACGAAACTCCGTTAACCAGCAGTCGAAACAATGAACAATAGTCAAAACAATAAACAGTAGTTGAAACAATGAGTAGTACTCGAAACCCCCTCTACCCAGTATTCGAAACCCATCCCAACCAAGTGGTCGAAACCATGAGCAGAACTTGAAAACCTCCTTGACCAAGTACTCGAAACCCATCTCGACCAAATGGTTGAATCTATACATAGAACTTGAAAACTTTCTCGACCAAGTATTCGAGATCCATCCTGACTAAGTGGTCGAAACTGTGAATAGTACTCAAAAATCTTTTTCTTCTAGGAAGGTGAAACCTCTCCGACCAACTGGTCGAAACACTGAATAGTACTCGAAGCCGAGAACTCGTACGCAGACTAAACACTATCTCAGAAACAACCTACAACACCTGCTCGACTCCCGTGTCCAACACTGAGCGCAGTAATAGGAACCTAAAACTAGTTAAAGCCGCCCAACCCAAACGAGTACACCCACATTTTGATTTCATTTGGATTGTGAATGCAAGTCCAATTCATTTGAGCTTATTTGGATTTTGGTTGGTTTTTGCGTATAGAACCGGAAGCTTCAAAAGACCTGCTACCAGACGACGAGTAGGAGCAACAGTATCACGACCAAGACGAGTCAATACTTTGATCCTATTGCACCTAGTCTTTGCAAATTATGTTATTTTAAAATAAGAAATTGTATTGCTATGATTTAAACAACTATCTTGGTCTAGTTCATAGTTAATGCTATTGGACCGAAAAGGCGACTAGAGGGGGTGAATAGGAGCACACTCACTTTTTTACAAATAATGGATCAATAAAACTTTACTCCAGTAGCTATAGAAGCTATGAAGATCAATATATTAGTACAATGAAAGACTAATATTGAATACAATAAAAAAAAAATCCCAAAGCAATAGGACAAAATCAACAAAGATTGAAGTGAAACAATCTACTGGCGGTCGAACCGCTGCCTAACTGGCGGTCGGACCGATTCCCGACCGGTCTGACCGGTGGCTATGGGCGATCGACCACCGTGTCTGTAATGTAAGAACAATCCCGATGACGAAGATGAAAATAGATGAAACTTTTGATCTACTAATCCAAATTTGATGAAACTTGGAACACACCTTCTCTATGATATCAGGGACCTATTCCAATTGAATATTATGATAATTCTTGGAGGAATCAAGATCCTTTTCCGTTTGATCAAAGAAGGGTTCAAAACCGAGTTAAAATAAAAACTAGGTCAAATCTCTTGCTCGTGGGTGATTGATGATCAAGATGATCCTAGATAGATTCCCACACGTCACAGCAAGCTAGATCATGTGAAGAAACCAAACAAAAACTCACGGATCAAAGAAAGACATAAAATCATCAAATAGAGAGAAAGAACGCAATGAGATAAAACATTAATCAATCTTTCCTTTGATTGATTGATATGATCAAGGCTTACAGCCACTCCATCAATGGAGGACAATGCTCAATCCAAGAGCATGAAAATCACATCAAATATCAAGAACCCTAGCCTCCACAAAAGCTCTCCATAAGAAAATTAGGGTTTACAAGAATTGCAAAAGAGGCGAAGAAGAGGTGCAGCCACCTCCCTCTCCTATTTATAGTGGAGGCTTAGACCTTCTAGATGTTTGATCCTATTGGGCTCCCGTTAAGGCCCAAAACAAACGGGACACATACGCACGCATTTTAAAGCGCCGTTTTTATCTACTCTTGACCTAACTAGCTATACCTTGCGCCATCTTGCGCCTCGAATTAGCTAATATGTCACCCTTATCCATCTTGCACCACGCTTGAGTACATTGACCTCACCCGGCATCGTAGATCGTTCTGGACCTCAGCTCTCCAAGCCTAGTTCCGATCATCCTCGCCGTTGACCGTCATTGACCACCAAGCAACCTGCACACCAATAGACAAGTAAACCGAATTTAGGAATAAATTCTTCACAACTTGACCCATGTTAGTCAAAACATGCATCATGCAACATATATGCCCTGAAACTCATGACTTTGACCTAACAACCGAACAACGCCGCCACGACGGCGATTTATCAAAGTGAAAATCGGCCGGATCGTAAATCGATCACCACCTATGGCCGGTCGGACCGCCACCGAACGTAGCCGTTTTTCCTCTCTAGAAAACCGAAACATACTGGAATTTTCAAACCAATAGAACTTTTTACTGGAGACTCCAAAAATTATGAGACCAAGTGCAAAAGAATCCCCTCTCTTGCCTACACACTCTATTTTTAGCCCAGCTCAATTCTCACTTTATGTAACTGGCCGGTCCAACTGCCACCAAGGCCGGTCAGACCGGCCATGGATCGGTCGGACCGCCACCTGGCCGGCCGACCGATTCGCCTAACAAAGACCGAACTTTGTCGAAAACACATGAAACGACAAACCGTAAACGCCATTGCCAACTATCACATCATCATAAGATCTAGAGCATATCCCCATGATATCCACAAATGCCTTAATAATAACTTAGTATAACCTTTCACTCCTTGGACTTTGACATTGTCTTTGTCACCCTAGATTTAATGGTTTACATGCTAGTTAATAAGTCAGTATTTAAGTGTCATGCTTAGTCTTGCTTAGATACGTGATCGTGCGGGCATTAAAGTGCCCAACATCAATCTTTCCAAACATGAAAAGCTGGATTTGGGTAGTCGAGGCTGGGAGCCTAGCTGGTATGTTGGACTAAAGGTTATTTTCAAAACAACTAAAACATGAAAAATCTCTACTCGACTTGGGCGGATGGAATGAGTGGCTGGTGCTAGTGATGCACGTCGGTGGGGGTATGTGGATGCACCGCCTAAGTCAATAAAGGACCAAGTTTTTGTAATAATCTCTCGTGTAAAAACAGTACATCCACAAGTCTATAATGGGTACAACCTGACTAACTAGTTTGTTCGCCTCGTCGTGGCTTCACTACTGGTGGGTGTGTAGCATGGGTATGGGTAGAAGTCACAGGAAAGCCACATGGCGCAAGAGGAGTGCCTCTTGGGAGCGTGGCTCCGAGCGGTGGAAACCTTAGCGGTGGGGTTGCGTCGAGGTTGATCATTGTAAAGAACTTGTGGTAATCTTCCATTGATTCACATGTCTAAGGAAACATGTATATATATCAGGATGATTATCTCTTTTGGGTAAAGTGTAAGAACTCTAAAGAGTAAGAAAACTATCTAGATAGTTGACCATGTCGGGAACTACCCTAACTAGGTTTTATTTTTATAAAATCATTTGAGGGTGGTTGTGGAATGAAAAGCTAGGGTAAGACCTTGGGGGTTTGTGAAAGCCTGATCGTGAACCAGTGGTAATTATTGGTTAGCCTGAGCATCGAGTGGATGGAGCCACTCGATGGTCTAAGTGCACCGACAATACAAGAGAGCAATCATACAAAGATATATAAGCAATTAAAGCACGTAATGTAAATTGCTCAAAGTAAAGCACAAGTAAAAACAAGATGGACACAATTATATTTTACCGTGGTGTTCGGAGACTTGCCTGGTCTCCCTAATCCACGTTGAGGTAAGCCCAACCACGCTGGACCGGCTCCACTAATTAAGCCAACACCCGAGAGTAAGTCCAACACTTGGACCGGTTCCAAACCGAACCAACACCTCGCTCCACTAGGGTTGCTCTTCCTCCACTCCGAGATGGCGAGCACCAAACCACTCACAACACGCCGCCTTCTCACAAGCTTCTTGAGAAGATCACCGCACAACGCTCCACGCCGCCTAGGTGTCGGCAAACACCAAGAGTAACGAATCCAAACTTTCACTTGAACTAATCAAGTGTCAACGCTCACGTGGATACACAATCCACTACATAAGGCAACACATGCACTTAGGGTTTACTCTCTAATCTCACCAAGTGCAACACATGCACAAAAGAGAATAGAGGCTTGCTCTTAGCTCAAAGAATGAGTATATCACTTAACAATAGCACCAGCAACCTCTCCCAACCGACCAAGGTGACTATATATAGCACACACACAAAAACTAGCCGTTGGGAGACAAACCCCTGAAAAATCAGGGAAATCGAAAGTTCCGCCATGTATAGGCCGGAACTACCGCACCTTAGAGAAAGCAAAGAACGGCTATTTCGCACGAGAAACTAGCCGCTTGAATTTTAATCGCGAACTACCGCCAACCAAGTTGCGGAAGTTCCGATCTTCTAAGTTCCAAGACAACACATAGCGGAACTACCGCACCTTCAAATTTTGGCTAAGTCCCAAAATGGTGCTTCTCTGGAAAAAACGTTCCGCCGAGATTCCGGAGCGTCCGATAATCGGAACTTCCGCACTTACAATGCCGGAACTTCCGATTATCCTGACAGAGCACAGCAACGACTTTTACAACAACTTCAATTGCAAAACGCATTTGCCAATTGACAAGCCATGCCAACAAGGATCAATAGCAAGATTCCTAGCAAGTTGGAAAACACACTTACCAACTTTTAGAATCATACCACAAGGAAAAATGTATATGGACTTACACTATTTGCAAAACACATTTGCAAACTTAAGTCACATGCTACAAGAAATCAAACATGAGCATCAACTATTTGCAAAACACATTCGCAAATAACAGCATCATGCCACAAGGCTAAGGTGCATGGACTTCAACCATTTTGCAAAACATATTTGCAAAGTATAGTCTCATGCTACAAAGATTAAATGCATGAGCCTCGGCTATTTGCAAAACACATTCGCAAATAATAGCTCCATGCATAGATGAGCTAGAGCAAACACAATGAGCTATCAACACATGACTAACTCATGCTACTAGTCAAGACCCCTCTTAATAGTATGGCAATCCTATACTAGCAATCCGATCTATCAACCAAACACCGAGACCGGTAAAAGACTAGGAACACATCCTTGGCCCTAGCTAGTCATACCTTTGCCTTGCATCTTCTTGAAGCTTGATGACGCACATCAACACTTCAAGTCCGGGTCCTTGACTTTGACAATCAGCAACACATGATGATTTCTTTACTTCGGGAGCTTGTCTTGAACATCATCAACACATGATGATTTCTTCACTTCGGGATCTTATCTTGAACATCATCAACACATGATGATTTCTTCATCCCGAGTCTTCACATGCATCAACGCATGATGCATTCCTTCACTTGACCCCCATCAACACATGATGGATCTTCTCTTGACTTGATGTGCATCAACACATGATGCATCCTTCACTTGAATCTCGACTTGATAATCAACTCATGATCATCCCAAGTCTTCATCCTCCTGGAACATAACCTATATATCCAACTCATGGAAAATGTTAGTTTCACAATATGATTATCATTAATTACCACACCATATCATTAACTCATAATGGTGGGACAAGATACCTCAATCTTCCCTCTTTGGTAATTGATGATAATCACTTAATTACTCATAAATTGAATGATGATAAATGAGAGAACAAATTGAGCATATATCAACTACACAAGTTATATATATACTCTAACTTGAGTATACAAGAACTAGACAAGTTCTATATACTCATAATCATGAGTATACAAGAACTACACAAGTTTTGTATACTCAAACGGATTTGTTTCAAAGTAAAGATTCCAAATGTATGTGGAGAATGGAATATGAATCAATACTAATGAAACCACGAAATATAGAATAAAACTCCCCCTAGATGTGTGCATACACAAATGTGTAATAAGATCATATGCACATATTCAAGTTTAACTTATGGTTGAGTTCAATCATATATTTTGGATCCGAGGAATGCAACAATATATAAGATTAAGATGTCGATTGCATACCTCATTGAATTTCACCTTTATATCCAAATGAGACTACACAAGATATTACTAGATAAAAGAGTTAGTCTCATATTTGGATTTGTCATTAATCTTCAATGGTATAGGAGATGAGATATCCACTAGTACCTTACAACTGAAATTCAGTTTACAAAATATGTTCTTAAAAATGTTAGGTTGTAGGATGTTCTACTACTTATAATTCAAATTTGGTTTGATGTAAATAAAAGAATACTAAGCCTTTCCTTGACTAGCCTTGCATCTATGATAATTTGCATTGTGTGTTGGCTCGCGAGTACGGTTGTGTACTCAAGCTCGTTCAATATAATCTTTCAGAGTCGTTCGACCAGGACCCCTACGACTACTACTTGGCGGCCGAACTAGTCGGTGGCGGTGATGATGAAGCTTAGATTGGGACCCCAATCGCTTGCCTGCGGATAGAGTGAATGGATCCATCACTACTTCTTTTGCTTTCGCACTTATCATTACTTTGTACTCAAATCTGGTGGTGGTATTTGCGCCCTTTTGTAAAACAATGGTCATACGACCGGTTATGGAATATATTTGGCTATGAATGCGAGGTATTTGATTGATTCAAGAAAGTATATATGTGTACTACCTCCTGATCTACAGAATGATATAATTTAATACAGTAGATTTTAAATTACAAATTTAGAATTCGACAATAAAAAACGAAGAAAAATAGCACTTAAAGACAAACTAGATACGAGAAACCTAAATTTTTCCTTCTATCAGCGACGGCAGCATCCCAACACTCGCCACGGGGAACGCACCGTTGCCATCCCTAGACATACACCGCAAGATTTTTGTGGTAGTTTCCTTCCACGCGGCGTCCGCCTCCGGAAGCTTCTCGACCCTCCCTCCCCCGCAGGTGCGACCGCCAAATCCCCCACCACGGCACCCGAATCCCTCAGAAAATTTGTTCATCTTGATTTCTTCGATCACCACCACGAGCCCGTCGAGTTCTCCGTTTATTTCTCCCCTCTCTGCCGCGCAGTTTTTCCCACCGAATTTTTCCGGAAAGGATTTCGGCGCAGATTTTCGCGATCAGAAATCCGCAGTTCGTCCTTTGTTGGCGTAACTGTCGGAGAAATTTGTCCCTTGCTGCCAAGAGAGGTTGATTGTATCGAGCATCAATATTTTCGAGTTCGACTCATACATGCGGATGCCGTGAAATCTTATACTCAAGCATAGAAAACCGTGCTACTACTTTAACAAGATTCGACCCTTTTCCCTAACCACCATATGGGGCTATTAAGATTGTTCTAGGGTATACCATACCATATGCGGCCATGTAAGATTGGTTTAGGGTATACCGTGTTTTGTACAATCGGTAGTCTATTGACCACTTACAAGTTTGTACAATGGTACTACTAAGTGTTACTGAACACTTTTAGTTTTTAGTAATCATGCGTGTACATAGATGCAATAAATCCTGACTCATTTGGTCGTAAAAATGTATGCATCCAATAGCTAAGGATTTGCTGTGTTTTCCAGGACCAAAACCAGTACTACCCGAGCCTCCTAAGTGCTAAATCATGATTTAAAACTGTAAAATGTGAAGAACACACGTGCAAAGTTATGTGTTTCATTCGAGATTACTCGCAATTTATAGGTGGCAGTCTTGTATGTTTTTTGAAAGAAAGAAAAATGCAACTAAGTGCACGTGTTGCACTTTTTAGTGAAACATCACCGTGCTGTTGTTAGGTGTGCGTTTCTATTTCACTTTAGAAATTTTATAGTTCATTTGACAAAGCTCAGTGTAGTTCTTGTTTCTCTTGTTCCTTCCTCTCTTATAGTTGATTGATCATCGATGATGATACCTTTCTTTGGCACATCAGGTAGTAAAAATGTGGAAGAGGGAAGCAAAGGTTGCTTGTCTGGTAGTTTTCTCGCAATTCTGTAGTTAAACCCCCTAGTTTTGTATATTAGAGTACGAAATTTGTCGCTCTGCCACTTCTTTGCTGCTGCTTGACTATATGGGCCCACCATCTTAGGCAAATAATTTTCTTATGGTGCTATGTTCTTGTGCTTGTAATTTTTTCTGCATCATTTGAGATAGTCTTTTTTAATATATAATTTAAAATTGCTCTGGCCTATTTCTCCTATATATTTTCATCTATAACATATCTGACCTTTAACTTCTATAATTGCAGAAACAATGAGCAGACGCAACAGCCGCACCATCTATGTAGGCAATCTCCCAGGGGACGTCCGTGAGAGGGAGGTTGAGGATCTCTTTTACAAGGTGGGCTTTAGTGGTCTACTTGTATCCGTGTCTCAGTTTTTGTTCCTAAGCAAGTGATAGATCAATTGGGACATAGGTCTAATAGGTCAGTTAGCATTGCTCTGCCTTTGCCTAATTTCCCAACTGCACAGCTTCCATAGCTTATTCATGTGAGAACATAACTAGTGGTTGAAAGGTTTGAATTGTGTTTTATAATATTAACAAGTAATTAATCTCCTGTTTTCTTCAGGAATTATACATGTACGTTATTCTGTAATTCCTAAGCTTTCATCTGGCCCTTTCTGATTTTTGTTTTCACTCAAAGAAGGGTTGTGTAGGAAGTTATTTTGTCTGCAGTGAATGATGTTGAGTGTTATGTAATGATCACTTGCAATGCCTTCTCTTGTGGCTTTGGTAATTGTATATAATCATGATGACAATAGCACAAACTGTTGATGCTCTTTAGCATCTGTTCAATGTAAATTTTACGTTAGTTAGCCGTAATTTGCAAAGGTGACAACTCATGATAACTTACGTGACATAGTGAGGAACTTAGAATGACAATATTCATGTGCATAGCAGTGTAGACATCAGTATATTTCGTGAAACTTAGAATGACAATATTCATGCCTTAATTTTTTTTTCTTCAATGTATTCTTATGCAGCATGGCCGTATTTTGGATATTGACTTGAAGATTCCTCCAAGACCTCCTGGTTATGCTTTTGTTGAGGTGAGGATATTTTGTTATGGTCATGTCTTCTATAAGAATAATTTACTGTTGTGGGGCTTATATTTAAATTTTATGACAGAAACCCTCTTATTATTCTTGTACTATTAGATGTAGTTTCTTGAAATGTATGTGTTTTGATTATTAAATGTGAAGTGATTTAATGCTAGATTGTTGTTTTGATATAGCTAATTATTGAATATTAACCAAAAAATGATGCTTTTGTAGTTTGAGGATCCCCGTGATGCTGACGACGCAATTTATGGCCGTGATGGGTATAACTTTGATGGCTACAGGTTGCGGGTATGATATCAAGATGTTTGTTTTTTCTTTTAGTGGTCCTCACAGAATAGAGGACTGCTTTGTTTTTTTTTCGTGCCCGCGGCTTCAAAAGTTATCTACTCAGGTGGAATTAGCTCATGGTGGAAGAGGTCAATCTTACTCATATGATCGCCCAAGAAGCTATAGCAGTGGACGCCGTGGAGGTGTTTCTAAGCGCTCTGAATACCGTGGTTTGTACTTCTGCCTCCTGAATAAGTTGATTTATATCTCTTAACTGATATTCTCGTTATTTCATTTTGTGAACCACACAGTTATGGTCACTGGTTTACCTTCATCAGCGTCATGGCAAGATCTCAAGGTATCGGTGTTGTATATAACTTCTCTTTGTAGCTTTTGCTGTAAAGAACTCATTTTTACTTGTTCAGGACCATATGCGGCGGGCTGGCAGTGTCTGTTTCTCTGATGTATACCGTGAGGCTGGAGGTTAGTGATACATACTCCTAATTCTTTTTTTGTTATTTAATTGCACTGTACACACTGGGAAATTGAGGAGTAAATTGTTTAGATAGGTAGCCTGAATTATAACTGCATTGTCCTTTTGAAATCAGAATCCCTGCTTTATTATGAACACACACCATATTGATACATTTGTTTTTTCTGTTTGTGTTGCAGCAACTGTTGGAATTGTGGATTATACAAACTATGATGACATGAAATATGCAGTAGGTTTTAATATCTTTTCTACACATTTTTTTAATGAGCAGATTCTTTTGAAAACTATTCCATGTCATCTATTGCTGTTGCAGAGGGTCTGTTGAGAGAACATTTTCATTGTTATGTATATATGTATACGGCCCATATGTATTTATATATACTACAATATTGATCAAATACATTGGGAAGTTGATCTCTATCATGGTATCAGAGCGTACCTCCTTCCCCGCCGCTTAAGCGTCTGCTGTCGCCGCCGCCCCCCCCCACCCGCCGCTGCATCCATCCACACCAATCGAGTTCCATCCACTGGATCGCCTTCGCATCGCGCTTCCAGATCGCCAGCGAGAGTGGGGTCGTGGAGCAGCCGCATGGTCGTCGCCGCCGCCTGGTCGTCCTCTCCCACATCGGGTCAGACGCCGAGCCGCCGCCTGGTCTTCAAGCCGTCTCCAAGTCGCCGCCGGACGCCGAGCCGCCGCCTGGTCGTCCTCTCCCACATCGGGTCAGACGCCGAGCCGCCGCCTGGTCTCTGCTGTCGCCACCGCCTGGTCTCTGCCAAGCCGCCGTCTGGTCTCCGCGAAGCCGCCGTCTGGTGAAGACCAGAGGGGAGGCGAGTGAAGGGTGGATCAATCGGTCTTGGTTGCGTCGCTCGGGAAGACGTTCGATCGAGTCGGTCGCTCGGGAAGACGGTCGGTTGGTTGCGTCGCTCGGGAAGGCGTTGGCAGCTCGGGTCGGTCGCTCGGTGTGGTGCGGTCGCTCGGGAAGGCGTTGGCAGCTCGGGTCGGTCGCTCGGTGTGGTGTCGCTTGGTGTGGTGCGGTCGCTCGGGAACGCTCGGTGTAGTGCTTCGCTCGGGAAGTGTGGTGCTTCGCTCGGGAGCGCTCGGTGAGTGGTGCTCGGTCTGGTTGATCAGGAGGTGTTGGAAGTACCTGGTAAAATGACTTTTGGTGCTTCTGCTTCTCTCGGTATGGGAGGTACTCTTTTGGCCTCAGATATCAAACTAAATGGTCAGAATTATCGTGAGTGGTCGTCATCAGTTCGCATGCTTCTTGATCTATTGGTCTTCTTTCATATATTACAGCAGAGCCTCCGACTGAGAAGACTGATGCGAAGGAGGCTGCTACATGGCACAATGATGATGATCGTGTTATGGGTATTTTATGTCACAGTGCTGAAATTTCAATCAGGATGGATTTCATTGATCTTCCAAGTTCTCGCAAGATGTGGAAGTATTTTCAGCAGCGTTATGAGCAAACGAGTGCAGCACGTCATTTTTCTCTTCTACAAACTCTTCATGATCTACGTCAGCAGGAGATGTCTATTAAGAAGTACTACAATTCTTTTACTCGTATTTCACGACAACTGATCTCCATGGTTCCTCCTTCCTGTGCTGGATGTACTGGTTGTGTAGGTAAAGCGGGTCATGATGCACAGAATTTGATGTTCACCTTTGTTATGCGCATTCGTCCAGAGTATGAGTCTATTCGAGCTCAACTACTGAGACGTGTTGTTCTTCCATCCATGGAGGAGGCCCTTGCTGCGTTGATTGCTGAGGAGACTTGACTTCGCTCTTTGTCTTTAGGATCGATATTATCTCAGTCTGTTCTTGCGGCACATCGTCAGGAGGTTTATCAGCCTAGTTCAGTTCCTGATGCTACACCCAACCAGACTTTATGCTCTCACTGCAAGAAGCCTGGTCATTCTGTTCAGAGGTGCTATCGACTCCATCTAGAGTTGCGACCTGCATCTCACCGTCGTCGTTGTGGTGTGGTTGCTGCCACCACTCCTGCACCTGTTGGGGATTCTGTTTTTGTCACTCAGTTGGGTCGACTTGATCCACGGCTTCAAGCTCTTGGACTCAAGTTCAAGAAGATTCTTCATCTGATGCCTCTCCTAGTGGTTCTGCCAGTCTTGCTGTAGCCTCCTCTTCCGTGTCAGGTACTAATCTTCCCTGGGTTTTGGACTCTGGAGCTTCTTTTCATATGACATCGGATAAGTCTCATCTATGACATCGGATAAGTCTCATCTTGCATCATGTCGACCTGTTATGGATGGTTCCTGTGTACGGACAGCTGATGGTACCTCATGTTCAGTCACTCATCAGGGTATTCTCTCCACTTCTCATTTTACTGTTCCTGATGTGTCATTTGTACCTCAGCTTTCTATGAACCTTATGTATGTTGGACAGCTTACTGACATGCACTACTTTGTTGGGTTTGATGACTCTACTTGCTATGTGCAGGATCGTCGGACAGGAGTTCTTGTTGGTACTGGCCATCGCCTTAAAGATTCTCAGGGTCTCTACTTCTTTGATTGTCTGAATCTTCGATCTTCCTCCCCTCATGCATCTTCAGTTATTGCATCAGCCTCTGTTAGTTTTCCTCAGTAGCATCATCGGCTTGGTCATTTGTGTGGATCTCGCCTTTCTACATTAGCTCGTCAGGGTGTCCTAGGTCGTGTCGTTGTAGACACTAGTTATGATTGTAAGGGTTGCAAGCTTGGTAAACAATTGCAACTCCCATATCCTACCAGTACATCTCGGTCTAGTCGTCCTTTTGAGTTATTTCATTCTGATGTTTAGGGTCCTGCTCCTTTTGCTTCCAAAGGTGGCCATATCTATTATGTCATTTTCATTGACAATTATTCTCGATATACTTGGGTTTATTTTATGAAACATCGTTCCCAAGTCTTGTCCATTTATCGGTCTTTTGCTCGTATGGTTCACACTCAGTTTTCAACTCCTATTCAGACCTTTCGTTTTGATTCAGGGGGGGAGTACTTGTCGCATGCCTTTCGTCAATTTCTCTCCACTGAGGGAACTCTTCCTCAGCTTTCCTGTCCTGGTGCTCATGCTCAGAATGGTGTTGCTGAACGTAAACACCGTCATCTTATTGAGACCGCTCGTACTCTTTTACTTGCATCTCATGTTCCACGACATTTTTGGGCTGATGCGGTTTCTACGGCTGTCTATCTCATTAATATGCAGCCATCTTCTCGCCTTTAGGGAAAGTGTCCTGGTGAGCTCTTGTTTTCCACTCCCCCATGGTATGATCATCTTCGGGTTTTTGGTTGTACCTGCTATGTTCTGTTTGCGCCTCGTGAGCGCACCAAGTTAACAACTCAGTCAGTTGAGTGTGTTTTTCTTGGATAGTCTTGAGCATAAGGGCTATCGTTGTTATGATCCTTCCTCTCGGCGTATGCGCATTTCTCGTGATGTTTCTTTTGTTGAGGATCGTCCCTATTTTTACTCTTCTGCCACTCGGTCCTCCTCCCGATGAGTCTCTCTTTTCTTTATCTTCCACCCATTGTTTCGTCTGATACACCTTTTTCTGTGGAGACTTCTTCTCCATCCTTAGTCAGATCACCGTTTCCTCTTCACTATTCTCGTCGGTCTAGGATTCCTCCTGATACTCAGCCTTCTACTATTTCCTCATCTGATGGCATGGCTAGTACTGATGATACTCCTTCTGATGATTCTCCACCGGCACAGTCATCTCGGTATGAGCTTCGTGATCGTACTACTA
The DNA here is from genome assembly GCA_036346395.1 of Hsuehochloa calcarea. Taxonomy (NCBI): domain Eukaryota; kingdom Viridiplantae; phylum Streptophyta; class Magnoliopsida; order Poales; family Poaceae; genus Hsuehochloa; species Hsuehochloa calcarea. The sequence continues at coordinate 11,477,699 of CM070593.1, read as the reverse complement.
TTGTTGCTCCTGACAGATATAGTTTTCTTTCTACTACTGTTGTGCCTGAGCCTCACACTTATCAGGAGGCTATTGTTCATCCTGAGTGGCAGTTAGCTATGACTGAGGAGTTGACTGCTTTGGATCGTACTCGTACATGGGATCTTGTTCTTTTACCTGCTCATGCTGTTCCTATTACTTGCAAGTGGATCTTTAAAATTAAGACAAAATCTGATGGTTCTATTTAGAGGTACAAGGCTCGACTAGTTGCTCGTGGATTTCAGCAGGCACATGGTCGTGATTATGACGAGACATGCTCCTGTTGCTCATATGGTAACATTTCACACTCTTGTTGCTGTGGCTGCTGTTCGCCCTTGGTCTATCTCTCAGATGGATGTGAAGAATGCTTTTCTTCATGCTGATTTGCAGGAGGAGGTTTATATGGTCCCGCCTCAGGGTGTTGTGGCTCCTGCTGGTCATGTTTGTCGCCTTCGTCGTGCTCTTTATGGCCTCAAACAGGCTCCTCGTGCATGGTTTGAGCGTTTTAGTTCAGTTGTGTTAGCTGCTGGTTTCTCCCAGAGTAATCATGATCCTGCATTGTTTATTCATACATCTCCACGTGGTCGTACTATGCTTTTACTCTTATGTTGATGACATGCTGATTACTGGAGATAACATGGAGTACATTGCTTTTGTTAAGCAACGACTCAGTGAGCAGTTTTTGATGTCAGATTTGGGTCCTCTACGTTATTTTCGGGGGATTGAATTCACACGCACAGATGATGGCTATTTTTTATTTCAGCAGCGCTATATTCAGGATTTGCTTGCTCGTTCTGGTCTTACTGACAGTTGGACAACTGCTACTCCTATGGAGCTTCATCTTCAGCTTCGTCCTACTGATGTCACTTTGCTTGAAGATCCTTCTCGTTATCGTCATATTGTTGGGAGTCTTGTCTACCTTGCAGTCACACGTCCTGATATGGCACATTCTGTTCATATGCTCAGTCAGTTTGTTTCTGCTCCCACGTCTGTTTACTATGCTCACCTTCTACGTGTTCTGCGCTACCTACGAGGGACTGTTGATCGTTGTCTTTTTTATTCTCGGTCGACTTAGCTTCAGCTTCATGCTTACTCTGACTCGACTTGGGCGAGTGATCCTATTGATAGACGATCTGTCTCTGGCTTTTGCATATTTCTTGGGTCTTCACTTATTGCTTGGAAGTCCAAGAAACAGACTGCAGTTTCACGGTCTAGTGCTGAGGCAGAGCTTCGAGCGTTGACCACTACTACTTCAGAGATTGTTTGGCTTCGTTGGCTGTTAGCTGATCTTGGTGTGTCATGCAGTACTCCTGCATCTCTCCTGTGTGACAACACTAGTGCTATACAGATTGCTACTGATCCAGTGAAGCATGAGCTGACTAAGCACATTGGTGTGGATGCATCTTTCACACGTTCTCATTGTCAACAGAAGACTATTGCTCTTCAGTATGTGCCCTCTGAGATTCAAGTCGCTGATTTCTTCACCAAGGCTCAAACTCGAGAACAACACCGTTTTCATCTCTCTAAACTCAATGTTTCAGATCCTCCTAACCCATGTTGAGTTTGAAGGGGGGTGTTATGTATATATGTATTTATGGGCCATGAGGCCCATGAGCCCTTGTTAGGGTTTGTAATAGTATATATATACTATTGGGAAGTTGATCTCTATCATTCATGATATGTGTCGTAGATACGCGTCTAGACAGTAGATTTGTGGCACCCCCAGTCGGCTACGTCGACCTCCGGGAATGTGCGGATGGGGAACGAAGCGTAAGCGAAGCAATAATCCCCCTTCAATGGTGTTGCTCAAGAGTGAATGATGTACAAGTGGCCTCCCCCCTCAATACTACAATAGGATCCTATTTATAGGATGGGAGGGGGGAGAAGGTGAGGTTACATAAATGACCCTACTTTTAGGGAAACCCTAGGGGTAGCTCCGTCTTTTCCGGTCGAGTGGGGTTGCGCATGCCGGGCCCACCGGCCGATGTTGCGCATGCCGGCTGCGTAGAGGGGCTTCACGCACGTCAGTTGCGTAGAGGGGGCTTGGTTATGTAACCAAGGCCACACTTTGCGTCGTCGTCGCCCTGCGTAACTATCATGTCACGCTGCTAGTCTTTATTGACGTCGTTCAGACTGATGTAGGCGTCGACCGGGGAGGACGTGGGGCCCCCTCCCCCAACAATATGTGTGTACATTCCTGTTTTATTGGGCATGTATCTCCCTTATGAAATATGATTTTCCTTTTGTCGTCTTGCAGATTAGGAAGCTTGATGACACAGAGTTCAGAAATGCATTTTCACGGGCATATATCAGGGTATGGGCTTTCTTGTTTTCTGCCATTAGTTTAACTGTTGTTAAGATGCAATCGGCATGTCCATTTGATTGTGAACTCGCATCAACTTGTTATTATTTTATTATAGGTGAGGGAGTACGATGCTAGATCAAGAAGCAGAAGTCGTAGCTGCTCTTACTCGACATGTCGCAGTTACAGCAGGAGCAGGAGTCCAAGGTATGTAAAATTTTCTTTGTGTTTTACATTTAAGGTTTATGACAGCACTGATTCTTGAGTGCATTGTTCCTTAGATCTGTCTCTCGGTCAGCCTCACCTGTGGATGAAAGGTACGTGATTCTATATTGAAAGGTACATGATTCAGCCTCACTCTAATAGAGAAATATGGCATCTGCATGCTATACCTGCAATTTCTTTGTTAGAATTAAGAGGAGTCTCGTTCATTAAAAAAATGGAAACAATCTGATCTTGTCATTGGTGATCTTTGATATATGGTGTAATACAGTTATGAAGATAAAAATATTGAAACCTCAATTTTTACAGGCATGTAATTTTTAAGGTTAAAAAGAAACAGAAGTAGGTCCAGAATTTTTGGCTTTGATATACTTTGAAATTTCCCTTTTGGTTCATAACACCTATGATTAATGCTTAAGATGCTTCACTCTCTTTTTAAATTAGCATGGCTTTATTTCCTCTATGGTCCAATGATTAAACATGCAGAGCTGGCTGGCTAACCTGCAATGTTTAAGGTTTGCTTTTGTTTTTCCTAGCCATGCGGCGATCTGGGGGCTGCTTTCATAGAATATTGGATGTGTTGAGAATCGGAGAGGATGGTTTGGAACTTTGGATAGTAGAGCTGGAGTGTGATGCATGTTTGGCAAGTGAGCAACCGCTCCACCAGTCCTAGGAGCAAGATAGGCATGACAGTAAGGATATGCTGAGTGATCTTGTGGTATTATTGAAAAATTGTTTGACTGTAGGCACTTAAATTTCAAGTACTCCATAAACATGGGCGCCGATTTCATGAGGTTTTAAGGTTTCTTTTAATTAATCTTGCCATCCTGCTAAAAAAAGAAAGAATCTATGGTGCTTGGTAAGCATTTTTTTTTTGCCAAATGTACTTGCTAAGAAGTCGGCATTAACAAAGAAGACGTATTGGTTAGTTTTTATGTGCAGTTTCATTTTTAATAGAATCACACCTGATAGGTTGAATGTGATATATATCTATTTTGTTTGTAAAAAAAAGATTTTGTAAGCTAGTAAGCATGAAGACCAAAATGCGGACTAAGCACTGTGGTTCCTCCCTCCAAAAAATTACTTTAATTCTTTTACATACTGTTACCTCCATAGCTTTGCGGTGGGTTGATTGCTTCCGTTGTTATTTTTGAATGACACACTTTGAGTAATGGACTTGTTTGACACACTGAGTAATGGACTTGTTTGTCAAACTTTTTTGCAGATCGCTGTCAAGATCCCGATCCCCTGTTTCTTCTGTAAGTCTTGCAATAAGTCAACCAAATCTTCATTTTCAACCGTTTGTTCAATGCAGTCAATGTATCTCTTTTGCAGGCCTCTCGTGGAAGATCAGTGAGCAGAAGCCCTGGCAGGAGCAGGAGCAGGAGCTTATCCCAGTCTCCATCTCCTGTAATACTAAATACCCCTCTCGCCCCCCCCCCCCTCCCTTTAAAAAATAACTCATTATATTAGTAAAAGCTTTTTACTAATTCGGTGTCTATTTCATGGCAGGTGAGATCTGATTGAATTTGAACACACCTCGAAGCAGTGAGCAACTACTTTAGGATCCAGGGACCGAGAACAGGACTAGGACACACCTCGAAGCTTTATGCTAATTAGGTCGTTCTGGATATGACTTTGCTGTTGCCACTGTTGCCCCTCGTTTAGGAGGTTGCCTTCTTCTTAGTACTATATATCTGCATTACACTATATTTGCGGAGCAGAGCCTTGCGCTTAGCATGCTGTGTGTAGCTTGAGCTTTTTATGTGGTCTATATTCAGAAAAGAGTTCAACTTTACATGTAGTAAGTGGAGGAAATGTCTGTACTTTGTGGTCTGTTTTACCATAAATTTGTGTTGGTTGTCCTAGGCAACGCTGCGTAATAACATTTGGAATCGTGGTTGATAAACCATATTATTCTGTGTTAAGTGTGTTACTAATATATATTGCTTAGTAACCTTGTTTTTTGTGGTTGGTAAAACCGATGCTAATATGTATTGTTGGAATGTTCTGAACTGTTACAAATATTATCGTTTTGTACGAGCAAAGGCACGCTGTTTAGGAGTTTCCCCAAAATCTGTAGAATGAAAAGTTGCATCGATCACTAGTTGCTGGTTTGGCATGATTGTTCCACAACGTATCAATTGTTGTACTGTCCTGCTGAGAGCTGCTACATGAAACTAATATGACTATATTTGAACTAGTATAAATATGGGCCACGTCCAGTCCATATCAATTTGAGATTATCCATAGTTTGTATTATAGGTAGACTTCCTGTTTTGATGTCTTTAACTATCCCTGCGTAGAAAGCCTGCGTGTTCATCTTGAGCCAAGGTCGAACTCTCTATGAGATTTGTATTTGCATTAATTGTATATTTCTTATTCGTAGACAAAGCATATTCGTAATTGTCTTCCTTTGAAGGATGACTTGTATGATTTTTTTTTATGATTTATGTCAGTTTTTAAAATAGTTAAAAATAACATATCTTCAACTTTATTTTTAATTCTGACTATTTTGGTCACGTCACAACGCGTGGCGTGGTAAAAGTACGTTATCACGTCACGAATCTCGACGTGACAAACGAATTCTGTTAGGGAGATAGAGGAGGCGACGAGTCTGGTAGAGAGGGCGGGGGAGGGAGGGAGGCGCGGGGGATGGGAGTGGAGAGGGCGCCGATGGAGGGAGGGGGGCGGGAGGCGGAGGCCCGTCACGTCGGCCCGCATTGGCGGTGGCTCGTGCCCTGACTTTACTTCTACTCCACATCTCCGGTCGACCACCACCATCGTCATTAACGCGCTCGTCAAAAATTGATATTTATGGTACGATTTATGACCCTATTACATATCACCCTCTTTTAGAATACTATTGCAACGTACAAACACCTGCTAATCCGCTAAAATACATAGCAATATTCTTAACCTTCTTCTTTTTCTTCCTCCTCTCTGTAATCGAGGCTCGCACGTAGCCATTAAACACGTGCATTGCCAGCTTGCCGTATTGGGCAGCAATCAGCAGCACCGCGCGTTGCGATAAACACGTAGGACGAGGACGACAACCTGCTCCATGCCTTACGCTTCATTTGTGCGATTCCTCTCTGTTTTTTCTTCGGTCCCTATCACTCTATTTTGCTTTCTAAATTTACACCAATGGCGCGGCGAACGAAGACCTGAGATACACCGGCCTCCGTCTGGCGCTCACACCAACACGGCTCAATCCTTCGTGCGCGCCGGCGGGGACGGTTCAAGTCATTAATTAACAGAGTCATTAACAAGGTGGGCTCAATCACCCAGAAAGATAGGAAAAGGAAACAAGGGGACGTGTTTAACAGAGTAGTTAATTAACACATAATCTATAGCTATGACAGGTGGCAAAGTCTAATTGGCCCCGCACAGTTTAAGCTGAGCCTGTTCCTCGTGCGGTGTGGCTCCTCCCTAGTCACTAAACACTATCACGTGTCCGTTACATGTGGGCCAACGTGGTCAGAAAACTATTGCCTAGCTAGAACGGGAATGGTTAACAGTGTAGTTTAGCGACAGTTTTGGCAGAGAATATGTAGCTATGTGAAGACGTTTTTAGCTACTGCTCTATCTATTTTGTTATATTTGTCTATGAAATCAGGAGTATCATTTTCAATATATTTGTCAATTGTAGAAATCTATAGTGTAATTATTACATTTTTTCTTCTTTTTGCCCTACTTAAATACTTTGAAAGAGTTTAAAGTAGTTGTGGTATGCAATTTTTACAGGAGTATAGCTCTGTTTGACATGACTCCAACTCCCAGCTTCATGGTCGGAGTAGGTGAAGTCATGTCAAACGGTACAACTCCAACAAAAAATTAAATCTGGAATTTGAGAATCTAGAGACCGTAATGTATTTTCTCGGAGCTGCGAGGAGGTTGCTCTCCGCACGGAGCAGTCACCCGGTTAGGAAAATACCCCTAGAGTTAGGGTGAAATTACCCACCAAATACCATCGAACAAAACCCCCTCACCACCCCCTCCCGATCCTCTCTCCCCCCAATTTGCTTCGTCTCTTGTTCCCCTACCCCATTCTATCCTCAAAGCATCGCACAAAAACTCCCCAAAAGAACTATTCCTTTCACATCTCGGCGCTTCCCCCCTCTGATCCAACTCGCCGGCGGTGGCCGTGGTAGCGGCACGACAGGGCGGCGCCGACCTGGAGCAGAGCACCACCGGCATCGTGCGGATGGCGGTGTTCTGGTACTTTGCGGCCAAGTTCTTCAGGCCGAAGCGCCCCGCAAAGACAGGAGTGCTTACATCAAACCTCTTCCGGAAGGGAGAGCCGCTGGTGAGAACGCCTCTCCTACAAACTTTGCCTTTCTGGTTGCAACATATGCGACATTTTGGGTAGCAAAGGCGTGCTAGGTTTCTATCGTGGTTTCTTGTTTGCTCCGATGCAAAAAAAATGTTAACTATTTGTTAGATTTAGTGTTTCGTTGGTCTACGTGAATGGTAGGCTATTAACAAATATAGTGAAAAATTATATAGACTATACAGTTCTGAATCCTGATTTGTACACATGGGACTGGGCCTGGTCTCGGACTAAAAACTTTTTTTAGAGGAAGCCAAGAGCTTTTATTCAATATCGTCAACCAAATTACAGCATAGAAGGATTGAGGCTTCAAACAAGAAAAGCCGGGCTTGGAATTAGAGGTTGGACTCTGGATAGTTGGGCCTACTACGTGTAAAACTTCACTTCAATGAGGACCTGTATGCAATTACCATCCAATTTCACCATTCACGAATCACGAATTCGCGATAGGTCGAGTAGCTTCGAGCCTTCGACACGAACAAAACTTTTTTTACAAATCACCCCGTGCTTGCTACCTCTCTATAACAAACACCCCCGGTTGGGTCTCCTCTCGCGTCTCCAGCCTCCGCCCCACCCCAAGTAAAGCGTCGAGCTCCCATCGGCGGCGGCGTGCGAGTTCTAGAGACAAGGTGCGTGTGTCCAGATCCTCTCGATCTCTCCTGGTTCAGCCCACCCAAACCCTAATTCTTGCGGGACTCACCGATCCTTGCGGCCCCTCCAGGGCTCGTTCCGTCGGTGGTGGTTCCTTGTACGGATCGGATTGCGGCGCGGGTGTAGGGGTCCCGATGGCGGATACGAAGAAGCCCGAGGCGGCGGCGGAGGCGGCCAAGATGGACCTGCTCGAGGACGACGACGAGTTCGAGGAGTTTGAGATCGACCAAGGTACAGTTTCCTCCTTATCGATTCCTCGCCTTTACTCTTCTCGTTGCTGTTGTTGATACCTCCTGTGATGCTCCCTACCCTGCTAGATTTTCCATTTGGATAGATATCTCTACGCATCCTGGTAGGTTAGCTCGAATGGTAGATGAGTTGGAGAAGTAGGGCTCATCCTGTGTACTGATCTGTTTTTGTGGTTCCTGTCAAATACCTCGCCTAGTTGTACTGCGTTGGTAAAATGTTTCATAAAAACTACTTTACCGTAAAATATGTGGCTATCTGCCTCTCCAAAATTCGGGTTGATGGTTTTAATCTTGTGTCCATCGAAGCACATAGATACAGTTAGGGAACTCCATTGTGCAATGTGAGCTCTGAGATGATAATTCAGTATCTGTAGGTGATAACTCACATCATATTCGCTCATTTAGATCATGAACTTGTGCCATTTGCCAAGGTTTTTGTGGGTTAATGTAGGTAGATCGAGTTCATATAACAATTACTTTTGTGCGCTTCAATTTTTTCAACTAGCATCTAAAGAAATGACAGTGGAAGAAGGATAATGGCAAAATTTTCTGGCTTTTATATATTAGACAATCCACTCGTGCCACCTGATCAGGATGAGAAAATATTGCACAGATCCGACTACGTTTGGTACTTTTCAAGGCCCAAATGATGTGAAATTTCAGATGATGTTTGCAGTTTAGTCTCCTGATTTAACAATTTCATGACTCATTTGGATAAGTGTGCATTTTGTTTAGATTATTCTTATAACTATTTCAGGATTGACTTAGTTAATAGTTAATACTTGTATATTGTTCTTTGTATTCCATGGCCCTGTTACTTGCAAGATTCTGACCAGAATGCTAATAAAAAAATTGTGCAAATGAAACCTATATTGTTAAACTTGTAGATACAAACAAGAGTAAAATGCATGGCGGGTCTTTGAACTTGTTGCGTTGTATTAACTGGGTCATGTTACTCTCAAAATGCACGTTTGGGTCACTAATGTGCATTAAGTGGTTCATTTGTGGGTCACAAACCCACACGCTGGACACTTTGCACACGTGGCAGTGCCACATCAGCCCTACCGACATGTAAGCGGTAATTTAAAAACAAAACCCATCCTCTCTCTTCTTCCTAACCTCCATCTCTTTTCCTCCCCGTCTTCTCTATGCTGCTCTCCCCACCTACCACCTCATCGCCTCTGGTCGTCCTCGAGGCCATTGCTACCCTGTTGTTGCCCACCCCGCCGTTGTCTTCCGCGACCCCACCGAGGTCTACAAGCGCAACGCCGTTGCCTAGCTCATCGACATAGCCTTGGCATGAAGCTCATGGCAGGCAGCTTCGTGGCGTGGAGCTCGGTGGCTAGGCGGTGACTGTGTGCAGGTCATTGGCAAGGGCAGTGGCAGCGGACTCACTGGAGAGGGGAGGCGGCAAGGCGGCAGAAGTGGCGCGAATGGTAGCCAGCAAGACGCCGAGCGGCCGCAGCCTTGGCCAGGCGCGGCGGCCAGCGTGGCTCTGGAGGGAGCCGGCGCTCTGGAGAAGCGCGGCTGGCGGCGACGTCTGGTCGCGGAGAGCGCGCCTTCACGAGCGACGGCTTTCTCTCCAGACGTCTGATCGTGGTCACCACGGTACCAGTTGTCGTCGAGGGCGTCGGCCCGGCGGCGGGGCCTACCCTCACCAAGACCAACTATGTCGAGCGGGGTGCGGTGATGAGGTAAAGCTCCAGTCGCGGCATATGTGGGATGCATCGGTGACGGCGACGTCGATCACGACCAGATCGACGGCACCGGATGCTCTCATCGGCGCAGATCCGCTTGAGATGCGATTCGCTACTAACAAGCGGATCGCCAAAGAGGCTTGGGACGCCATCGCCTGCGGACGATCGGCAGCGATCGCGCCGCGAAGTCTACATTCGTGCAGCCGCGCGGAGGTGGGAGCACACGCTTCAAGCGGTGAGGGCGCGATGACTTTGCTCTCCGTCTCAACACTCATTGCGGAAGTGGTGCGATTCGGCGACGACACTCTGGCGAGGAGAGAGCGTGGAAAAGCTCTTCCGCCGGCGTCCTCGAGAGTACAAGCGCACGGCTCGCTCGATCGAAGTCTCTGCTGGATCTCTCCACGATGACAATCGAGGAGGCGTTGGTCGCCTCAAGGTTGTTGGACGATGAGCCACATCGCCTCTCGACCCGTCTCCGTTGGCGGAAGCTCCTCACTCGGGAGCGCTGGGTCGCCGGCCAAGGTGACGGGAAGAAGGGAGCCTTCTTCCACGACAGCGCGCCGCAGCGTAGGCAAGGCAAGTCACGCGCAAGACGCCAGTGCATGGGCGCGAGGGCGTCTTGAGGGTAATGATCGTGGGCGCCAGCATGCGCGCTACCGGGCAAGCAAAAGCGGCAGACGAGATTTACTCTTGCCACAAGCTGCGGCAAGCTTGGTCATTGGGCCAAGGTGTCGGACACCACGACGCCCGAGCCACGTCAGCAGCAGCAGGGAGGAGGCACCGACGCCGCTTCATTGCTCACGCGAGCATCGAACCACCTCCGCGGCACTACCGCGATGGCTCTCTCCACCTTGACGAGCCAAAGCACACGCCTCCTCGCGGCGATTCGAACGCGACAAGACCGACGCAGGTGGTGCCTCGACACCGCGCCACCCACCACATGGCCGGGCGGCGGGAGTTCTTCTCCAGCTCGACCCAGCGTTCGAGGCACCGCTGTCAAGTTGGCGACGCCTCGCGGTGGAGATCAAAGGCGTCGGCTCTGCTGTCTTCGTCGCCAAGATCGGCGACACCGGCCGCTCACCGGTGTCTACTACATCCCCGCGTTGAGAACTCCATCATCGACTTGGGACGGTGGATGAGAACGGATCGCGCATGGAGATCGAGCACGGGTGCTGCAGATGCAGGATCATCGCCACGGGCTCTCGTCAAGGTCAACAGAGCAACCGCCTCGTACGCCCTTCACGCGCAGTGGCGCAACCTCGTGTCTTCTGACCAGCGACGACGACGCTGGAGGAGGTGTACGAGCGTTGGGCACCTCAACTTTGAGGCCCTAAGACACTCGGCAAAGAAGAGATGGTCGCGGCATGCCGCGCGTCGACCACGTGGAGTAGTTCTGCGACACTGCGTCCTCACCAAGCCGCGGCTCCCTTCCTCGCCCGGTGAAGCTTCGCGCAAGGAGAAGCCGGAGCTCGACACGGTGACCTCTGTGGCCCCGTGACACTGGCCTACACTGAGGCCGGCGCATTTCCTCCTCCTCGCCGACGATGTGTCCCGCTATGTGGTATCTGCTTTCGGCGTCAAGGCAATGATCGGGCGCCATCAAGCGTCTTCAAGTTGTTGCGGAGGCGATCGCGACACAAGCCGGGTCCTACGCGGACGGACAACGGCGGTGAGTTCACGGCGCCGAAGTTTGCGGCGTCTTCGCGGCGACGAGGGATCCATCGTCACTTCTCCGCGCCAGTACACCCCGCGGCCAGAGCAGCGTCGTCGAACGCCGCAACCAGACGGCAGTGGCCACGCCCGCGCCTCCTCAAGCGAGAGGATGCCGGCACTCATCAGGGTGGCGGTAATGACTGCCGTCTACCGCTCAACCGCTTCACCGCAAGGCCCTCGGCGGCAAGGCGCCATACGAGGCACGCACGCGCAAGCCCGTGATGAACCACCTCCGTGTCTTGGTGCTCGCCTTCGTCAAGAAGAGCTCAACCACGCCGGCAAGCTCGACGACCGAGCACGCCAGGTCTTCATCGGCCACGCCGGCGCGCGAGGCCTCACCGCCCTCGACCTGCGACCGGCGCGCATGCGCGATCCGCAGCGTGGCGTCGTGTTCGACGGCGGCGAGGTGGGCGTGGGCAAGATGGTGGATGACGGCTCGACTCGATGACTGGCGATTTCATCGTCGACTCGCCCACTTCGAGAGGCGGGAGCCAGCGGCTCATCTTCACCGGTGGCCTACCCCACGCCTCGTTCGCCACCATCTCCGGCGAGTCCTTCACCACCGCCAGCCGCCGCGGCCACGCCGCTCTCTCCTACACGGCACCTACTCCTTCAGTTCTCAGACCGCAGCCTTCGACCCACAACGAGCGGCGACGGTGGAGTTCGCCCGCTCCCGTTGTCAACGACGAGGATCGCGATCGGCGCTACCACGGCGGCGAGCCTGCCGCTCTGCGTGACGCGTGGGCGACCTCGCCAGCGAGCAATGGCTCGAATCTGGCGCGGCGCAGCGACCTCAAGCGGGTCACCTTACAGGGACGGCGGCGAGCCTTGTTCCTTCGCCGAGGCGGAGAGACGCGCGGCATGGCGTGCCGCGATGCGAGGAGATGGACGCCGTCAAGCGAAACAAGGCGTGGGGCTGGCGATCTTCCACCCTACCACCACGCCATCTCTCTCAAGTGGGTCTTCAAGCTCGAAAGACGAGGTCGATAGGTGATCAAACACAAGGCGCCTCGTGGCGCGTGGCCGTCCGGCGAGAGAGTCGACTTCGACGATGCCTTGGCTGCTGTACCTGGATGGAGTCGTCGTCTCCTCCTGCCCTCGCAGCCGGGTGAGGTGATGCGTTCATCACATGGACGTCCAAGTGCGCTTTCTCAACGGCGACTTGAAGGAGGAGGTCTACGTCACCACCGCCGAGATTCATCATCCCCGCTGGAGAGCAGGTCCTCCTGCGCGCAAGGCCTCTACGGCTTGCGGCGACCGCGAGCTTGGAACGCCAAAATCGACTCCACCTCAAGAAAATGGGATTCCAAAGGAAGCGCCACGAGGCCGCGGTCTACGGCGAGCAGGAGGCAATGTCCTGGCGATAGGCGTCACGTCGGCGACCTTGTGATCACCGGTACCAGGAGGAGGAGATCGAGGCATTCAAGGCGCGAGATGAAGGCCACCTTCCGATGAGCGACTCGGGCCCTCTCCTTCTACCTCGGGATCGAGGTCCGCCGTGACGACTCAGGCATCTCTTCGCCAGATCGCCACGCCGCGCGCATCGTGGTGGCGGCCTCACCGATCGCAACCCACCCCACACTCCTATGGAGGAGGCCGTCGAGTCGTGAGAGTACTGCGGAGAGGTAGACGCGACGATCTGCGGCGCACGCGGCGACCTTCGCTACCTTGTCCACACGCGGCCGGACTTGGCGTTCGCCATCGGCTCGTCACCGGTTCATGGAAGCGACCGACGACGGAACACCAAGCAGGCCGTGAAAAGGATCCTCCGCCACGTCGCGGGCACCTCCGACCACGGCTTGCACTACCCAAGGTGCCCGTGGCCTTCGCTTCATCGAATGCAATGACAGCGACCACGCGTCGGCGACATCGACACGAGCAAGAGCACGGTGGACGTTACTTTCCTCGGCAAGTGTCCGATCGGTGGCGATCGGTCAAGCAAAGCAGTGGTGGCTTTGTCTAGGCGTGAGGCAGAGTACATTGCGGCCACTACCGCTTCTACATGTGGAGCTCAAAGGCCACCACCTCGCCAAATCTCCACCTTGTCCCCGCCAATCCTTGCACTGTCGTGATTCGGCGTGTCTCTGAGGCCACCTCCATCCATAAAAGGGGACAAAACTCACGCAATGGGTTCCCATGTTGATCCTCTTCACCACCCTCTCTTCACTTTGGCCGAAGCACCGCCGACCATGTCATGTCTTCTTCTCCAACTCCGGCGACGAGAGAACTCGCCCGATCTCTTTTATTCTATATGAGTTTTGCGGCAAATCATTCCACCTGTACACTCCCCACCACCTCCACCATGATTCCTCTCAGGTATTTTGGTCAATCCAATGCTGGTTCGCCCTCACAATGAACACCATCATCGCCGCCACTTCGAACACCACCGACAGCCTCCCCCGTTGTAGACACCACTCTTGGGTTACCCATTGTCCTCTTCATCCCCGCTGTCAGTTTCAATCCTTGTCCTCTTCATCCCCGCTGCCAGTTTCAATCCACCCGCCACCGCCGGAGAGCAGCCGGAGCCACCACCTGGCGCCCACAACCATGGCTTAGATGTAGAGCAAAGGAAGAAACAGAAGAAAGGATAGAAGCATAGATGAAAAAAAAAGAAACTTAGACAAAGGAGCGGTGGAAAGAAGAACAAGAAAAGAAAGAAAAGGGGACGTTTTTTTTATTAAAAAAATTGACACGTGTCGGTAGATCTGATGTACTACCACGTGTACCAGAAGTGTCCAATGTGTGCATTTGTGACCTGCAAATGAACTACTTAATGCACATTAGTGGCCTAAACGTGCATTTTGAGAGTATTGTGACCCAGTTGACACGACGTAACAAGTTCAATGACTCACTATGCATTTTACTTGACAAACAATATATGCTTTTGTTATCTCTATATCAAAAAGATCCATTCGGCTGACGCTATTTTCTTGTATAAACATCTGAATTACAGAGTGGGACGACAAGGAAGAAGGCAATGAGGCAGTTCAGCAATGGGAGGATGACTGGGATGACGATGATGTCAATGATGACTTCTCCCTGCAGCTGAGGAAAGAGCTGGAGAGCAACTCGTCCAAGAATTAGGATTTGTGATCTTACATTCAGTACCCTGTCAGATAGGAAGTGGTGCCGGTTGCCACTTGCCTGGAAACTGCAACTGTTCTTTTCTCTGGTCGGATTGGCATGTTTACTATATGTAATCTTTACTAACTCTGAGCCTTTTGCTTATGCCGTGTTATTTGATCTTTTCACACACTGTCTCAAGTATCATTCTGCCAATTTGTCTACAACGGGATGCATCGTACATCCAGAATTCATCAACTTTGACTTAGCTGAGTTTAATGGGTTCCGTGGATGAAGAAAGATGATTGCTTAATTGCAGGGCATTTCATCAAGAATATGAGTTGATCATTTGACAACTTTTTTATTCGTGTTGAGTGCTTAGGTATGTCTGGAACATGACACTTGGTTAGTTTGGTCCAGTTGGGCTCGGTAAAATGTTCCGTTCGGTCTTCGGTGGATCTCGGAGAGATGGATTAAGTTGGAAAATGAACTGAATTACTGTATTTTTGTGCGCTTTATTTGACCGAAAAACCTTGGATTTATACAACAGGGCTTGGGAACGCTCGAATGTTCTCAGATTCATATAGAAAGTGAACTATTTCTTGCAAAATTTCTACGTTACAAACAGCCTAAGCCAATTTTGTTTTCTAAACCAGTATGTACGAAGTCATTGCGTCAAATAGGCCCATTTAGTTTGAGGTGGGATCCACCTGTCACGTTTTTTGTGTTTACAAACTTCTTTTAGATAGAGATGCATTTACATGTTTCTAAAGAAAAAAAAGATAAGGTTGTGTTTATTGCTTGATCGTGTAATAAAAGGGAATTGTTTGATTGTGTGCCTTATTGTTATTGATTGGATGAGTTAGCATGAATATGATGTATGATCTCACTTACACTCAACTCTAGAGAAGATATTGGAAAAATAATTTTCATTTGCTCGGTTAGGATAAGAAGGGTTGTGATGTGGTTGTGAAAAAAGATTCTTTAGGGCTTGTTTGATACGAAGGGATTAGAAATAATTTCTTCGGATTGGAAAAGATTTTAGTTTAAATTCTGAGTCAATTTGAAGATATTGAGTCGGATCACAATATATCCAAACAAACCCTTAAAATACCTCAGTACTATATGATGACTGATCTATTGTCAAGGTAGCTGGGGCACAAGCATCGTCTAAGACCACCGGACGATAGTGAAGAAGGGTGCCATTAACGCTAGATAGCAATTCGAATACGGCTTGTCAATGGTCTATTTTGTTTCCTACGTCCTGATTTTTGTGGTCATGTACAAAGTTAACCCATCACTGCATTCAGGGGCGGAGCTAGCTACGGCCCAAACCTCGGGCCTGACCACATGTTCTTGAGTTGAACTCGTATTTTTAGCAATTTTTCAAGAGACTTTCTATGAGATTTTGATTGTAGGCATCGGGTCATTGCATTGTAGGCATCGGGTCATTGCCCCAGCTACCCGAGGCCTAGCTATGCCTCTCACTGCATCTTATGTGATCCAAAGGTCTTAGGAGTACCTTCTTGCATGGCCTTTTTCGCGCGCATGGTTGGGGAAGGATTGGAAAAAAGGCACATAAATAGGGAAACAAGGGACTTGTCGGTGCACGGGAAACTATAACCAGAAACCCTTACACTAGAATGGACGCCTCTAGCATGTCTTGTAACCATGCCGTGGTTATTACGACACCGTGTTAAAGAAATACCAAACTACAAACAATAGAGTTAATGGCTCACTCTTTCGCACGCTAAGGGAGCTCAGCCACCATTATCATCCAAGCAACCTTCAAGTGAGGATTCTCGAGGTAGACGATCATTAATGCCTTCATCTCTCTCTCTCTCTCTCTCTCTCTCTCTCTCTCTCTCTCTCCTTAGATGTCATCACAAGTGGCTCAAAGACGGTCTGAGTCGTCCATCGCCACCTTACCTACCCTTCTTCTCTACCCGTAAAAGAAGCAAGTGTTGATAGCATGGGAGGGAGAGGAGGCGTGTGTGAGCCATCCATCCAGCGGGAGACTCCATGGAGGAGGATGATAGCTCGCTCGACGCGGCGGTGTAAACTGTGTGACGACTGCTCTTGGAAACTAGTAACTGGCGTCCCTCTCCTCTCTCCATCGTCGTCTCCTCCGCAAGAAATAAAAGCACACCAAAGGAAGCGAAGTGAAGTGAAGCGAATCAATTCCCAAATCGATCTCGTCTCCTCACCCTCCGCGAGCGCAGAGTCTGGGCGATTAATTGAGCCTGCAAGAATCCGCAATTCCTCCTCCTCGTGACGCTCTACCGGGTTGGTGTGGAGCGGTGATCCATCCAGACTTGAAATATTTTCTCTTTCGCTGGTAAGGAAGCCCTGGCTTTGTTTGGATTGTTGTTCTTTCTAGGAGTGAGCTGAGTTTTGTTCTGGGGATCTTTTCTTTGATGTGATGCATGCAACAACCTTACCCAAACCCTTCTTTCTTTCTCTCCAATCCAATCCATGTACTTTGTTGCGGATTTGTTGGCTACGTTGTGGAGGAGAACTACCGATATCACTTTATTTTCCAAAAAAAATGAGGAACCACCATGTCCGCTCGTGTGATCCCGCCATTGCGCCTTGTGATGATGGTATGGACTCCACCTCTGATAGCCCGACTTTGGAGTTGGATGTTGCGGGTGAGGGTGGCGATTAGTGGTTGTCCCAGAAATTTATCAATGGGGTTCGAAACAAAATATTATAATATATTTTGAATATAGGTTAATACCATTTTCATTCTTTCTAAGTGACATTTTAGAATCTGTGCAATCAAAATTTCAAAATCTTGACTATTAGTATATTTACAATAATCTATATTGATATTTTCATTAAAAGTTTTTCATAAAATTGTTATTTTTATTTATACTAGTATAGAATTATAATGTTTTACCTTGAAAATTCCATAGGGTCATTTGAAATAGAACTTAGAGGGAGTAGCACACTAATTATTTAGTCGGCCCAACTAACATACCTACTTAAAAAATAATACATTTTATTTGAGCACAGCTCTATTACAAGTCACTCTCTTTTAAAACAGATATCTAGCTCTCACAGTCTTCTCTTTTCTTATGCGCTATCTTAGCATAAGCGCATATGAGAAATGAGTTATTTTGATCGTATATATAGACTATTATAACCATTAATTCATGACAATATACATAAACTAATTCGTTGAAAGGAAATATCTAAAGCACTTAGATATTTCTAAGAATTTCTGAATTTTTAAATGGGATAATCTAGAATCTTCTCGTGAAATTATCTCCGTTTCAATCCTTGAGAAACTTGATGGGTGCATACACATTACAGGGAATATCATTAACATGGTATGGTACATGCTATCATTTTCCCAGTGGCGTCCCCGGAACTTTATTAATGGGGGATCGAAACAATTATAATACCTTTTCATTATAGGTTAATACTATTTTCGTTTTTTAAGTCACATTTTACTATTTGTGCAATCAAAATTTCTAAAATTTGACTATTAGTATATTTATTTGAGCACAACTAAAATAGAAATCTAGCTCTCACACTCTTTTCTTTTCTTATGCTCTATCTTAGCATAACCACATATGAGAAATGAGCTATTTTGCTCGTATATATAGACTATTATAATCATTAATTCGTGACAATAGACACAGTCTAATTCGTTGAAAGAAAACATCTAAAGCACTTAGATATTTATAAGAATTTTTGAATTTTTAAATTGGGTAATCTAGAATCTTCTCGTGAAATTACCTATCTTTCGATCCTTGAGAAACTTGATGGGTGCATACACATTGCAGGGAATATCATTAACATGGTATGTTACATGCTATCATTTTCCATTACAAAAAAGTAAAAAAAGAATACTATAGTAGTTCCTAGAATTTGTGTAATGAAACTAATTAAACACAATTAGAGCTAAGAAGAGAAATTAGCGCACACTATGTACAAAACAATTTGAGAAATATCGTTTACCTTAATCAATTTCCAAAACCTCATATTTGCAATTTTTGGAAGAAAGCATAGAAAAGATATATAATATGTGTATTCCTTTCTCAGGCTCTTAATGCAGTGGTATAAGGATTTCGATATTGCTATATCCAAATGTGTGTTTTCATAAACTTATGTGCTACACCCTAATATATAGTTAAACATGATAGAAACATAATTATCTAACTAAATTAACTATATGATGTTTGTTTATCTTTGTAGAGCAGTGAGGATAAATATTTTTTTTTTCTATATAGTTTTATGAGTTGTTGCGCAAAGAAGTAATAGATGGAATTGTAGGGTGAGATGTTACTCTATTTGATTAAAAAATGTTACTTTATAATTTAAGTGGAATTGCTACATAATAGTCAACTAAAAATTGAAGGAAATAAATCGATTTTCTCATCATTTGATTTGCACCCACAATTCGTGCTCTGGTAGAGAAGTCTTTGACTTCTCCGATGACCATGATAAGGTTGGAGTTCGGATTCACCAATTTAGGTTTTAGTCTCACCATAATCACCAACTATATAGGGAGGAGAGCAGCAACAGATCAACGTTGGGTGACAAGGCGGCGGTGACGCAACTGGCCAAGGGTACATAGGAGGACGGCGGACAATGTCTGGGGGAGGGAGATGATTGTGAGTAGTGAGTTGGGCCTTGAGGAGGCGGCGGATGGTGGGGGCGACGGATGCAGCGGTAGGGAGGTGGCGGAGAGGCGGAGAAAGATGTTGTTGTGACTTACACTAGGATGTAGATGGTTATAATAAGAGCAAGTGTATAGAAAATTCAACTATTTTTTAACGACTAATGACCGGTCATTATCTCATTTAAAAAGATTTTTTTTTATTGCAATCGCATCATCCGACATTGCAACTGCAATGATAGAGAGGAACAGTACCATAACACTAGCCTATTTCCATCCGTTGGATCAAAGGATTAATGGACGGTATTGAACCGTTACAGTCATAGCTATGGTAAAATAAAGCAGTATTTACTGTTATACAGTATTTTCAACCGTGCTGAGATGAACCAGGTGCGTTTCTTTTTTATCCAACTATCAGCAATATTCAGCATCGCTCATGGCTGTCGGAGGGTGCCATTCCTTTTCTACTCCATCACGTCTCTACTGATTCACCTCACGCGGTCTCCAGTCTCGACACCGTTCCTCGCCTTCTACGGTTCTACCACAGCACGCAGCGGCGCCCCTCCCCCCAAAATACGGCGACCGGCCTCCTCTCTTCGTTTTCCAGTTTCCACCGTTCGCCAGATCGAGCGCGGCTGACACGTTCTCCGCCTCTTCTCTTCGTTTCCACCGTTCTCCAGATCCGGTACCCCTTCTCCGGCGGCCGGCGCGGTGAGTTCTTCTCGTCCTCTTCTCCTCCCCTTCCTTTGTTTCTACCGTTTTCCAGATCTGGCCCCTTCCCCCTTCTCCGGCGGCCGGCCCGGTGAGCTCTAGCCGGAGACCCCCCGCCAACATCCTCGTGGGGTATCTTTTTATTTTCTGTGATCAATCTCATCCAGATGTTTCTTTCTGGGATGGATACGCCAATCCATGCATTTTTTTTTTTGCAGTTTGTTGCGTGGTGGAGTACTAATAGCGGTATATTTTCCAAAATTTTGGGGGTTCAGCTGGACCCCCATGCCCCACGTTAGGTCCGCCCCTGGTGGCGATGCCAAGAACATGAGCAACGTGGTGGTGAAATCTGAGCCTGTGCACTGCGAGGGCACCGGGCCTGCCGGTGCTGGTCCTGTGGCGGGTGCTTCCTCCTCTTATGACCTGGCTGCGGCGAGTTCTGAGCCCGTAAATGATGAGCAAGAGGGGGATAGCACCGAGTGCTCGAGTTCGTTTGGGGACTCTTTCTGTGAGACCGATGACGAGGAAGACCATGGCGATCCAGAAGTCAATTCTCCCTTTTCAGCTCACGCTGATAGTGATCAAGCCTCGACGCCGCCTAGGTGAGTCTGTTTATCACTTCCTTGTATGCACTGAATGATAGTGATGTCATGATTATGCAGTTCTGATTCCTAATTGTATTGTTTGTGGAATAAAGAACATGTAGAATGCTATGTTAGGCAGTTAGGCACTGATTTGCTACACTCTTGGGTTTCCCGCGCACGCGGGGTAAAAAAGGATGTTGTATTAAAGTTTCGACCGGTAAACTGTATTGTAACTAGTAATCGTACACGTGGAACCCACGTCGCTAGAGAATATAAAGTTTGATAATATTAAATAGCATTATATATCGTGTCCAATATATACCAAGCTTCAGATATTATTTTATTAATAATCATTTTCAGTAAAGCACACACAATTTCTCCTTATTTTTGTATTCAATATATATTAGACTCCAGCTATTACTAGAAACCTACCCATTTAGTTTTTTTTAACCCATTTGATAAACTTGAATGGTTGAGAAACCAAAAGAAAAATGCTTGTGAGCACTGAGCAATCATATAAGAAACATGAGACGTTTTGTAGCCACTAGCCATTACTTGGTTACTACTTGTTCCTTCCGTTCTTTTTTATTTGATGTTATTGATGAAATTTGACTGCGTGGATTCTAAAACATCAAGTAAAAAGAACAGAGGGAGTAACAGAGAACATATTCGTATAAGAATGTAAAATTCGAACAGATGCATGCTACCTGAAAATGCCTTCAAGAGATATTCACTTACATAAACTGGTATTATAACTTACGGAAGTATTTCATCAAATTGGTGAATCATGGATGCAAACTGGTGAGCCAAAATAACAGGCTAACCGGTATATGGAAATAATCATAAAGCCACTCAAGCATAAAACAATAATGTCGGACTTAGAATATAATTAGGATTGAGCTTGCGCGTTGCTACATAAATTTCATATTGTCAAGAAAGAATTCCTGATGTGTTGCATATCCTTCTTGCTTTGTTGCACATTAATACATTATGCTTCTGTTTTGTTTATTTAACATAAGTTAGCCCCATAACCTGAAGACATTGTATGTTGTGTTGCATCCCTTCTTGCTTTGTCATGCATTCATACACTATGAAGAGTTGAACACACTGTATGACGTGTTACATGCACAAATTGGAAACTTTGTGCATGTAACAAAGTTACCCCCACAACCTGAAGACACTGCATGTGGTGTTGCATGCCCTTCTTGCTTTGTGATACATTCACACACTATGCATCCAATATGTGCATGTAACGTAAGTTACTCTCAGTCTCTCACAACCTGAAGACAGTGTATGTCATGTTGTATGCACTTCTTGCTTTGTCACATGTTCATACATTATGCTTCCAATTTGTGCATGTAACATAAGTATAAATGAGGAACTCCAGAATTGAGCTACTCTTGTGAGTGCTTCAAAGTGCTAGGGGACCTGTCATTTTTTATGGGTATTAATATGGATTTTTTTTTGTTAATTCTGATATCCTTTTATTTTGTAACATGTAAATTATCTTTCAGAAAGAAAAAGGTGACTGCCGAGTGGAGGAAAGCCGTCCGCCCAATGCTGTGGAGATGTCAGTGGTTAGAGTTGCGCATGAAGGATCTTTTATCTCAAGTATCAAACTATGACAAGCAGCTTGCTCTAATCAAGCAGGGAAAGGAATTGCAGCAGGCAGTAACCAATACAAATGGTTCTAGGACGGAATCAGGGCAGCATTGCAAAGGTCATGAAAATAGTAGCATGGAGAGGAGAAAGAGGAAAAGACATGAAGACACTGTGGACACCTCATTGTACATCAAGAAGCACCAGATATTGTCATACTTTTATGGTCTGACATCTATTCGTTGTTTTTCTGTTGGGATAGGGCATCACTTTATTACACGGTCATCTATTTATTGCACCAGGTTTCTATTGTTACTAATAAAGTTCTTCTGGTCTTTTGCAGACAAACAAAATAAGGGAGCTGAGACAGATGGCCTCTTAATCGATGATGACAGTAATGGTCCAGGTATGGATATGGTCCCATCTGGTAAAATTCTTTAGTTGAGTTAACACAAAAGGCATGGTATTAAGCAAAGTTCTACATTAAACCGAGTTGCCATTTTATCTAGTTGTGAGCAAATGCTTGCTTTTATTAGGGCATGTGCATTTGTGTTTGTCACCTGCCAGCGATTAATTTATTAGAGTATTTCGGAAGCTAAAAAGTTGCAAGTCTATTATGAGTTATGACTGCATGATAAAACTCCGAACAGTGACTATTGCTTTGGTCATTCCTTTTATTGGCTCCCTTAGAAAAAGAATTGCTTAGTTTCTAGCTATTCTGACCTCTTTTGGTCGTCATTTTATTGTCTTATTCAGACACATTGCATATAGCGCTTTACTAAAAACAGCAAATATCTGTGAAACTAATTTAACTAGGTGCCTAGTCATTGGATAAAAGCTGACATACCTAATGTCATTTTGTTGATATACTTTATAAAAGTGGTCTGGGCGCCATGTTAATGAGTGCTGGCATTTTATCGAAATTCCTGTCCTTATTGTTTAGGAAGTAGCCAAGTAAATAATTAATACAGCCATGTGTTGGTGTGTCCCACATCTACCTTATTCTCGGTGTAGACCTTGTGGTACCTGGAAATTATAGTATCATGGTATGTGTGTTAACATTCCTATTTTTGGATGAATCAATGAAGCGCAGCACAGTCTAGCCATTCAGGGATTAGTTAGGTTGTCAATGCAGAAAAATGCAATCATTTAATCTTGATTGTCTACCCAAGTAACTTTCTCATTGTAAGTGCTAACTCTTTATTTGATTGATTCATTATGCAGTTGGTGATGATATTAAAGGTGGGTTTGATACTGCTGGGTTGTTTGAGAAGTCCAAGGAATATGATATGGTTTCGGAGCAACTCACTTTACATAAAATTCTCTTGACAATTGGTGGTATCCAGTCTCAAGTTCATCGGCTACAAGAGCGTCTCAGCAAGGCTCGTTCTAAACAAGAAAAGATGGCATCTTTCGTGGACCATGCACAGGTCAAGGTGGCTGAGAAGAGGCAAAGGACTAAAAAACGTTCATTCTCGTATAGGAATGAATATGATCGATATACTAAACCACAGAAAAAGAAGAATCTAAACATTTTGCTGAAGGAGGATAGACCAGCTCATGCTGTAATATCTACTTTGTCCGAGAGGGCAACTGATTGTCTAATAGAAGATACAAAGGGGAATAGTGAAGAAAAAAGTGGAGAGGGGAGTCAGTCACATAAGAAAGCCATCACTGTGGACCTACTCCTAGATATTGACAGTTCACTACCAAATGGTCATATGGGAGATTTGTGCAGAGAAGTAAGTCCTTACTCCTTTATCCTTGGCTTATGTTTCTTCTTTGTTTCGTTGCTTAGATCTTGTTTAGATGTGGTGGATTTGGCTCAGTTATCTTTAGATTATCGCTTATTAATTAAAATCCAAATCCACCTATGGCTTGTATGTACAGAGTAGGGCTGGGATTTAGAAAACCCCAATTTACGAAGTAGAGAAAATAAAGCAAATGTTATATTGCATCTGTCAAAATATTGTAGGGATGGCTTTAGTTTTCTATTTTTTATTTCCAATAAGAAATGCAAACACAATCTTCATGTAAACGAATAATATTTTTTCTGCCTAAAGAAATATTGTTTTCCCTAACAAGAATTGTAATTAAGTCTTGGACATGGGATTTGGGATCCATGTCAGATGTGCAGCATGTTAT
Organism: Hsuehochloa calcarea; assembly: GCA_036346395.1. Lineage (NCBI taxonomy): Eukaryota > Viridiplantae > Streptophyta > Magnoliopsida > Poales > Poaceae > Hsuehochloa > Hsuehochloa calcarea. Next base: position 11,453,783 of record CM070593.1, on the reverse strand, counting down.
ACATGAGTACCCAGGACATTGTGTTAGGATGCTTGTACATCAGATCCATCCAGAATTTCATATCTAGTGTACCAGGACAGGTAGAAGACATCCTTAGTGTAAATTGTAGGTTGTAAAATGGAAGACATCATGGGGGGAAATGTGCTGAAGCCACTTGTAACTTTGGTTACAACACACACAGTACTAATATGTTATGTGTCTTTGACAGATATGAAATCCTCCAATGCTCAGATAATTTGGTTATGTCATATTCACTATTTCTCCATCTAATGACTATCTCACTGATTAAGAGCCATTTATTTGGGTTGTCCTGAAATTTTTTGAATAGGTTAGCTTCTTGGGTAATATTTTTGCATTGACATTTAGTTGATACTGTTGCTGTTTCTTTTCACAGAATGCTGATGATATCCTCATAGACAATCAAGCAGCCAAGGAAGGGTACCAGCCATTTGAGAACGTCAAGCATCCGCTGGAGAAATCACCAGAGCTGACTGAGAAGGTTGAAAAAACCGTTCCTTCCAAAGTTGAGAATACCTCTGCTCCAGTTGAAGTTGAGAATACTTCTCCAGCGGTCAAGCAAGAGCCAGTTCTTGAAAAACCACCAGCTTTGAAAGCTGTCTACTCTGGAAAGAAACGGGGGCGGAAACCCAAGAAGAAAGATGGGGGCTCTGCATCTCCATCGAAGAACCAGAGTAGAGGGGACTCCAAAACACCTATTGCAATGAAGAAAACTGAGTCCACACCCCCTGCTGCGAAAAAGCAGAAAACTGAGACCACACCCCCTGCTGCAGGACAGAATGAGAATGCTCGCTCAAAGAAGCAGAAAACCACGAAGACTCCCTTTCCTGCAAAGAAGGGGAAAACCGGAATCTCAGCTGGAAAGAAGCAGAAAGCTGAGAGCTCATCCTCAGCTGCAAGGAAGGAGACAAGTGAAAACACCCCCAAGTTAAGGATTGAAAAGGCTGTCTTGGTGGCGGTGAATAGCAGGAGGAGCCAAAGGGTCCGCAAGCCGAAGATTTACTGAAGCAAACCGGCCTCTTCATGTTCAGGGTGGTGTATGTATCAGAAATAGTTTTTTTAGAATAATTGATGTATCCTTTTTTTTGCTTGAGTGTGTAGCTATATTGATAAGGGCTGCTCGCATTGTAAGTTAGTGTACATATCTCTTACATTTTCTCTTGGGTTGCCAAACTAAAAATGTTATGTTGTGCTGTCTTAAAGAAAATGTTATATTGTGTTCATAGTTGTTCTTGTTGTGCTGGTGCCGTAAAGACGATTGCAACATGACTAGCAGCATCTCTCAGAATCTTTACTGCGTTATTGGTCCAGTCCTGGATGTTTTCAGGAGTATGTACTCAGCATTTGGTCCGTTGGCTGCTGCTATTTGAAATGTAGTCAGCATTTGGTCCCTTGGCTGCAGCTATTTGAATCAAGCCTGGCGGTCCAGCTAACCTTCAAAGCAAGGCTGGTTGGTTGCTTTGATGATGGAAGGAACTCAGAGGAATGGCACTTCGTACCCTGCCAGCCTGCCCTACAGTTTCTTTCTACAATGGCTGATGATTTTTCAGAAACAATGAGCGATACTCCATTAACGCATGCAAGGACTGTAAGGCAGCTACATAAGCTTTTCACCATGTGAAATTCTGGGTTGCAAAGCATTGCTCTGGGCCAGAGATTAGCCGCTATGGAACAGTGCCTACATCTATATCAAACTTGTGCTGCTGCTGCTGCAGTTGCAAGACGCCATGAAATGGTCCAGACATTTGCGCAGTACTACCAGTACTAGCTTTAGATGAAAGGCAACGAGACATAGTCGAAGCTCTATGCACGGGTCATGATGATTCATGAATGCAGCAAGCAATGTGTTGCTGCACTAACAGTCATGGTAAGAACATTGCGTAGTATTAATCCGCATGCCTTTCATAATTCATATGCACACACGGCTTGAAACATCTGAAAAATCCAAAAAATTCATTTTTTTTGATTTTTTTGTTTGAATTTGAAATCTTTCCTTTTTCGAAAACCTCAGCCCAAAATGCACTTTCCTCTTTCAGCCTTCCCGTTTTCTTCTCCCGGAAATGGCTTCTTCTCCCGGGCGCCTTCCCCTTCTTCCTCCTCCCGATCGTCATCGTCGCCACCTCTGCCTCGTCACTCGCCACCTCCCGCGCCACGCACCGACTTCCACCAACTTCTCCATCGCCACCTCCCCCGCCACCTCTCCTTCCCCGGCACCACCCAACCGAGCGCAGCTACCCACGTTGCCAACCGCTGCTCCCACCGCCTCCCTGTTGCTGTTGTCCTACTAGCGCCACTACCTCTCTCCGGCCTATAAAAGGCCACCCCCGACTCGCTAGCTTCATCACCTCCAACCTCCGCACATCCCCTCTACTTCCTTCCCTTCCAACGCCGGCCGATTTCGAGCTTTCCCCGCTGCCTATTCTTCGGCCGAGGTACGCTCCCCTGTAAAATTCGCCGCCTCCCTACCCCCTCCCTCCCAACTCTGGTAGTGGCTCCACCTCGCCACCGCGGTTCTTTCCCCCACCTTGCCTCACCCTCACTCACCGGAGCTCACCAGCACCGAGCTCCACCGCTGCTCCACTCACGACCACTACCGCAAAGCCGCCTCACTCCACCCCAAGCACCCACACCACCACCCCCGAACTCCTCTCCACCCACTAAAGCTCATGCATCTCTCCCCTTGGCTGGAACGTCGCTCCCCTGCTCCAGTCGACCGCCACCTACGCTGCCACCCCATGCCCGAACCCCCTCAACCCTACCCAAGCCAAAAAATGGAACCCTCTCACCTCAGTGGTGCTCCCCGTACCACTCGCTCCTGCCGCCGGCCACCGACATCGCCGTAATCGCCGCCACCGTTGGTTTCGGGCACACAGTAAGCGCGCTTTGGCCTTGATCGGCGCAACTTAAGGTCGCCAATAGCGTGCCTTTAAGGCTCGCCAAAGGGTGTGGTCGCCAATAAATGGGGCCAACCCATTCTCGCTCATTCAATCTGATCATTTACTATCCACAGCACAATAAAGCTAGTTACTATTCATCACACAGTAAAGATGATTACTGTTCACAAATCAAAACAACAACTTTGATTACTGTTCACTAACTATTTTTGTCTATAAATAGTAAAATCAACACTATTTGTCATCCAATACTATTCATCCCCAAAACCCTAATTCAACATTATATATCCATTTCGAGCTCAGGAATCCATTTCTCAGCTCTGTTCAGTCCAATTAAATACTAGATAAATACCCATCCTCCTTACCACCTTCTTTAATGTTTCTTTTCCGATTTTATTTACTTGCATGTTGTTTCCAGCTCATTCCTTGTCGAGCTAGATTTTATTTGGTTTATTTTATTTCTTTTCGCGCTAGGTCACGACTTCAACGACCAGACTCCAAAAGACGCTGGACAAGACCAGTATTTAGAAGATTTTGTGCAAGAAGGCAAGTCGCATTCCTTGATCATTTTTTAGCCTATAATCCATCTATTTATATTTATTACTTTCATTATTGTATTTGTGCCAATTACTTTAAATACTGAAATAATACTTTTGAATGCCATGATAAATAGATAAATCCTGATACCCCACATACAAATACACCCAGCTCTTGTAGGCCATATTCACCTTGACAAGATCACATAAAATATTAGCTATATAAATAGTTTCGTCACAAAAATTGTTTACACATCCTGAAAAGCAGTTTTGGCGGTTCGCCAAAGGTTTGGTGGAGAGTCGAGGGTTGTGTCCAGGAAGTTGGACAACCTAATAGACTCATGTTAAAAGTGAGTCAAAGGTGAGGTCTGGAGAGTGGACAACCACGTGTTGGTATTGGTCCACCGTCTCACTATAAGACAGGTAAGGATAAGAACCTTGTGCCAAAGTAACAGACACAAAGAAACCGCTCAACCACAGGTATGGTCATTCCTCCCTGGCTTAGTACGCTGCTCATCCGTTTGAATATCTACAACATCTAGAGTGTGACAGGGGTGGGCCTGAAGGGACACTTGCTGATCTTCATAACAGTAGGTCCCATCAGCATCGGGGTGCTAGATCCATAGCGGCGGCTGGTGGAGTCTCCTAAGGGCTGTATGGGGTAAAACCTACTGGGTAGAAGCTAGAAAGGTTGAACAGTTAAAATGCTTTGTTATCTCAGCTCAGTCGCACATTAACATGTTACGTGTATATAGCTTGACAGTATGAGCTTGAGATATCTTGTGGGTAAAGCTGAGCAACTATGCAGAGTATAATTAATGGTATTCGAATACGCCGTGCTTCCGGTAAATGAAGCTGTGTTCGTGGGTGATTCCAATACATGAGGCATAAGTAGAGTTTTTGATATGTTAAGTTGGTAATTGCAATTGTTGAGAAACCCCCTGTTGTTATTATTTATTATTATTTTACTGTTTTAAAGTTAAACTACTTTAATTGCAAAATGCATCCACATATGCCTGTTAAGATAAACCCTAACCATCCATTGAAATCCTTGCATGTAATTATTTAGATTTTCTATGTGGCTTGTTGAGTACAGTAGTAGTACTCATTCTTGCAAAATTAGCAAACTGTAATTATTATATTGTTGAGTAAGATTGGAAAAATGCCTAGGATCTTGTTGAGCAGGATTTTGGTGGATCCCCGGATGGCAACGCTACTGTTATTAGGTCTCGACTGTGCTCAAGCGTGCCTGTGGTTTAAAGTTCTTTTGTCTTGTATTATATTAACTTTGGGCTTGGATGCCCGTGTTAGTGTTAAAACTGGATGTTAAGGCTTAATCTTGTGTAATAAAATGTTAGTTTTTTGTTGTAATCGAAAGCTTGCTTGTGATGCGCTTACTTCGCAACTGCACATCCTGAGCGGTTGTGAAGAGTTTGACAGCACCAGATTTTGGGGGCGTTACACAGCTATTGAGTCAAAGAGGCTTCTGAAACCACACATCGAAGCCATATGTTGGCTAGTCCAAATGGCATGGCTCTCTGGCTTTCTGACTAAATTCGTATTTGTTCCTGTGATTTTCGAGTTGTTTGGTCCTAACATACCTAAAGTTGCTGGCTGAAATAACATGTTTTTTTTATTTATAATAGCAAAACTAGCTCATAATATCACGAAATTGTAAAAATAGCACCCCTGTCGCGCTTTTAGTCCGCGGAAGCCACGTGCCCCCGCTCTCAGACTGCCGCGCCGCCTACCACGGTCTGAGAGCGGGACACATGGCTTCTGCGGACTGAGAGGGCGGTGGAGGTGCTATTTTTATCATTTCGGACGTGGAAATATATTACATTCCAAAAAAAAAAAGCTAAATGATAAATAAAAAAAATTCAGGTACCTACGCCTACCAACTGTATATGCTCTCCTACGGAAAAAAAGAAGAAGAAAATCACCTAATGAAAGAAACAGCGGTACTACTGTGTTACCTTGAATACCCTAACGGGAAGAGAGGCAGGAGCTGCTAAAAAATCACGCGCCTGCTCTGTTCAATGTTTTCTTCAGGCTTCAGCCTTCACTCCTTGGCTGAAATCTTCATGTCGAAGTCAAGCACCGATCAGTGAGCCTGAAGCTAGAGAGAAAGGTGAATTCCTGGTGTAAAAGAGAGGACTAAAAAGGTGAATTAAGAGAGGACTAAAATTGATCGATTGTAGGCGCATATATACGGTGCTTGTGCACAAATATTGAGCCAACATATGTAGTACTAGTAGCCGTAGTATATTGCCTGATGAAAAATACTATAGCACTCTTTCTTATGGTCCATCGTGGTTGATTTTACATCCAACGGCTTGCAACCATTACACAGCGACAGGTGATTCTATTCTACTTCAGGTTTTTTTAGCACTAGGCCTTGTTTCGAGATACACCCACAGTAGGCAGTGGAACATTGAAGGGGGAAGGCAAAAAAATGCTCCTTGTCTCGTTAGTTACTCACTCCGTTTTCAAATAGATATCGTTTTAGGAACAATATTTTAAAACTTTGGTCTTTAATACATAGAAAAGTATTTACATTCGTCATTTAAAATGACATCGACAGATTTGTTACCCAAAGTAGTTCGATGTGATTATATTTTTAACATGTAATTAGAAAAAGAAATGATGAAAAGTGTGTACTGAAGTCCGTGTCAATGTCTAAAATGACAAGTAAAATAGAACGGAGGGGGTAGTATTTGTGTTTGGTTTATTGTTAAATTTTGCCACATTCAGTCTAGGCAATTTTGATTTTCTATGTCTAGCATTTGTTTCACATTTATAGTTGTGGTTTGCCATATTTTATAGCCCCATGCTCCACTTGTCATATACTTATTTTCTAGCTAATTTTTGCCGTAAGTGTAGCGGCCAATTTGATCACCATAAAAATTGCAGCTAAAAAAAAAACCTATGGATCAATGCTTGACCTATACACTACAGTATGAGCATGGTTTTGAATTTAAACTTGTAGCTGCAGTGGGCCAAAAGAGCACATACGAACGATTGCCATTAAAAATGTAGATATTTTGAGCTTTCTAAATAATTCCATTGACACTTTTACACAGTCAGGACAGACAGTGGTTGAGATGTAGCAATCTTAAACAAATTTTGGTGCAGATAATGCAATCAATTGCTTCCACAATTTCCTCCAGGACCAAGGAGGGATGAAGGGGACTAGGGGTTGTCTCCACCGTGTATATATGTGCTCCAGTACAGCGTCGAATATGACCATGATGGGGACTAGAGGTTCGGACGATTTCTTGCATCAAATTGCAACAAAAAAACCTAGACAATGATCTGTCGAAGAACCGATCTAGAACCAAATGTTACTCCATAGCAACGTGGATTAGTATTTCTAGTATTAACGAAATTGATATGCGTACCAGAGTTTCTCGTAGTCTCACAAAAAAGACCGTACATACCACCACCTCTAAGTTACGATAAAATAGTAAAAATAGTCCTCTAAAATGTGAAATGGTAAAAATTGTACCCTTGTTCAGCGAGCGCTAGGTGTCCTGTCGCTCCCCACCTGTCGCTCCGTGGGGGCGCGGCAGGCCGGCTGCCGCCGAATGGAAGCTCACTACGTGGCCTGCAGCGCACCCAGGCCGCGATAAGTCCCCTGTCATGACTTTTGAGCACGCTACGGGTGTTAATTTTACCAATTCGTTCGTAGAAAACGACTACTTTTGCTATTTCATCAAAAAATAGTACCATTTTAGTTTGAGACTCGTGGTAACCCATCCATTGAAGCTAATTACCGTGTGTCATACGTATAAAAATGAGTAAAACAGAAATTGAACAGCCTAGATAAAACGAGCTAGAAAATCAAATACACATTTCTTTCCTGTAGCCTTATGGATTTCGTTGCCTATCTCCATCATAATTAATTTCTACTTGATTTGCTAAAGAGAATCGGGGCATTCGATCGGGTCACTCGGGGTCCGGGGTCTCTTCACCGCTAAGTAGTTGGGAGATTGGAGCAGAAAAACCATAAGCTTTGACCCTGGTGCACCTGCTGTGGGCGGCCGTACAAGAAGTCCTAACGCTAAGTGCAACGTCAATTGATATCGAAAGTTGTTTGATTGCACATACGAAATCGAAATCGAAATCGAAATCGAAATCGAAATCGATGGATGTAGCATTGGAAAACGTTGAGGTTCGGTGAGCGGCACATTAAAAATAGGATATCCATCCGCCTTCACTATGTCTTCGTCTAATTGTCTATATACATACGCCGGGTACTCCAACGCTACCAATAACCCAACAAAACTAGAGGAAACCAAGAACCCAAGGCGAGGAGGGATCAGAGAGGCGAGGAGGGATGGTGCATCCAGTGGCGGAGGCCGACGAGCGAAGCCCCTTCGGCCGGCTCACCGCCGAGGAGTTCTACGCGCGGCACGGCGTCGCGCACTCGTCCTCCACCTTCGTCAACCCGCGAGGGCTCCGCATCTTCACCCAGCGCTGGGTCCCCAGCGGCGGCGCGCCCGTCCTCGGCGCCGTGGCCGTCGTGCACGGCTTCACCGGCGAATCCAGCTGGATGGTCCAGCTCACCGCCGTGCACTTCGCCAAGGCCGGGTTCGCCGTCGCCGCCGTCGATCACCAGGGCCACGGCTTCTCCGAGGGCCTCCAGGGCCACATCCCGGACATCGGTCCGGTGCTAGACGACTGCGAGGTCGCCTTCGCCCCCTTCCGCGCCGACTTCCCGCCGCCGTTGCCGTGCTTCCTGTACGGGGAGTCCCTCGGCGGCGCCATCGCGCTGCTGCTGCACCTCCGGGACAAGGAGCGGTGGCGCGACGGCGCGGTGCTGAACGGCGCCATGTGCGGGGTGAGCCCCCGGTTCAAGCCGCCGTGGCCGCTGGAGCACCTGCTGTGGGCGGCGGCGGCGGTGGCTCCGACGTGGCGCGTGGCCTACACCCGGGGCTCCATCCCGGAGCGGTCGTTCAAGGTGGAGTGGAAGCGTGCGCTGGCGCTGGCGAGCCCGCGCCGCACGACGGCCCCGCCCCGCGCCGCCACGGCGCTGGAGCTGCTCCGCGTGTGCCGGGAGCTGCAGGCGCGGTTCGAGGAGGTGGAGCTGCCGCTGCTGGTAGTGCACGGCGGCGAGGACACGGTGTGCGACCCGGCGTGCGCGGAGGAGCTGCACCGCCGCGCGGGGAGCAAGGACAAGACGCTGCGCGTGTACCCCGGGATGTGGCACCAGATGGTCGGCGAGCCGGAGGAGAACGTGGAGAAGGTGTTCGGCGACGTCGTGGACTGGCTCAAGGCCCGCGCCACGGCCGCCGCCCGCGACGAGTAGCAGTAGTTTGGCCATGCGTGTCGTGCGTGAGATGGTGGTGTGTGTGCGTGGTCCATGGCGGATTCAGTTACGAGTGCAATAAACGTTGTTTGACCTGTTGGAAGAAACGCGATCTGGTCCTGCAGGTGGCCATGGCTTTCGAGATGAAGAACCATGGAACACGAACGAATGAGCAGATTCTTGCTATCTGTCTGTGCCTGGGTGTGTTCCACTCCTGCAGAAATCTGGAAATTTCCCGTGTTCTAAACAAGGACCTGGAACATGGGAATCGGGACCGTTTCTCGTGAAATTCCTGCCTTTGAAACGGATCCGTAGTATCTATGGATGGAAAACAAAGATGCAAGTCCGAGAATTTGGTAGGAATTCTGAAGGAAGTAATCTCTTCTCACCAATGGCTATCAAGCTGTGACTAATGGCAATCAGCTCACAACTTTCTTTTAACAGGCTTGTAGTAGTCACCGTGAACCGAGCTTTGATTCCCGGCCAGAAAATCTAGATGCCACACCGGTTTACTACTTATGTTTTGCATAATACCGATAGGGGTCGGAAAAAAAAGTGCTGACCATTGAATCTGAATTTTCCGAAACCATCAATCAAAGAACAAATATGTGTGTTGCTTACACATGATCTCTTCTACTTTCTTGTCTATATGCATAAAAAAAATGCTCAAATAATAGATGTAATGTACAAATATTATTATGCGAACTTCCTTTCCCACCTCTTTGTAGCCTATCGTTACCAACTTGAAATAATGTGACTTGATTCTTGTCGACGATCAAATCGCCGATCTTATGAATATATGAATGAAAAGAGGAAAACGACGTGTATCTTCTAGAAAGTAGTGAGGCTCGCTTCTTTATTCTTTGAACTCATTTATTACAATGAGTGTATATAACTTAGACTAAAGACTAATTCGGGAGTACAAGGCTCTTTCGAGAGTGTCTCCCAAATGATCTTCACTGTCCCCCGCCCCAACTTGATCGTATTCCTCCTTATGTAGTTGATGAAGGGTTGTGATTGTCTCGGAGGAGACGCTGCTCGAGAAGCAACGCGTCTGGTCGAAGAGAGACGTCAGTTGATAATGTGTCAACTGTCGTACGGTTATATGTCAGTGAGCCATTAACCGTATTTCTTTGTCTTAGAGTTACGTATCGTCGCGTGGTATGAGATATAAAGCACATATCCCATTCTTCACACGGTAGGGGATATATCTGATGCTAGGTCCAGATATCAGTTCAAGGTTTTGAGAGCTTTTGACTGGTCGGGGACAAGGTTGGGAACCTTCTTCGACCAGGTTAAATATCGAGTAACCTCTGGAATCCTCACGACCAGTGAGATCGTTAGCCTTAGGGGTTACGACCACGAAGACGTATGATCCCCTATTTATTAAATAATAAATAGAGGTTTTAATCCTCGTCAGCTAGCCCCCGAACTTTAAATGAATTGATCGTATAGACGCTTACTCCCGATGCAACCGTATCGGGCAGACCCCTCATTAAATGTCGTGGTATTCGAGGTGGTCCGTATTCATTTTTAAAGTTGAGAAATTGCCTTGGAAGTTGAAGGAACTCTTGGTCCGCTGGTCAAAAAAGGATTTTTGTCCGTTGGATTTTCCCCAGAAATGGTTACAGTGTTGTCGCTATAAAAGACCCCTTAGCACCGGGTGTTAGGGTTTCTACGCCTTTTGCTTTCCTCTTCATCTTCCAAGAAACCATCTCCGATCACCTTTTAATTCCCACCAAACCGACGCCGCCCGATCTTCTTCCTGGCGGTGCTTACCTGTTATGAACTAAGGTTCGTTACTAAGTCCCAACCCCTTTTGTCTCCTCAATCTATTGTCTTTTCTCTCCCTTAGCAGCAGACGCCACCCGACTATCCTCCTAGTGATGTTTACCTCTATGATCTAAGGATCATAACATTTGGTATCAGAGCTAGAACCATGGCTTCTACTGCTGAGCTATCCCTACTAGACAATCTGATGGAGTCGATGTTGAAGATGATACTCCAACAGATTTAGCCCACCCTATCGGAGGAGTTTGTCGCCCTATGTTGCAGCTCGAGGATGAGCTGTTTCACTGAGAGGGGCATAATGTCATGGGCGTAGTTACTGTTCACACATTTACTGTTCACCCACAAATAGTCCCCTTAGATAGTTGATTGGTTTCCTTGTATACGGATTAGGTAATTGAAAAGATTATCTATTAGTTAGAAAAATTATCTATTAGTTAGGAAGATCATCTATTAGTTAGAAATATCACTATTTAGATTGATTTTATCAGTAATTGTTAGAAGAGTCATCTATATAAGGAGGTATATTGTAATTGTTGGCATTAAGCAACGAGAATACAATAATCTAAATCTCAACCCCCTTCGTCTCCCCAATCTATAGTCTTTGTACTCCCCTAGCAGTCGACACCACCCGGCTATCCCCTGATGATGTTTACCTCTATGATCTAAGGATCATAACATTGAGAAAGGGAAGTGAGTTAGGATACCGTTGCTGCGCTCGGCTATCTCGTGGGCCGCGAGGTGGGCTGGGGAAAGGGAAGAGCAAAAGAGAGGGTGGTGGCGGCTGGGCCAGCTCGAGCCAAGGAGAGGAGAGATGATGGGGAAAAGAGAGAGAGAGAGAGAGAGAGAGAGAGAGAGAGTGGCAGGCCAACGACTGGATTTCGGCCCAAGAGGGGGGGGGTTTGAAATTTTGTTTGCATTGCAACATTTTTGTTTGGGTTTGAATTTTAAATAATTTCAACAAGGTTTAAAAAAAATAATTTTGGTTTAAGCAAAGTTTTAATTAGAAGACTTTTGACAAATTTTATTTTTACAAAGAAGGGGATTAACTTGAGCATTTAAATTTTCATGACAAAGGATTTGGAAATTCAAATGCGCAACAAAGTTTTTGAAATTCATGCAAATCATGTATTTTAAATTGGGGCAAAAATCGAGATGTTACACTCAGTCCAGGGAGCTCCAATTCCTCGCGGAAATTGTCGACATCGTCATCGTACCACTAGGTTGGCCAGCACGACATTGGCCTTATTGCAGCCGCCATCCCTTCCCCAGGTAGGATCATTCTAAGAACCTTGCGACCTTGCTGTAGCTGCACTTACGCTACCTGACGAGCAGCGCTCCCTCTCTTGAGAAGCCGGGAGCCGCCGACTCCGGGAGCCGCCTCTGCGTCTTTGAAGTAGTGGGCTTGTGCCACCACTCAAAGCCGAACATGGCGTTGTAGGGTGTGGCGTCCAGGTTGACCACTGACGGCGCGGGTGTGGGTCTTCAAGCGGCCCAACTTTTCTTTGATAAAACTGAAGCCGATAATCATCTTTATTTCGCGTAATTTTTCAGAGAACCTTTTTTTTTTTTTACAGAAAAGTGAACTTATCCCGTCCATGTCTTGAAATCTCAGGCTGTGTTCGTATCGATTTCATCTTGTTGAAATACAAATGGTTCTCGATCTTCCCGTATATCTGATGCCTCACAGATTTATTACACACAAGAGGAAAGAATGGCAGAAGAAAAAGAAGAGGATTTTCCATGATCAGTAAATCATAGGACGCAAAGGTATACATAATACATACACTTTATACATCAGAAACAAAAAAGACATGCTTATTCAACTACATCGCAAGGAGTGTATGTATGTTCACAATTTTTTTTTCACTTGTCATTTTACATGACTGGTGCGCTGTGTGCCTGTGTGCGGTATGTACATTCAGTGACCATAAATTCTTTTTCGTTGAAAAATGTGGACCAAATTGTGTGTATTCTTGGAGGTTAGCAAAAACCTCACAAACGAAGCACATTTCATTGCACCTTAATCACTGCTTGGACAGTGCAATAGAAACGTTAACAACAGGATATTTAAGAATTCAGGTATCCCCAAGTTTCTGATAAAGCATATGGCATCTTGACAAGAAAGACCAGGGAATGTATTTATCTCTTGTTACCTAACTAGGTACTACTCCCAACAAAATTGCTCGATGTGTTGCAAATGAAGAAGAATATGGAGAAAACTAAACAACCGCGAAGGGGTTAACCTTTTAAGAAGCCAGTGATCCTTAATCGTAGCAGTCTTCATCTGTCACACAAAAGAATTCTTTCTTTAAAAAGATTTACACATGAACAGCAGTTTGGTTTAGAAAAAAACAATAGCAGTTAAATGAGTAGAAGTTCATATGGAAACTTACGCGCTTCCTCCTCTTGGTTCCAGTCATCATCATCGTCATCAAACTCAACATTCTACAGGGTGAAAGTCAAGGTATCAAAGTGGTATATAGAAGACAATCATGAGGCAAAAAAATGATGCATATAGCTGTTCTATCCGCTTAATGTTGTTTCATCGGAATGAAAATGCATCATACAATTTTGCTGAAACTACAAACCATCCAAAACCTTTTGTTCTACCTGATAGGAAACCCCAACCAATAAATTCCAAGGTACGTACCTGATTATAATCATCATCTGTATTTTCGTCCTCTTCTACTTCTTCCTCTTCATGTTCATCCTCATCATCACCTTCCTTGTCTGCCTTTTTGTCTCCATCCTGCAATTACCAAAACTCTATTAACATGGTAAAAAGAAGATAGAACGAACAAAATTACCGTAAAAACGAAGCTGCATGCTTCTCATATTAACATGTTGGAAAAAGCACAGTAGCTCACTAGCTTGATGATGTGAAACAGAGTCTCAGACTTTGAATAAGTAATAATATGACTACAACGTGAAGATGATCTCCAAATGGATTCTGGGTAGAAGAGTAAAAAATAATTTGAAAACTGAAGTATAGAAAAGATGCTCGTGCCTTGTGCTTCTCTTCAAGCTTCTCAAATACTTCAAATGCCTGCTCATCTATCAGACAAGAAAGTGAGATTCATGTAAGTGGTCAATATATGTCTGAATAATGTCTACAAATTACAAGTGTCAACTGAAGGTTTATTGGTGCTAGCAGAAATAACAATAGAATGCTGTAAAGAAGTTCACTTAAGTTTCATTCAAAGAAGCAGCAAAAGAAAAAACATTATCCTTTGGTATTCAAAAATTAGCAAACCTGAGTCTCTATCCCACCGAAGTTTCTTGTTGCTTAGTTGCCCTCGTCTAGAACCTGAAAGGAACAGAATATCAAGGGCCTATTGTGCTGTAACCAAATAGCAGATAATAAATTTTTATACAAACCAATATATTCAAGAATACCTTGTACCAGATCCGCAGGGAAATTTGCAGGAGTTAGTTTGAGGTATGATGCAAGAGCTTCACGTTTGGCTTGTGTCTTACGCTTCCTATCAGAAAATCTTTCAATCTCTTTATCTTCATTCTCTGGTAAGATATAAAATCAGAAAATAAAAAATAAAAAATATATTAACAAAGCAAAGTACAAAACACTACTAATGCAAAAATAGGATGCCAAGTCAAAGGGTGCTTAAAGATGCTAAATTATTGTATGCAAAATTGTTTCTATGAGTATCTCATTCTTTATAGGTCATAAACCAAAGAATTGCAACTAGTATAATATCAAATTGCCAATGAGATAACAAATACCAAAATGCAACAGATTAAAATTTTGACCCATGCCAACCTCATACCGAAATGGATAAAACAAAAGTTCTCCATAAATGTAAAAAATCAGGATTCAGGGATTCCTTATCATAGTGTTTCTACACCAATGGAATAAACCCTGAGAATACAGCTTAAAAGAAGAGCAAAGGAGACTAGAAACCATAATAGAAGTCTGCGCACTAGTATAGGCAGTCATTTCCAACAAGCTAGTAAAAAGCACCTTCACTGCAACACCGCTTGAAAGAAGCATAAGTTGCTTCCTCCAATAGCTTAATCAGTGCTTTCATTGCGTAAGCTACAGATTTTGACAAAGTTTTAACTTTTGATCAATGTAGAAGCAATAAATCATAATGGGCAGCAATAGCCAATAGGAAACGAGCAGACCAGAACATAAGCACTGTCAATAAGAAGGATCAGTAAGATTTAGAGAGAAAAAATTCATGGTAAGCTCAGTCATAGTACTTTTCTTGGGGGCATCCTCCTCTAGGTGGTAGCAAGAATGCTTCCAGAACTCCTCGAATTTCAGTGTGGACTGTATCAGAGCCTTCTCCTCGTTGGTCGCCTTGGCACACGTCATCGCCGGCAGGGTGATATCCTGTACGGGCGCCCAAACCAAATGGATAGTGAGACCAATAATTTCCAAAAGGGACCAATTTCACACCACGAGCATGGCGATTAGTATGGGTGGAGAGCGGAGGAGACTGACCGGGAAGTCCTCGTGGGGCGCGTGCTTGGCGGGGCGGTCGAACCCGGACCCGAACCCTCCCCGCCCGCGGCCCCTTCCGCGGCCTCGGAACGCCATCCGTCGGGAGGCACGGTCCGGAGAGGGTTTCTGGCTCGGGAGTCGCGCGGCAGATTGTTTAGGCGAGACGAAAGGCGCGGGCGTCTCGGTTCGGTCTCGGCGCGCGGCAGATTGTTTAGGCGAGGCGAACGGCACGGGGCTGTGGGTCTTGGAGCATGAGGGAGAGCGCGAAGGCAGGGGGCGGGAGGAGGGGCGGCGACCGGACGGGAGGACGGGGGCGGCGGGACGACGGGAGGAGTGAGGTGGGATCAGATCTGGCCAGACCGGGCCAAATGGGCCGGGCCTATCGGGCCAGCACGAGGTCTGACACTGTAGATTCAGCTCAGACACAACACATCCTGTCGGTTTGGCACCAGAGTCCGAACCGTGTCTGGGCCGCCACATCGGCACGGTGGGCTGACTCGGTACGACACGAACAGTGTCGGGCCGTACCAGGCACGAACAGTGTCGGGCCGAGCACGCAGCGGCGCAGACGGCCGGAGAGCCAGATGCGCCACAACGGCTGATCAGCCAAGGCCATACGGCGTGGTGGAAGAAAGGAGGGGCCATGGGTAGTGTCGCGAGGAGGCGAGGAGCCGAGGAGCAGTGGAGGCCATGGCGAAGGCGGCGAGGCGAGGAGAGGGCGAGGCGGCGAGGAGCCGAGGGCAAGGAGGCGAGCGGCGGGCGGCAGGAGGCTCACCGAGGCGAGGAGGCAGACGGACGAGGAGGCGAGCCGAGGGGCGAGGCGACGCGATGGGTGAGGTCACGAGGCAGGCAGGAGGCAAAAGCGAGGGAGAAGGAGAAAGAAGAGAAGAAGAAGGGACGTGGACGTGCAGGAGCGGCGGCGGGCAGCAGTAGTCGGCCGTGGTGGGCCCGTAGGTTGTGCCTAGGTACGGCACGGCCCGAAAAAATAGCTGTTTTTTGATCGTTGGGGTCTTAAAAATAGCAAAAAAAATTAAAAATTTCTAAATTTTTTCTATAAATAGCCACCATACCTCCCTCATTCAGCACACCTTCATTCTCCATTCTCTCTTTGAAATTGTGTTGTGCAAATTCAAATCCGTGTTGAGCTAATTTGGCAAAATTTAAAAAAATTATGCCAAAATTTGAAAATTTTAATTATCAGCAGTAAGTCAGCGAAAGAGGTACAATGCTATTTTTGTAATACTTTTATTGTTAGCTCTTATTATGCTAAGATGAAAGTAGTAATAATGTTAGTTTCGATTTTGCAGTTTTTGTTATAGACAGTCCTTACGACAACTTTACTTTTGGTGATTACGGACTTTCACAGGAGGAAATTGCATCTATGGATGCGGTAGCGGCTGCCTCAATCCAACCGGAGGTTTCATCGGAAGAGCAAGGCGGAGTTGTGTCATCAGGCTCCACGACAATCAGAGCAAAGAGGTCGAGATCGTCTACATCGGGAGTATGGGAGAATTTCGATAGGACAAACAGGCAAGATGCAGTGGGAAATGAGGTGCCATATACTATTTGTAAAATTTGTCTCCATGAATTGTCTGCAAAGTCTACAGGTGGAACGAGGCACTTGCTTAGACATGCTACAAGATGTCGAGCCAAGCAAGGATTGGTGATGAGAAAGACGCAGCTGCAATACAACCCCGACAGTACGGTATGTAGCTAGGAATACGATCCTAGGTAACCCGCCAATCTCTCTGTCGTTTAATTGCTTCCGAGGATTTACCGTTAGGCTTTGGCGAGTGTGCTTCTTTCCAAAATTACATTAGGACTGCATATAATCCTAGATTTTCTTTCGTTTCTAGACAAACAACAACTAGGGATCTAGTAAAATACTATAATGAACGTCGTAATAAAATAAAGGAACTATTTAGTACATGCACATTTTCGGTGGCCCTGACCTCGGACATATGGAGTGATCGGGCTAGAGAGGATTACCTTAGTGTAGTTGAACATTATGTTAATGACGACTAGGTAATGGAGAAACTGATTATAGGTTTGAAATTAATTGATGTAGCACACACTGTAAGAATATTGCAATTGTATTATCAAAGTCATGAAAAACTTTGGTCTTATAGACAAAATATTCTCAATTACTTTAGACAACGCCGCTTCAAACTCTAGGGCCATGGACATTCTTACTCCTGTATTAAGTACATACGCTGATTCCTTCTTACTACATCAACGATGCACTTGTCATATTATCAACCTTATAGTCAAATGTGGTTTGAAGAGGTTGAGTCCGTACATTAAAGCTTTTCGCGATGCTATTTCTTTCTTGGATAATTCTAACGTAAGAATAGCATAATATAAGAACTTCTACAGGACGATGGGTGTACGTCCAAGAAAGTTCAGTTTGAACATGGAGGTAAGTTCAGTCCAAGAAAGTCCATACGCGGGGTACACAACATCTTATATGTTCCAGTGCTGAGTGAGTACTTCAGAGATCTAGAGTGTGAGGTTTTGTTAGAGCCGTCGACCAACGAGTAAGACCGTACGTTTGAGTCATGTCCAATGAGTGTACATGAAAAGGTCAAGACGAGTGTTGAGATGTAAGATGTTGGTATCCATCAAGGTGATGTTGTCCCATAAGTCCGAGAGGGAAGCGACTTGGGAGCGAAAATCTCGCATGCGCAAGCAGAATCCAGAGTTGTTCACGTTGGGTACGTGTTAATTGTGATTAATTTTAGTTGTGGTGTTCTTGCGAATAGAACGACAAGTAGAATTCGAGGTCGAATTCTATTTAAAGGGGGTAGAATGTAATACCCCGTTTAATTAAATGAGTAATTGAGGGATTAGAAGAGGTATTTAAGAGTGAAATTGCAGAATTTAGTGAGTTGAGGATAGCAGTGGGCCGTCGGCCCATAGTCCAGGTGGGGGAGCCAGGTTTAAGAGGGTGGGGGAAGCCAAACCCTAGCCACCCCTGCACTGTAGCATGCACTATAATGTCGCCCTTCCTCTGCTGTTGGCATTGCTACCAAGAGGAGGAGGAGACTAGCAAGGAGGAGAGGAGAAAGGAAGGAAGGAGGAAGAGAGGACAAGGAAAGAGAGGAAGATTTATCAGGAAAAATCGTAGTTTGGCTTCGTGTCTCCTTAGGTAACTATTTGGAACCTTTAGAAGTACCATTGGATAATCACTTTTCATTTTGTAGATCGTTTTGTCATTGGGAAAGGTAGATGAACTTTCTGTCTTGATTCATCAACATTGGCAAAGCGTTGCGAGAGTGATTTGAGGTAGTTAGCCTCGGAATTAGAGTTCGGTCTAATTAGAGAAAATGTATATTATCGTGTTATCTTTCTAGGAAGGTCTGGGTCGTTAAAATTGGAGTAGCGAGTAAAATGTTATGACCTTTGGAAGGCTGTTGTCCAAATTCTGGACGTAGTTGGCAGACTTCGTGTAGTTGGATCGATTTTGTGTAAAAATTGATAAAATTAAATATTGTAGAAAATCTTATGTAGTTTTGATAACTCACATTATTCATACATTTTAAAATTTTAGAATTAAAGTTATAAAATTGTGAAATGGGCTATTTTGACAGAATCTAGAACAATCTTCGAGTAAATAAACGGTGTAGAAAACAATAGAGTTAGAGTTTCGTTATAACTAGAAAAATGTAGGTTGTTTCGTGAGGATTCCAAAAAGTCATGGTTGGTTGAATTTAGAGTTTGTATGAATAAGTTAGATCCGTTTTACTACTAAGACAACGAATAGTGCGCCCGGTAAATTTGGATTAATTTGGTAGGTTTGGCGTAAACATGCAATGGTCGATTAATGTGGCAGGTTGGTGTTGTGATGATGTGATTTTGATGATATTTTTTAGTGTGTGTTTTACTTGCTTGTTCAGGGACTGTGGCCTCATGCGTTGCGCCACAATTTCGTTATACGGCTTCGAAGTGCTAAGAGGCAAGCACATAGTAGAGTGGTGAACAACGGGTTGTACGTCATTATTATTAATATTACTTATCATGCTATTTATTATGTTTTCGTTAAGCTTATTCTTATACATGTATTGATGATATTGGGTGAATGAGATTATGATATTGAGATAATGAGATTTTGAGTTAATGAGATGAATTATATTGATGACTAATTAGAGATGTTGCATCATTTACATTCATCAAGATAGGGGTTGCACGAGCTAGATCGGTGAGAAAGTTATGTAACTATTACAGTAAGGTCAGTGAGAAAGATACATGACTAGTCCGGAGTACTCTAAATAAAATCCTACTTTGGTGGAGACTTCATGGGAGTGAAGGATAAAGTGTGTCATTGATGGGTGAACACTGCTATACCAAGATCTGACTAATGAGATGCATATGTGCATGAGCATAATGGTGAATTCACATATATGAGTAAATTGTTAAATTATACAATTTTACCTACATGGAATATGACTTATTTATTTGAGTATGAGAATGGCATTAAATAGATAGATGATGATGATGATAATCTTGATTATGGTTGATAAACTGTTGTTTTGAGCTTTATTCACTACTACAGAACACGTCATCACAGACGGTTCGGAACCGTCATCACAGACGGTTTCCGAACCGTCTATATTTGTTCGTCTGTGATAACAAGCAGTTATCACAGACGGTTCAAAACCGCTCTGTGAGACCACTTATCACGAGACGGTTTCAAGCATAAAACCGTCAGTGATAAGTGGTTATCACAGACGGTTTTTAAAGTAAACCGTCTGTGATAACCACTTATCACAGACGGTTTACTTTAAAAACCGTCTGTGATACTTCTAAACCGTCTGTGATACTAGAAATATCACGAGACGGTTTACTTAAAACCGTCTCGTGATAAGCACTTATCACGATTTGTTTTATGTTGAAATCAATCTGTGGCCACGCACGGTTTCAACATAAAACCGTCTGTGGTAGTGAGCGATCCTAGCTACATTGTTTGTTGCTTTTTGGCCACCTCGGAATTGCTAGCCATGCCCTCGAAAACAAGCATGTACAAAAATGATACATCGTAGATAATCAATTGTTGACAACTCAAATTGATCATTACTCAAAATAAATTAATAAAGATCGAATTTGTTGAAGTATATTTGCTATAGTTGTACAATTGG
The DNA here is from genome assembly GCA_036346395.1 of Hsuehochloa calcarea. NCBI lineage: Eukaryota > Viridiplantae > Streptophyta > Magnoliopsida > Poales > Poaceae > Hsuehochloa > Hsuehochloa calcarea. The sequence goes on along the minus strand of CM070593.1, from coordinate 11,433,633 downwards.
ATTACAATTAAGTCAATTGTTTGCGTGAATCTGGGTCGGCGATGGAGTGAAACTCTCCTTTGTCAACTGTTTCACATGATAAAGGTGCATAGTCGCCTCGAACTTCCACGAGCTCTTGCAACGAGTCCATGTAAATCTATTATCAAATCCTGTAGCTAGGTCAAGAAAAATGGTAAGGATATATATTTGAATTTACAATTACAAAAAATTATTTCGAGATTGACAAACCTCTGGATTCTTCATCTTAGCACTAATGATTTGTTGATATGATGGCAAACGAGAATGCACATAGCTCATCATTTTTTCTTTGGCGACCTTGCAAAAATAGAATTACATATATACGTATAGTCATTGAAGACACATTTTTATGAAGTATGATATATATAGGATTATTGTGTTGTAGCGCGTCGAAATTTCGTCCTGTGTGTTAGTTGGGACTGGATCCACTGTATCTTCCTTGTTGGCTAACATAGGAGATGAACGAACTACATAATTGAAAAAAGTTATCCTCGGGCATTTCAAACGAAGGAAGACTACAATAGAGTTATGTATGGAGGAAATGATCATACTTGTCGAGTATTCCTTGCAGAATGCTGAAGTCGTGATCGTTTCTGACTAGGGAATCAAGATATATCACAGTGTTCCTCCCGGTATAATGACTAAAAGGATCCATGGTACCTACTCATGTATGTCGCTATAACTATTAAACCTAAGTACAAATGAAATTTGAATAGCAAATAGTGAAGCACTTACCCCTGGTTGTAGGGCACCAGTATGTAGTCCTTGCGAGTCTGAAGAAGCAATGCCGCCGTTATGTAGTTCTCGACGAAGGTCGCGTCTGCTTCGATGGTTTGCATAGATACCACGTGTGGGTCGAGGAAACCCACCGCTACTCACACGACGTCTATCTGTTCTAATGATTATTTTAGTTATTACTTCTTATTTATTGAGGAAGTTCCATGATAACCAGGCAAGACTTATGCATAAGCGGGGCTTGCTCAGGTAGACATAAGTCTTACTGACACATGGGACATAGTTCACTTAATAGTTTATCTTATCGATTTATATTTATCAAGAAAATTCCATGAGCCTTAGCTGGAATTTTCGAGCACGGGCTAGACATTAGCCTTGTGAGTTAACCAGTTATATCGTTTTGGATATCTATAGCTAGTTATTATTACTGTTTATTATTGTTTGGTTACAATGCGTCAAGGACATACACTTATTTGTTACTATGCATCTTATATATTGAAAGTACTTTGTGGGACATAACAAGCTAAGGCCCACTGATCATGATCTACTGTGTGCATAGCTAAGTGTTAATAGAGACAAAGTTCTGGGTTCGTGAACTCTCTCCAACAATTAATATTTTCATACAAGGTCACACCAATCATCTCTAATCGATTAAGTTATAACTATTGCAATTATTATTATGTTAGCAATGCCCTAGGGTTTGCATGTTATTGGGACAACTACACTCTATATGATATGTTACTAAATCCTTAAATCATTGTTCTTTGAGTTTAGCAGCTAAAGGCAATCTAATTAGCCTCTAATTACTTGAACTTATCCTGATAAATTGCCCATTAGTTAAACCTACACTGGATGTATTGTCAATGACACAAAAGGATCCTATGTTTATTTACTAACATCCTTATAATTATAAATTGATTTATCTTAGTCTAACATTACTACTTATAATGGACTAGGGTTGTCGACTTTGAGTATATTTAATGACCTTGATTGATATGGTCACTGAGCATTTGATCAACTCTTAACTATGTTGGATTTACACATTAAATGGCAATGCTCAACGCCCAATCTCCAATCGCATAGACTACCTCTTGATCGGCTTAGTTAGCTCTCGATTAACTTAGTCTGATGTAAACACTAACTGTGATGTCCTTAGCCTAATCACTCAATGACATTGCCTTTGCATCATACTGACAAATGCTTGTCTTTGCATCATACTGAACATATTTCTGATCATTTTCAGCTAACATCACTTAGCCCTTAATCACCTAACTATACTAAGCGACTCGCTAATCCTTGCCACTTAACCCTAAATTACTTACTAGGGAGGACTTATCGCGCTTAACCTTATATCGAACACACACACAGAGATACATACATACACAGAGAACACGAGCAGGAGCTGCGCGGCTTGGGGGCGTGGCTCGTCGCGCGGCGATTGAGCGGATGGCGTGGCGAGAGCAACAAAAATGGAACCACGGAGGAAGGCGATCCAAGGGTGGTGGTGGTGCAAATGAGACGGCGGGAGGAGGGGCGGCCGCATGCGCGCACCGGCCATGGAGGGTGTAGGATCAAGGATAACCGACTAGAGGGGGGTGAATAGGAGGTTTCTAAAATTTCTAGATCAAATTACACAAATTAGCAAGATACACTAGGCAAAGATATTTATCACAAGCTATGAGCTACAAAATTAAGTGCAATAAGTTAAGACAAGAAATAACCGCACAAGGACAAGGAGGTTTTTCCCGTGGTATCGAAGATTTGTCGATCTTCACTAGTCCACGTTGAGGAAACTTGATTCAATCAAGCCGGCTCCACAAATTAAGCCTTCCCTCGTAATCACTTGGTTGTTCTTCCTCCTCTCCGGAGTTGGTGAACACCGACCAATCACAACCGGCGACGGGTCTCTTCACAAGCTTCTTGAAGAGATCACCGCGCAACCTCCGCCAAGTCGTCTAGGTGCCGACAAGCACCAAGAGAATAGACCTTGACCTTCACTTGACGGCAATCAAGAGCCAAAGGATCAACTAGTAATGCAATGCTCTTGGTTTTGCTCACTACCTCACAAATGTGTGCAAAGAGAGTAAATGAGGAGTGAGAGGAGTGCTCAAAACTCAAATGAATTGAATGAATGCTCAACAACACGTCATTGAGCTGGTGGGGGTGCATTTATACCCCTCACAACCAAATATGACCGTTATGCAGAAAATCAGACAAAATTCGGAAATCGAACTTCCGTGTAAGGTGCGGAACTTCCGCTCTTCAATCGAGTGCACTGTAACGGTCATTATAGTGAGCATTAAATGCTCTGATCTAGCCGTTGGATTTAAGTGCGGAACTTCCGCTAACTATATTTCGGTACTTCCGATAATCGGAAGATCCGCTTATTCCACAGCGGAACTACCGCACTTGCGAAAATGGCTAAGTCCCCAAAAAAGGTGCTCTCTGGAAAAAAACGGACCGCAAATATTTCGGAGCAACCGATAATCGGAACTTCCGCTCGTATCATGGCGGAACTTCCGCGCGTCGAGAAATCGGCTAAGTCCCGAGAACGGATGCTCTCTGGAAAAATCAAACCGCAACTTTTTCGAAAGAACCGCACAGCGGAAGTTCCGCAGTATAAACGCCGGAACTTCCGATTGTGTACTGAGAAGTAGATTTTTCTTTTGAAACCAGACCAAAAGAACATGCATGATCCTAAGTTGATCCAAAGGCATAATGAGATGCTTTCAAGCTACTAGACAAGCTCCCCCTTAATAGTACGACATTTATCCTAAAATCCGGTCTTCCTCCATACTCCAAAGACTGGTAAAATTCAAAAGGGGTCCTAGTCTATTTGTACCTTGCCTTTGAGATCAACTCCATCTTCTCAACAATCTTTGACATGCAGCTCCTTGATTTCACTTTGTCATTTGGGACTATGCCTTGTAATCACTTCAACAAGCATATTAGTCCCATATTCACATAATGTCATTAATTACCAAAATACATTTTTAGGGACCTAGATGCTTTCAATCTCCCCCTTTTTGTTAATTGATGACAACACAATAAAGATGTGAGAGATATTTAGTTTGAAACAGAAAGCTCCCCCTTAACATGTGCATATTGAGTAGAAGATAATGTAAAGCACATGTTTGGATTTTCAGGAAATTTTGGCGGAGTTTCTGTAGAACGTTGTTACTTGGAAGAGAGCATATGACAATAAATAGAGATAGAGCATTCACACCACATGGTCATTCATCATCAATCAAGATCCAAGTACAACAAAAAATATAAGATAACAAGATATATCATCATAAGCAACATATTGTCAAACAAAGTCATTACAAACCATAGTCAAAATGACAGCAATATATTACAATATTATAATAGATAGGTTTCCCTTTTAAACTCAAGCTCTCACACTAACTCACTCCTCTCCCCCTTTGTCATCAAGGGCCAAAAGGGTTCACTCCGCAGGAGGGTCTTGTGGAGGATCAACCGGAGGAGCAACAGGAGGATCACCAGGAGGACCACCAGGAGGGGAGCGAAGGCGACGCCGTCCAAACCGGACCGGAGGAGGAAACTGCTCCGCAAATCTAGCTGATAGAGCGTCAAGACTGGCAGTGTGGGCGTCATATCTGGAAGTGGTGGCCGCCTCAAAAGCATCCAGTCTGGAAGTGGTCGCCGCCTGAAAGGTCTCCTGAGACGCCTTCATCTCTAACAAGGTAGCATAAATTTGTTCCATGGTGGCTTGACCTTGTGGAGGAGCAGCAGCAGCAGCAGCAGGTTCAGCTTCAGGTTCTTCTACTGGAGGGCGCTGAAGGTTGGCAGGAATTGAAGGACCTTCTCTTGGCTTATATAATTTATGGGCTGAAGGTGTAGCTCCATTATAATCAGTCTGACGAATGATCAAGACCATAATATATGGTGCAAAGTTTATCCGTTTGACCCGATCATTCTTTTTGCCTGCTATCTCCCTTATGATGACATCAATGACATCAAATTTTCTTCCATGCATGATGCAATCCAAAATGTTCCAAACATGTCCCCTAATTGCATTATAGTTCCCGCTCTTTGGTAAAATGGTATGATTAATGATCCGGTTTACCAAGCTAGGAATAGGGAGAAGACCGGTTATCTTACCAGGGACAAACCTCTGTGTAGTGTCATAGAATTCAGTCCAAGCTGATAGAGGGAGAACTGGTCTATCATATATTTGCTCAAATCCGCTAGACTGGATATTCAAAGCATTTTCAAAGGCACGTTTTGTGCAAGAGTATCTGACAGTCCCTGTCATCCAAGTAAGTTGAGAAAAGTCAGAGGAATGCACACTGTGGCATAAAACTGGCGAATGATCTCATCACTGTAGTTGCATTTTAATGCCACAAAATTATGAATCCCAGCTCGCTGAAAGAGCCTATAAGTACCCTCATACTTATCAAGCCCATTGAGATAAGACCAATTGATGCACTTGTGATCAGCAAATGGTTTGTTTGGTCCATAGAATAGATCATAAACTTGCCTCTGAAATTTTGTATGAAATCGAGGGTCATCACAATTGCCAGGAAGAGAGTATTGATCTTTAAGCCGAAGGAGAGTGTAATCATCTGCTGTTAGTGACTTAAGATCAATTTCAAGCTCTTCAGGTTCTCCCAACTCCTCATCAGATTCTGATTCAGACCCTTCACCTGATGCACTCGCTCCAGTTTCTGAATTTTCAGAGGACTCTCTTTGATCCTCTATTGCTTTCAATTCTTCCTCTCGCCCTAAAGGTGGATTTCTCGAAGAAGATGGGCAATAGTGCTTCGGGACAGTATCCTTTGTCCTAGGCATCTTCAAAAACAATAATGGATGAAGTGTCAAAGGTTGATTCAAATGGGGATAAAAATATCTGTTTCTGTTAGGATAATCGGAAGCTCCGCAAGTTGAACGCCGGAACTACCGCTAGCGGAAGTTCCGCGCTTTTCAACGGCGGAAGTTCCGATTATCCTGGGCCGATTCTAGGGCAATGAAAATTTTGGATTTTCAGCATTTTTGATGGATTGAGTCCATGGAATCGATGCATAAACATCATACAATGCTGAATAAACTTATTTGCTTAAGAATCTACCACAGAATTCATCTACATTTCATTTTTCCCAAAAACTCAAACCTAGGGTTCATGAGAGGCATAAATCCAAAAGAGGATTGGAAATACCTTGAGAAATGGAGTGATTGAACCCTGGAGAAGCAACTCATCGGTCGGGATTGAAGAGAAACCGAAGAAGAATCAAGGTTTTCGGTGGAGATACCAATATTTGGAGAGAAGAGGAGGGCTCGGGAGAGCAAAACAGCGGCTGGAGAGAGAATGAAACGCGGAGGAACCGCAGGGCATTAAAGCCTCTCAGCTACCGGAAAACGAAAGTTCCGCATTTAAACAGCGGAAGTTCCGGACATCGGAAGTTCCGCGCCTAGAGGGCCGGTCGTTCCGATTATCCTGACGCTTCTGGAAGAGAGCTGGAAAACGGAAGCTCCGCAACTCAACAGCGGAAGTTCCGGAAAACGGAAGTTCCGCGCGTGGAAGGCCGGAAGTTCCGATTATCCTGACACTTCAGGAAGGATCTAGGAATTTGAAGATTTTGCAAATAATCCTTAGTTTTTGCACTCAACCAAGTATCATTCAGGATTATTATGCAATGAAAAGACTAATGTCTATATAAGAAAGTAATTTTTACTAATATATCACATTTGGAGCGAAAATTTGAGAAAAGACAACTTAAAATAGGCAGAAAATGCAACTAAGACCCAAGGTGCATGTGACAAGAGTTCAAGCGATATTTGAATAGTCAATGACATTTAACTCATTCCTCAATAGGCAAAAACGGCCTTCATGAAAAGGTTTGGTAAAGATATCCGCTAATTGATTTTCAGTGCATATGTGGCTAATTTCAATATCTCCCTTGCACACATGATCTCTAAGGAAGTGATGGCGGATATCTATATGCTTGGTTCTTGAATGTTGGACAGGGTTGTTGGCTATTTTTACTGCACTATCATTATCACACAAAAGAGGCATTTTATCAAACGTTATTCCATAGTCCATCAATGTTTGCCTCATCCAAAGCAATTGTGCACAACAACTACCTGCAGAAACATATTCGGCTTTGGCGGTGGAAAGGGCAACATAGTTTTGTTTCTTAGAAGACCATGACACTAAGGATCTACCTAAGAATTGACAACTCCCTGAGGTGCTCTTTCTATCCACTTTACAACCCGCATAATCCGAATCCGAATATCCAATCAAATCAAATTTAGCACCTTTTGGATACCAAAGGCCAATGCTTGAGGAATTCTTTAAATATCTTAATATTCTTTTGACAGCCATTAAATGACATTCTTTTGGAGCCGATTGAAAACATGCACACATGCAAACGCTAAACATAATATCGGGCCTAGATGTGGTAAGATAAAGCAAACTACCAATCATAGACCTATAAAGCTTTAAATCAACAGATTTACCTCCTTCGTTTAGATCAAGATGTCCATTTGTAGCCATGGGAGTCTTGATGGGCTTTGCGTCATCCATGCCAAATCTTTTGAGTAAATCCTTCACATACTTGGATTGACTTATGAAGATCCCATCATTGAGTTGTTTGATTTGAAGTCCAAGGAAGAAACTAAGTTCTCCTATCATTGACATCTCAAACTCCCTAGACATCATATCACCAAATTCTTTGCAAAAATCTTGATTAGTAGAACCAAAAATTATATCATCAACATAAATTTGACAAACAAAGAAATCACCATCAATAATTTTAGTAAACAAAGTTGTATCAACCTTTCCGATTTTGAATCCCTTAGAGAGTAGAAAATCTCGAAGGCGCTCATACCATGCTCTAGGAGCTTGCTTTAAACCATATAGCGCCTTTGAGAGTTTATACACATGATTAGGATTTTTGGGATCTTCAAAACCCGGAGGTTGTTCAACAAAAACAAGTTCAGATATTTTGCCATTTAAGAAAGCACTTTTAACATCCATTTGAAATAATTTAATATCAAAGCATGATGCAAAAGCAAGTAAAATACGAATAGACTCAAGTCTTGCTACGGGTGCAAATGTTTCATCATAATCTAAACCCTCAACTTGAGTATATCCTTGAGCAACTAACCTTACCCTGTTTCTTACCACAACTCTATTTTCATCTTGTTTATTTCGAAAGACCCATTTTGTGCCAATGACATTATGCTCCTTGGGTCTTTCTACCATTGTCCAAACATCATTCCGGGCGAAGTTATTTAGCTCCTCATGCATAGCATTCACCCAATCCGGATCTTCTAGTGCTTCATCTATGCGCTTTGGTTCAAGAGAAGAAACAAAAGAGTAATGTTCACAAAAAGAGGCAATACGAGAGCGAGTTTGGACACCTTTACTTACTTCACCCAATATTTGGTCTATTGGATGGTCTTTAGCTATAGCGTTGTGGATTCTTTGAGGTAGATTCAATGATTGATCATCTTCCTTGACATCTTCTTCATTTTGATAAATTTCATTCGTCACGGAAGAGATAGGCGGCTCGACTTTCGTGGACGATGATGGTTCATTTTGATCTTCTTTAGGCTTAATGTCTCCAATTTGTATGTTCTTCATTGCTTCCATAAGAGCTCCATTACCTACATCATCAAAATCTTCTTGCTCTTCTTGAGAGCCGTTAGTTTCATCAAATTGTACATCGTGTCTTTCTTCAACAATACCACTAGTTTTGTTAAAGACACGATATGCTTTGCTATTTGAAGAATAACCTAGAAGAAAACCAACATCACAACGACTTGCAAATTTAGAAAGTCGAACACCCTTTCTTAAGATATAGCATTTGCAACCAAATACTCTAAAGTAAGAGATGTTCGGTTTTCTTCCAATAAAGAGTTCATAGGAAGTCTTTTTCAAAAGCCTATGCAAATAAAGACGGTTTATGGCATGACAAGCGGTATTAATGGCTTCCGCCCAAAAACGATCGGAATTATTATACTCATCAAGCATTGTCCTAGCCATTTCTATTAATGTACGATTTTTTCTCTCTACAACTCCATTTTGCTCCGGAGTGTAGGTAGTGGAAAGCTCATGCTTTATTCCAAGTTCATCACAATAATCTTCAATATTAGTGTTTTTGAACTCGGAACCATTATCACTACGGATTTTCTTTATTTTGAAATCAAATTTATTTTGAGCCCTTTTTGTAAAACTTTTAAAATTCTTGGAGGCTTCACCTTTGTCATATAAGAAGAATACCCATGTATATCTAGAGTAATCATCTACAACGACTAAACAATAGCTATTGCCCCCAATGCTCTTATAGGTTGTTGGCCCGAACAAATCCATATGTAAGAGCTCCAATGGCCTAGAGGTTGACATGATACTTTTGGAAGGATGAGAGTTAGCAACTTGCTTTCTGGCTTGGCAAGCGCTACACAGTCTATTTTTCTCAAACTTCACATCCTTCAAGCCAACCACTAAGTCATGTTTAAAAAGCTTTTTAAGTTGAATCATTCCCACATGACCTAATCTTCTATGCCATAACCAACCCATTGAAGTTTTTGCAATCAAACAAGTTTTCAAACAAGATTCATTTGAGGAGAAATCAACCAAATAAAGATTGCCAAATCTAAAACCTTTAAAAATCATTTCATTTTCTTTTTCTTTAAAAATAGTAACTTCCTTTTTAGAGAAAGAGCAAGTTAATCCAAGATCACATAATTGAGCAACGGATAGCAAATTGAAATTTAATATTTCCACTAAAGATACATTTGAAATGGAAATGTCATTTGAGATAGCAATTTTACCTAAGCCAATTACCTTTCCTTTGCTATTGTCACCAAATGTGATCTTTTCATTTCCGCTCCCATTCTCAAATGAGTTGAACATTTTCCGGTCTCCGGTCATGTGTTGAGTGCATCCACTATCGAGCACCCAATGCCTTCCACCGGTCTTGTAGTTCACCTACAAAAGGAATCAAGTTCTTTTAGGTACCCATATTTGTTTGGGTCCTTAGAGGTTAGTTATCAAAGATTTGGACACCCAAATAGCATTCTTCTTAACACCTAAAATTGAGGTGCCAACAAATCTAGCAATCACTTTTCCATCTTTGACCTTTTTGAGCATATAACAAGAGTCAAACAAGCCAATTGATGAAACCTTACCAATAGGACAATTTTGTTGTACATGTTCTATTTCCCGGTATTTTTGGCAATACTTACCATTTTGATTAACAAACCTCACGGGCTTGTTTACCGGTTTCTTACCTTTCTTGGGCACATACCCAAGTCCTTCCTTGTTGAATGAGCACCTTTGCTCACTCAAAAGCTTATCAAGGGTAGATTTGCCCTTGAAACATCTTTCCAAGCTCTTACTTAGCTTGGTGACTTGCTCCTTTAGCTCACTATTCTCTACAAATAGCTTATCACAAGATTTAGCATTTTTAATTTTAGAATCAACACTTGAGCTACATGGCATAGCAAGCAAATCATCGCAAGAAGTGGATATGCTAGTTCTAGCAATGTTTACACTAGGCATTTTTTCTTGAATATCGCAAGCAATACCAATGCTAGTGTAGGACTTATCTTGGACAAGCAAATCATGAGCTTCTTTTAGTTCATCATAAGAGTTCTTTAAAGACATATGCTCTTTATTTAAGACTCTAAATTTAGCTTTTTTCCTTTCCAAGATATTCATTTAATTCTTCAAGCATATCCATGAGCTCATCATAGGAGGGTTCTTCATTATCAAGAGATTTTACCTTTTCTCCTTTTGCCATAAGGCAAGTGGGAGTTGAAAATAGCGATGGAGCCTCCTTGATAGCAATACCAACAAGTCCTCTCTTCTTGGAGGACCCTCAATATCGAGTCGAGTCGAATCGAATACTCCTTGTCGAGTCCCATTCTCCGATGTGGGCTTCATTCTTGCCATCCTTGTGGAGCTTCTTGAAAAGCTTCTTCTTTCCATTGAATTCTTTCTTCTTTGATGACTTACCCTTGTCATCCTTCTTGGTTGGGCAATGAGAGGTAATGTGACCCTTCTCATCACACTCATAGCAACGAATGTTGCTATAGCGCTTCTTTTCATTAGATGATTGCCCTTTTGCAATCTTATCGAAATTGAAGCTTCGATGAGGCCGGCTCCTCATGAACTTCTTCATTCTCCTCACAAGGAGAGCAAATTCCTCCTCGGAATCTTTATCCTCATCTTCTTCATCACTTGATTCCTCTTTTGCCTTAAAAGCGGTAACTTTCTTCCTTGAAGAAGTCGACTCCATGAGCTCTTCTTTGTCTTTCTTGTAAAACTCATTTGTGATTAGATTTCCCAAAAGCCCGGTTGGTGTCATCCTTGGCAACTCGGGAGAGTTGAGAAACAATATCACCAATATTTCGTACTTATCGGGAAGAGCCCTAAGCATCTTGCGCACAACATCAATGTCAAGCAAATTAGTACCAAGACCCTTGAGCTCATTTACAATGTTGTTAAGTCTAGCGTACATTTCGGTGATACTCTCTTGAGGCAACATTGTAAATGTCTCATATTTAATCCTAAACCTATGCAATTTGGCTTCTTTAACCGTGGATGTGCCCTCATGAATTTCAGAGAGCGTAGTCCATATCTCATGAGCAGTTTCAAGGTTACTCACTCGATTGAACTCATCCGCGTTTAAAGCTCCAAAAAGAGCGTTCATTGCTTGAGCATTGAGGTGAGAGTTCCGTTCGTCTTGATCCGTGGTGTGTGTGGGATCAAGTGCCATAACGAAACCTTCACTTACAATTCTCCATACGCTTGGGCTCATGGCCTTTAAATAAATTGACATTCTAATTTTCCAATAAGCATAATTTGATCCATCAAAAAAGGAGCCTTGCCTATTGACATTCCCTCGCTAGCCATCCTTTCTCTCCTAGACGGTTAAGTCTAAAATTAGAGAGACCAAGCTCTGATACCACTTGTAGGATCAAGGATAACCGACTAGAGGGGGGTGAATAGGAGGTTTCTAAAATTTTTAGATCAAATTACACAAATTAGCAAGATACACTAGGCAAAGATATTTATCACAAGCTATGAGCTACAAAATTAAGTGCAATAAGTTAAGACAAGAAATAACCGCACAAGGACAAGGAGGTTTTTCCCGTGGTATCGAAGATTTGTCGATCTTCACTAGTCCACATTGAGGAAGCTTGATTCAATCAAACCGGCTCCACAAATTAAGCCTTCCCTCATAATCACTTGGTTGTTCTTCCTCCTCTCCGGAGTTGGTGAACACCGACCAATCACAACCGGCGACGGGTCTCTTCACAAGCTTCTTGAAGAGATCACCGCAACCTCCGCCAAGTCGTCTAGGTGCCGACAAGCACCAAGAGAATAGACCTTGACCTTCACTTGACGGCAATCAAGAGCCAAAGGATCAACTAGTAATGCAATGCTCTTGGTTTTGCTCACTACCTCACAAATGTGTGCAAAGAGAGTAAATAAGGAGTGAGAGGAGTGCTCAAAGCTCAAATGAATTGAATGAATGCTCAACAACACGTCCTTGAGCTGGTGGGGGTGCATTTATACCCCTCACAACCAAATATGACCGTTATGCAGAAAATCAGACAAAATTCAGGGAAATCGGAACTTCCGCCGTGTAAGGTGCGGAACTTCCGCTCTTCAATCGAGTGCACTGTAACGGTCATTACAGTGAGCATTAAATGCTCTGATCTAGCCGTTGGATTTAAGTGCGGAACTTCCGCTAACTATATTTCGGTTCTTCCGATAATCGGAAGATTCGCTTATTCCACAGCGGAACTACCGCACTTGCGAAAATGGCTAAGTCCCCAAAAAGGGTGCTCTCTGGAAAAAACGGACCGCAAATATTTCGGAGCAACCGATAATCGGAACTTCCGCTCGTATCATGGCGGAACTTTCGCGCGTCGAGAAATCGGCTAAGTCCCGAGAACGGATGCTCTGTGGAAAAATCAAACCGCAACTTTTTCGAAAGAACCGCACAGCGGAAGTTCCGCAGTATAAACGCCGGAACTTCCGATTGTGTACTGAGAAGAAGATTTTTCTTTTGAAACCAGACCAAAAGAACATGCATGATCCTAAGTTGATCCAAAGGCATAATGAGATGCTTTCAAGCTACTAGACAAGCTCCCCCTTAATAGTACGACATTTATCCTAAAATCCGGTCTTCCTCCATACTCCAAAGACCGGTAAAATTCAAAAGGGGTCCTAGTCTATTTGTACCTTGCCTTTGAGATCAACTCCATCTTCTCAACAATCTTTGACATGCAGCTCCTTGATTTCACTTTGTTATTTGGGACTATGCCTTGTAATCACTTCAACAAACATATTAGTCCCATATTCACATAATGTCATTAATTACCAAAATACATTTTTAGGGGCCTAGATGCTTTCAGAGGGGAAACGGTGCGGCGGCTCCGGAGTGGGATGGGAGGAAAATGGAGGCGCGCATGGGCATGAGGAAAGCTAGGGGAACTTACCCGAGCAGGTGGCGGTGGCGGAGGTGGCCGGGCCTGGGAGGCGCCGGGTCGGGAGAGAGGGCGCCGGTGGCGAGGTGGCCGGGTCGGGAGGCGCCGGGTCGGGGAGGAGGGGCCGGGTCGGGGAGGAGGGCGCCGGGCGGAGGTGGCCGGGCCTGGGAGGCGCTGGGTCGGGGAGGAGGGCGCCGGTTCGGGAGGCGGCGCAGAGGTCGGGGACCGATAGGGTTAAGAGCAAAACCCTATCGGTTCTTTGAACCTTATTAAAAAACATCACAGACGGTCTGTGATGTGTAATCACAGACGGTTCAACATCACAGACGGTTCCTTCAAGGAACCGGAACCGTTTATCACAGACGGTTCCCTCAAAGAACCGTCTGTGATATTCAAACATGTGATTACTTATCTCGAGGACCTGGGAAGTTTTTTTTAACCAGTTGTTGAGGCAACCACGCCATTAATGTAATCTTGACTCACACGGTTCACACCGTACTTCCAATTTTGATCCATCTACACTACGCATGTAACAAATTAGTGTCAAATTGATTAGCGATTAATTTATAGCAAACATAAAGGGTTATAGATCGTTACCCTCGGAGCTCACGAAGAAAATATCTAATATCTCTCGATAATCCCTACCTCTCGACACCGATATCTATCTCAATTGAACAATCATGCAACCCAAATATAGGCATCATCTCATACAACACTTATTAACCTAAAATACCAGAACCGTAAATGCAATATTGCTTGACCCAAACCCCACCGCATCGTGAACCGTGTGTAATTTTTATTTTTTTAAGCCAATTAATTATCCTAACTCAAATTTTAGTGATTATTAGACCTAATTCAATTTTATTAAGTTACCACTCCTAAGTCAAATTTTAGTTCATTAGTTATAAGGGAAACCATTATTCAAAACTAAGATTTGCAGGGCTAATATTATTTATTCCAACATTGACGGTGCAAGATCGATCATGTGCTAAATCTTTGTGTCATCCTCAAAGATCACCTAGAAATAGCAACAAAAAAAAACAAAGGTGCATAAGTCCAAGACTCAGCAAGTATGTAATAAATCAATAGTAACAACACCATTCTCAAATCTTTTCTCCTTTCTTTTAGTCAATGCATTAACACACAATACAATGCCAAATCCACAAGCATCTCCAAGCTCATACCAGTATTAGAGGAGGAGCTGCAGGTTGGAGGAGCTAGGGCAGGGAAGTGGCGCCTGGAGCGGTAGACACAGCGGCAGTGTGACTGAGGGATGTCTCGGCTCAATTTATATTCATCACAGGAATTCGCAGACGGTTCTATTTTAGAACCGTCTGTGATAGTAAATTATCACAGACGGTTCTGAAATAGAACCGTCTGTGTACTATCACAAACGGTTCTATTTCAGAACCAACCGTCTGTGATAGGCTCGCTGCGCCAAAACAAAGCCCAGACAGACCCAACACAGACGGTTCCAAAGGAACCGTCTGTGATGGACCGTCTGCTATAGACTCTTTTGTAGTAGTAATTATGTATTTGCTGAGTCTTGGACTCATTCTTGCTCTATTGTAGTTTTTAGGTAACCGTTGATGACGTTTCACTAGGGAAGGGTTAGCGCACTTGGAATCACAATCTACACCCAACCATTTGATTGATTGGACATGATAAATTTTTATTATAGCATGATGACTTATATTTAGGATATGCTGGTGTTGAATAAATAACCTTAGATGATAAGTTAGAGTTGATTATTCATTCATTAGACTTAATCGATTGGTTTACAGTAATCTTGGTTTAATACCTTGTTATGCTCTTAGAAATAAATTGACTATGATTATCATATGTTTATGCTTGTGTTATTGTGACCCGTGGATGATTTTCATCGTTGATATGTTTGTTGTAATTATAAATTAATTGATGTTGAAATTGATAGTGCAGCTTAGTAGCATTTCTGGGCTAGTGTTGGATTAAGATGATATAATACGTTGTTCGTATAGGTCGAGTTGGGTCATCTGATTTCTAGTCGCTGTGTCTGTGAGGGCCATGGAGACTACTAGGCAAAGAGGCAGCCGCGGGCTGGCCCACCTTGGGCCCTGGTCTCTGCTGTGGTGCGTGTGGTATTTACGGACTAGGACCATTTGTGTTCTTCCACCACCGGTAAACTGAGCTCCGATCTGATGATGAACGTATCGTGCCCAACTGATGACTACTTCGGTCACATTTGGATCTTCAGTCATGTCGCATCCATACGCGAGATCACAAACCTCAACAACGTTGATTAATTAGCACACACAAATCCACCCAATTAACTTCAGAAGGTGCATTCATGCGTAACAAAAACCATACATATAGCATTGTGTTTTAGAAGGAAAAAACACATACATCATCGTGACTGTTTCTTTTATGCTTACGGACAATACTGATACCTATTGGTAATTTTAAAAAAAATACTGTGGTACACTGGTATGTACAAAAATGAACTTCCGCAAGTCTTAAACGCCGCCTCCGCCTGTGTCGCAGCCACCGCCACCGCCACCGCCTCCGTCTCCGTCTCCACCGCCACCGCCACCGCCACCGCCTCCGCCTCCGCCTCCGTCTCCACCGCCATCGCCTCCGCCACCTACGTCTCCACCGCCATCGCCTCCTCCGTCTATAGCGCCTCCACCGCCATCGTCTCCTCCGTCTATACCACCTCCACTAAAGGTGGGTAGGGGTTTAAAAGAACTCGTTAGTAGGACTCGTTGGATTGGTTCAAAATTGATCTAATTACGTTTGTTGATTACTTAAATATTGAAATGAGTTAATTTTGAATGAAATTATATTTCGCTCTAGCTTAGCTCAATCGGCTCGTTAGTTTATTTCTAAAAATACTTCAAACTATGAATAAAATAATATTAAATTAATCCGTATCAATTTATTTATATTTTTTTTTAAAAAAATCAGTAAGACGAGTACCTAAACGGAGATCCACCCCCACCGCCGGGCTTGTTGCAGTTGGACACGGTTACACATATGCCCACAAGTGCTACCACCGCGACGAAGAACAAGATCATGCCCAGTTGAACATGATCTAATGCCATGACCATTACAGTTGAAGGAGTACTGCTAAGTTGTTAACTGAATTCTTTCTCTTTGTGTGGGGGAAGTGCTGTTGCAGGAACTAATTTGTGCAGTCAGGGAGAGGATGCACATATCGCCATCTTATATACAAGTATGGGCCGTGGACCTTGATGAAACTTCTCGGATGGGCGGTGTGCAGCTCTTCAGACTTGAATACTTGGTGAAGAAACGTAAGAAGCGGCAAGGATTGATCCGACCAGTCTTATCAAGAAAAGTTCAATTTTTTGCCCCCATTGGAACATCGGGTGTGTAAGCAAGGGACAGGAGCGCATCCGCCTCTTTTCCGCGAAAAAAATTCTCCTCCGCGTTGCATGAGAGGGAACGCCTCTGCCACCAAGGTCAAGCGATGCATATCTGCGTCCCATTCACTCCAATAAGTCGGTTAGAGGAGAGGTGACAGAGAAGAAGATGGAAGTATGAGGTGTGAGAAGACTCGGTTAATATAAAACGAGTTTCGATAGCTCGCTCATTAAGTCCAAATTTTCGTTTCCCGCCCAATAAAACAAAATTATTAGAGACAGTTTTTTTCTACAAAATCGTATGTGATATGATTATAATAACAAACAGTTCTTATTAAAAACTATATGTGATAACTACAATTCAAATGATTCCACTAGAACCATCTGTGATGAGACATCCAGTATAGTTTATTTTATAGTAGTTGCTAGCTCCCTCCACCAGCTATAGTGGAATTCGACAGAACCTCAGTCGGTTCTTCCTCACCGTCGCTGCTATCAGGAAGTCGAGAGGTCGCCACGGTGGTGTCAAGCAGTATCCACCGAGAAAAGTACAATTTGTGCCCCCATTGTAACATCGCGTGGCTAAGCAAGGAACAGGAGCGCGTCCGCCTCTTTTCCGCCCAAAAAGTCTCCTCCGCATTGATTGAGAGGGAACGCCTCTGTCACCAAGGTCAAGAGAAGCGCCCACTGATTTTTCCTAGCAGTTTCGTCTTACGTATTTGGCGTGAGCGGGAAGGACAGCGTTTGGGTTTTTGTGTGGAACGATTAAAATCTACTCAAGTAAACGCACTTTCTAATTACTAGCTCACACATGTTTGCAGAAAGAAAGAAAGAGGCAAGTGTGAGGAGAGGTGGCACATGCGTGCTAATACCTGTACATTTTTGGTATGATTAGCAAGGAAGATCGAGACAAGGATTAAGCAGTAGTAGCTACCAGTCTAGCTACCACCTGATTCGTTATGGGATTATTTAGGCCTGGAAGGTAGAAGGGCTACGTTGCTGTATCATACTTGCAAGGAAAGGTTCTCAATTGACCACTACTAAATTGAGAATAGAGAAAAAAGAAAACAGCACTGTCTCTGAACACTATGCCAAACAGCCACAGTTCAGAGACAATAATTGAAAATAGCAAAGGAGTGGGAAAAAAATTCATACCTATATGCACTGTCATAAAATTGTTCCCACCATGTTAGCTTCATATGGAGCGATGGAAATAAAAAATATGGCACCTTATTTAAATGTAAATTAACATCTAGATGACCAAGAAAAATTGGGAGCAAAACTTACCTCGTTCCAAGTAAGATTCCATAATGGCCAACAATTGTATCATCCGGTTAGAGACAGTAATATGACATATTTTGAGAAAGGAAAGAACTTGCATATTAGAAAGTAGCCAGGATAAAATACGGACATATCACTAGCTAACAACACAAACCATGAAAGTAAAGCAGGCAAGATCTTTCATTGTTGTTCTTAAATAGCACAGGCAACAATGTCTTCTGTTACTTAACGCAAAAAAAAGGCATGAATATGACTTCATATTCATAATGCATGCAATGGTAATCTAGGAAAAGATAGTAATAGCAGTTCACAGATAGCAGCTCATCAAATGGTTCATACAATACCAGATTACATATAGCAGTTCACAAAAGAATATTACTAGATTACCATATTACATCTTAGAGATTATGGAGCACAAAAGACAGTAAGTAGGTCACATACAAAAGACAGTAGCTCACATAATGCAAATTACCAGATCCTTACAAATACTAGTTTCAATGTAGAACAACTATATAGACTTAGCCTGTTTGCTCTTAGTGTTGTTGGTTTTGGTTGTCCTAGCCTTGGATGCAGCAAAATTGGGAAAATCAATGCACAAGTTAGCCAAAAACAGTTTCCTATATTTTTTAAGCAAAATCAAATTCAATTGCAAGTAAAACTAACCTAAATGATCCAGTAGAATCTTTATTGGAGGTTTTCTTAGCTGGTGGAGGTTTGGAGCAGCAGGATCATTGCTCTCATCCCCAAATTGGACATGCTTATAATTTGGCTAGTGATGGCCGAATTGACCACAACTCTTGCATCTATGTATTTTTCTAGCTCAAGGCTCTTCTGACCCTTTGATCCTTTGGTTTCTCGGTCGACTTGGTTTTCTTATAATCACAGGTGGACGAATTTTAAAGCCAGGATCCACAGGAGGCCATTTACCTTTGTCTATCATAGGGTAAATGATCCCCTCACAAACTGCCTTGAATATGTTAACTGTGAAGTAGTCATGCACATTTGTTTACAAATGATTAATCATTGTTCATTGTTTATTATTGTGCTTACTGAATCGTGGAGTCACTCTTACTCTATTGTTGTTTTTAGGTGATTGTTGACGACGTTGCACTTGGGAGGGCTAACACACTTGGAACTACAACCTACACTTGATCACTTGATTCATTGGACATGATAATTTTTATTATAGTTTGATCATTTATAATTAGGACATGATAGTATTCCTTAGCCATAGAAGATAGGTTGGAGTTGATTATTCGTTTAATAAACTTTATTTAATTGGTTTGCATAGCTTGGTTCACTGCTTGCTATGCTTCCTAGGAAAAAAAATTATCTGTGATTGCCACACCATTATGCTTGTATTAATATGACCCGTGGACGAGATTTATCAATTAGATGCTTACTGTAATTTAATGTTAATTGATGTTGAAATTGATAGGTAGTGTAATTTAGTGGCATTCTGGGCTACGTGTTTGGCCGGGGTGTTACAACGACCATCGGTGATCCCGATCGCAGTCCCGACCACTGTACTATGAGATCTTCTCAAGATTCATCCCCTCCGAGGAATGGTCAGAATGGCACAACAACCTCTGCCGACAAGGGAGGTGGCAGTTGTTTTAGACGTGATGTGTCATCCTAGATGCATTCTAATCAGCAGTTTATGAGTTACTGAATAAATGTAATCATGTTCCTTGAATGAATCATCAGTTTTAAGCCGACGGAGATGAGGGACGAGGACGGCGTCGGGCAGAGGAGAGATGGCGTCGGACATGGAGGGGAATCAGGTGGAGATGGTGTTGGAAATATGCCCTAGAGGCAATCATAGAGATGATTATATTTCATTATATTCATAACATTGGATAATATGTTATCTTGTTTCTAGAATAATATCGTTAAAATTTATTATCCAGTATATGATTTGATTGTGAAACTCTGTATTTCTGCGATAATTATTCTTAAACATTTCCTAGTCGGAAACATATGAGAACACATATGAATAGACTAGCATATGTTTGGTTGATGACTATGTTTCACAGGTCATAGATACGGAGATATCAAACCAATAATATGGACACGTGTTAGAGAACATGAGGTTGGTTTGACCCACCTAGAGACACTGCTGAGATTGTTATGATTTCATGTGTCATCAGTTAGTCTCAAGCAATGATGATGTATAATCCTTAGACCTAAGATCAGCATGGTTTCCCACATGTGTAATAGCACTCTTAGGGGTTGTCGAACGCTACTCGTAAATAGGTAGTTATAAAAGTAGTTTTCGAGTATGCTAGGAAACATGCGGGGGGAAGTGACTGGTCGGATATGGGATTTGTCCCTCCTAACATAATAGGAGAGATGTCTCTAGGCCCCTCGTTGTGGCCAGATAAAGAAAGTGCATGGCCATGCCACTAGTAGTCGAAGTGTCGACCACATGAAGTTATTCGATACTTGATCGAGAAAGTATTGAACAATACATGGATGACAAATTATCTCACCTGGAGTTCAACCAGATATCGTGAGGCAAAGGGAGAATACACAAGCAGGCCGTTCGGTTCGACCAGATATGAGCTGGTCATATAGAGATATAGACTGGTCGTAGACTGGTCGAACATGATTTCGCACTGGTCATAGACTGGTCAAAGCTAGTCGTAAACTGGTCATATGGAGATACGAGCTGGCTGTAGCCTGGTCGAAGCTGGTCATAGACTGGTCGAAGCTAGTCGAAAACTGGTTGTATGGAGATACGAGCTGGTCGTAGACTGGTTGAAGCTGGTCGTAGACTAGTCGAACATAATCACCAACTGGTCGTAAGGAATGACAAATTGGTCGTAATTAAGTACTAACTGGTCGTAAAGAGTTACGAACTGGTCGTAACTAAATATGGACTGGTCATGACTAGATACAAGCTGGTCGTCAGTGATAAGGACTTGTTCGTAGATCATATGACGTTAAGGTTCGTCCGATATATTCTATGTGTGTCCGGGAATCGTTATGTGCTGCTAGGTACCTCTAACGAGTTATGGTCAAAAAGAAGTTTTCGAGTCACAACCGATTACACATGAACCTATAGGGTCATACACTTAAAGGGCTAGAATTTGATTTAGATGGTGATCCGAATTCCTGTAGGCCACGAGTTCCTAATGGACCTCAAATTCAAGACCCATTATGGTCGAGACCCATTATGGATGACTATATATAGAGAGACGGTGGCATGGGGTGAGGTAATCCTTCTGAAGAAATCCCAAAACCCTAATAAACACGTTGTCCTCTCCCTATACCACGCCTCTGGCGCTAGCACTCCAGCGCTTGGTGTCTCCGCCTCGTATGTGTGGATACCTTGGAGATGTTGTTGCAAAGCATCCGTAATAGGACGAACCGCAACTCGTGACGATCTCACGAGAAGGAGGAGAAGACGTGCGGCGAGTACAACTATGACTGCATCAACTCGCTACATCGACTCTACTTCTGCTACGAGTCGGCACGTCTAGTGGTAATCTCATGATCTATTACTAGCGGAGGTTCCTTGGTTACGAGGTAGAATTTTTGGTTTGTGCTATCGTAACCTTCCCGTAACCCAACAGTGGTATCAGAGCCATCCCATCTAGTTTTAGATTTGGATTTGATGCATATTGTGATATATGAGAGTCATAGATGTGATATATTTCTGTTTTTGTTGGTCGTAGATTGTTCTTGGCGATGATCAATGTGATTGTCCATACGTGGTGGTCTCAAGATGGGTTCTTGATCATTATTCAGTGATCGTATTTTCATGGTCATATCACAAGTTGCCTCTGCTGGTCGGTTTTCGCCATCGGGGCAGACAGTGGTCGTAAATCTATGGAGCACGCGAAGATCAATCTCGTTGATTGAATCGGAGTTGCGATCGAAAAGTGTTAATGTGATTAATCCAATGCGATTTGCATGGACAGAACAGTAGATTGGATCTACATAGTCCGAAAAAAATTACACCATCTGTTATTGCTAGTTCACACCATCCGTTAGATAGAATACGCTTATATGCCTCACTTGCTTTTGTAGGATTTTGTGAATAGTATGATCCATGATGCATGAGATGCATGTATGTGTGTAATGTTCATGACCTGTGTGTATATTTGTATAACGGCCTGCGTGTCGACTTGTGATGCTTCTTCACTCTTTGTGATTTATTACTAGTACTATTAGGAGAATGGCTTAGTGGTAGTACTTGGAGGTATTGGCCACTTGGAGACATGGCGAATAGGAAGCACAGCGATGGAGATCATCATGTGGAAGGGTCATACTATATCACGATGCAATGTGATTGTCTATGAATGCCTTTACATTCATGTTCATTTATATCTATGCATGTTATTTAATTGCTTTAAATGCTTTTAACATGGTAGAAGTAAAATTCTATCACATAATATTAAGTTAAATTGATGTCCTCCTAATTTGCTGCACCATCCAAAGTTATGTATTTTAATGGTAGGTCTTGCCAAAGCAGAGTGCAATTAACTCTCCTTGACGAAATGGGTTTGTGTCAGACACTTACACGCTTAGCATTGGTTTAACTTGACAAGATTATCTTAATGGTTATGGACCTTGGGGCATAGGGTTGGGTGCCAAAGCATAGAGATGCTGCCCAACAACAAGAGTCATATAGAGATATGATTAGCAAAGGGTTGCTTACCAATTTCACTAATCTTCTAGCAGTGATGCCAAAGCTCACTAGTAGATTAACTCATTGAGGGTCTTGAATCACTAAATGTCATAAGAGGGATATGGTTTTTAGTGAGAGTATCTTTATTAAATTGTTTAATAGAAGTTACTTTTCTTAAACATATATCTTAGTTTTGCCTATTTTATGTTGTAGATCATGGCACTATCTGTTGTACCTACATTCAGCTTTGCTTTACGTTTGATACTTGATAAGGAGAAACTGAATGGAACAAATTTTGCGGATTGGTCTCGCAACCTAAGAAATGTTCTTAGGAAAGATAAAAAGAAATATGTTCTAGATAAACCAATTCCTGATGTGCATGCTGAAAATGTTGTTGCTACTCTTAAAACTGCCTATAAAAAGGTATGTGATGAGTCTCTTGATGTTAGTTGTCTCATGCTTGCTGAAATGAACTCAGACCTTCAAAAATAGTTTGAGAACATAGAAGTCTATGATATGATTGTTGCGCTCAAAGACATGTTTGAGACACAAGCAAGAACAGGTAGATAAGAGATCTCAAAGAAGTTGTTTGGGAGTAAGGTAGCTGAGGGTAGTCTGGTGAGCCCACAAGTGATCAAGATGGTTGGTTACACACAAAGCTTACAAAAATTTAGTTTTCCACTTAGTCAAGAGTTGGCTATAGATTTGATTTTTACTTCGCTTCCTGCAAGGTATGGGCAGTTCATTCTGAACCTCCATATGAATGACTTAGACAAGAATCTCACCGAGTCAGATACTGAAGCTCAAGGTCAGAGAGAGGATAGCATTAAGAAAAGTAATAGTCATGTGATGATTGTGCAAAAGAGTACTAGCTTCAAGAAGAAGGGTAAGACTTGGGTCAAAAGAAAGAGAAAAACTAAAGTTTCAGATGTGATCCAAACTAACAAGCCTAAGCCCAAGACTAAGTCCAACCCGACTCAAGAGAATAAATGCTTTTACTGAAAAGAGCTAGGCCATTGGAAGAGGAACTGCAAGAAATACCTCGCTGATCTGAAAAAGAATAGTGGGACTAAACCTTTCACGTCAGGTATTAATGTTATAGATGTTTTCTTGCTAATTATTCTCTTAACACTTGGGTATTTGATACCGGATCGGTTGCTCATATTTGCAATTCGATGTAGAGTCTAACAAGGAGTAGGAGAATTGCAAGAGACGAGATGGATCTTCACGTCAGGAATAAAGTAAGGGTTGTTGCATTAGCCATTGGGACTTTGCCATTACTTTTACCCTCAGGATTTATTATGGAATTAAATAATTGTTATTACGTTCCAGCCATAAGTAGAAACATCATCTCTGCCTCATGTTTGATGTCAGAGGGTTATAGATTTATTATTGAGGACAATGGTTGTTCTATATTTTTGAATGAAATATTTTATAGCTATGCTTCTGTTATGAATGGATTGTTTATTTTAAATCTTGATGATGTGTGAGGACCCCGGATTATTGGGCTTGTAATGCTTAGTCACCAATTGACCCTAGCATCACAAACGAAATAACCCGTGTCTTCGAGTCATGTATACTTCCCAGAAATGCAGTATACACACCTCTTTACAAAATTCATGCATCAATTACATTCATTCACATAGAACCGAAGCAAAGCAACAACCATAAGATAACATAAATAAAGGATAGTTATTACAAAAGAGAGGCCGACCGGCCAAATGACATATACATAAAGAAATTGAACAGCGAAAGCAAAAAGTGCCATAAGATGGCCATAAACCAAAAGAGCCAATCAATGTGCCTTTAACCCACAAGGCAACCGACCGGACCGCCAAGCTAGTCGTCGAATCCACAGCACATCTCACAAAAGTGAGGCCCTTGGGGCTCACCTTCTTCCTCTGCAACAAATAGTTAAGCAAAACAAATGAGTACAAAAATTGTACTCCGCAAGACTTACGTGTAGAGTAACAGACCTATACATATGCTACATGTAAGCTTATTTAAGTGGAGGCTGTATGTTTCATTTTCAGCACAAAGCAATCTTTATTTGCAATAATGTAGTGCATTTAAAAGCAAGTTAACAAATCTGTTTTTAAAGTTCAAATAACCGTAAAAGACAACAATATAACAGTAGATAGATGACAACAACAGTCTTGGAAGTGACTAACCCATTAGTCACCACAACAATAGCATGAATTACCCAATTCATACTAACCATGTCAAATTTTAATTTAAAAGGTTGTAGTCTAGTTCTTGCACGACCTTACCAAGCATGTCCATAACCTAGGACGAGGCTATTCGAATAGTTTTATACCCTGCAGGGGTGTACCAATGTACCCACACGCCAGACCGCCTTTTTGCCAAGCTATTAAGCACACTTCCTTGGGTATGCCAGCATAGCTAAGTCCTACGAGATATTTCCAATATTGTGTATTAACTACGAGCCGCCCGTATGGATAGAAACCCATACGTTGTGTCGGAGTCATTGTAAAGCCTCGGTCAACTACCCGTCACAGGTAAAGCCTTGGACAACTACAATGCCCCTCGAGGTGGAGAGCCTACCCGGAATCTCCACCACCGCACACCCAACACAAGAACACATATCCTGTTTCACACAACACACACAACCCCCACCTGCGACTCAGAGATAACACACGCCAAAGTACTTAGTCAAGAGAGGTCCCATATCCCTCTCGCGTGGTTAGCACGCATAAGCGCTTGGCTTAGTGACACAAGTAACTCGGTCCTTGATGACCTAGGCACCATTCCATTCACACCAACAGATCACACCAACATACCATTGTGCCCAAGTCTAAAACAATTTTATTTTCAGTTTTTGACTTTACAAAGTAACAAAGCACAAGTGTTGGACATAATGGAATAATAAATAAATATGTGATCAAGATCGTCGACTAAAATCGATGATCGCCCATTGCTACCGAAACTAAGCATTTCTAAGCCATCAATTCGTATTCTACTAAATGACAAGAGCTCATCCATCGAACTCAATTCATAGCAATTAACATAGGCTCATGGTAGTAGAGGATAAACAAGCCGTACAGATTATGCAACTATAGGATACTAACCATAATTTAACAACAAAATAGCAATGCATACATACAAGTTAAAATCAATATATTAGACTTAAAAAATAATGGGATTAACATGATCAAACCGCTTTTTGCTTGTCGTGGTCAAGATGTTACTGAGGATCAATTATATTATCAACGTGCTCTTCGGATCCTAACGAGAAAGCGAAAAACAACCGATAAGAACGAAAAAAACGCAAAGACCCCACAGTAAACTTTCTCCAAAAATTCTGAAAATTTTACAGTAGCAGGATCATGATTTATAAGGAATTTAGCAATAAGAACCAATTGATTTGGATTCTTAATGCAAAAGATATGGCCAATTTTCATAAAATTTTCATACACTGAAATTTTCTCCAGAAATTTCAGAAGAGGGGAAATAGGGTTTGACCAATTTTGACTTGCCTCCAAAAATTATCAAATAATTTCTAAAAATCGTGAGATAATTCAGAGGTGTTTCCAAGCCTCCCTAGAACTCAGGAAAAATATTTCCAAGGGTTTGGCACAAGAACTATGCCACAAAGGTTTTTGATTGGAGTCAAATGAGGATTGAATTTTGATTTTCCATAATTCTTTTAAAAGAATTACAAAAATGACCAAAGGCTTCAAGATGCAAGAAAAGTTTTAATTTCTTTTTATTTTCTTACATTTGAAACACAAATCCATATTTGGGATGTTACATGATGCATCCATTTATAATATTAATGCGAAGAGGCTTCGGCCTAACGATATAAATTTCTCAACTTTAAAAATGAATACAGACCACCTCGAGTATCGTGACATTTAATGAGGGGTCTGCCTGATACGACTTCATCGGAAGAAAGCGTCCACACGACCAATTCATTTAAAGTTCGGGGGCTAGCTGATGATGATTGAAACATCTATATATTATTTAATACATAAGAAAAGACCATACGTCTTCATGGTCGTAACCCCTAAGGCTAACGACCTCACTGGTCGTAAGGTTTCCAGAGGTTACATAATATATACTCTAGTCGGACAAGGTTCTTAACCTAGTCTCCGACCAGTCGAATGCTCATAAGGCTTTGAACTGGTATCTGGGTCTAAGCCCAAGTATATCCTTTACCGTGTGACGAATGGAACATGTGATGTATGTTCGATACCACGCGACGTTACATAACTCTAAGACACTAGAGTACGGTTAAATGACTCACTGACATATAACCGCACATCAATTAATACATTGTCAACTAACGCCTCTCTCCGACCAGACGAGTCACTTCCCAACAGACGTCTCTCCAAGGGATAATTGCCAACGCTTCATCAACTACATAAGGAGGATCGCGGAAGGTGGAGAGGGGGATCAGAAGAGAGATTGATTGGAAGGCACTTCAAAAGACCGTCATTCGATTAGTTTACAACACCATAGCAGGCATTATGCTCCAGTGTTACTAGGATTAGCCTCTTTGTTTAGATTACATGCACTCCTTGTAATAGCCAGTTCATAGCAATATAGAGCAACCCCATTCCTTTCCAAAACAAAATTACTACTGGAGATTGCCCATCTAATCACTGATTGATGGAGTTTCGACCTCCATTTATTCTACAACCATGTCTCGAAAAGGTTTTACTTCCTTGAGAAACTTGGTCGCCACCTCAGGCAAGCAGTTGAAATCTTCTTCAATAGCTTGAAGGTTAATAGAGGAGTCGGATGCTTTCAGTTCTGCCAAAGCAAGACTAACTCCAATAGCAATGTATTCTTTTACGGATCGGACATAATTCTCTCTGGTAGTCTTGAGCCAATCCTTAAGGTCCTCCAAAAGGTGGCCAAGGTAATTTACCTTTTCCATTGGATCACTCAAGGAGGGCAAGTTCGATCCTGATCCCATATCGAAGATCATTTTATTAAGTGCAGTGATATTTAAATAGAGATTAAGCATGAGTGCTGCCCCCTTGTCTTGCTCAAATTCCAAAGCTTTCTTTGCTTTGGTTAATGCTTGATTTTGTTCTGTATAAGCATAACAAGTATTAGGCAAGAAGGATTAGAAGAGATATTAAGTCAAGTTTACGACTA
Source organism: Hsuehochloa calcarea (assembly GCA_036346395.1). Classification (NCBI taxonomy): domain Eukaryota; kingdom Viridiplantae; phylum Streptophyta; class Magnoliopsida; order Poales; family Poaceae; genus Hsuehochloa; species Hsuehochloa calcarea. The sequence continues at coordinate 11,406,009 of CM070593.1, read as the reverse complement.
GTTACCTTCGCCCTTCTTCTTGGAATTTTCCAAGATTTCTTTATTTCCGGTCATCAAGTCTTCGATCGACCGGTTCTTAACTTGGTTTTCTTCTTCAAGCTTTAGTCTTCTGGCCTTTCCAGTCATAGCTTCTTCTTTTATTTTCTCCAAATCTATCTAATATGATAAGGGAGAATAGTTAAAAGTGAAAAACGGAGACATGAAGAAGAAAGAGTTAAGGGGCGAGTTTTTACTTTCTAATTCAGAGTGTTTTTGCTCCAGGATTTTTATTCGCTCGGTCAGGCCTCCGATCGCAGCAAAATTTTCAACCATGTGCTACATAGATAGCATTTCTTCTTTAAATTTTTAATAAACTTCAAAGAGAATTATAAGAATGGTTGAAGACACTTACTCGAATTGCCACGTCATTGTAATCTGCAAAATTTTTATCAGGATTCGCCTTTGCAAGACGATCTGATGTTCTCCCCCAAATTTCATCAAGCTCCTTATCCTTGATAAAATGAGGAGAAAAAGGAAAATTGTTAGTTTGGGGGGGTTGCTTACAGAGATCTGAGTCTGTTATGGATCTGCAGGAATGCCTACCTCCGCTGATGGTGTAACAATCACCACGGGATCCAAACTAGATTCTAGCACTGAAGCAAGCTCGGGGCTCCCCTAACCACTTCCTCTTCAGGGTTTCTTACCTGAGGAAAGCCCTGGTCAGAGGTGCCCTCGATCACCTGATCTGCTGGAATGACCATGTCGGAAACGATTGGAACACCAGCAGATCAGTATAAAAGAAAGGAAGTTCAGAGTTCAAGTTCACCGAGGACATAAAAGGTATGCATTCATATGATTATTTTATTTGAGCATACCTGGTCATCTTCTTTATCTTGACTATGTAACGCGCTGGTTTGAAATCCGTAGTGCTTGCTTTTCTTTTCTTTTCAACCAATTTCACCAGTTTTGAACTGGTAGGGTTGGTTGCACCCTCAACACCCTCCAATAGAGGGCCAGAAGTAATACTTTCGACCAACTGGTCGAGAGTAGAATCCCTGGCCATTGGATCAGAAGGTGTAGGTTCGTTGGTCATCAAAGTAGTTGCCTCAACAGCCGCCGGCAATTCTTGAGCAATTGTATGAGACCCAACGATTACCGCATGGATTAACAAACAAAGTTAATCGGGTGATGAACATATTTTTATCTAAACGAAAAGTACTTCATTCGGTTACCTACCTCTACACGTTCACAATCCTTAGTGATCGTAAGACTGGTCGGTTCGTCAATTGGCTCACATGTTTCGGTGGCCTCATCAATTCTCAGACCAACCGACTACATATCAAAGAGGATTTTTAGGTAAACACCGGTCGGAAGAAATTATAAATATGAAAAGTAACTGACATGCTTACCCGGAGTCTCTCAGCCCTCTTTTCGGCGGTAGTAACCGCTAAGATCAGAGGAAAACTAGCCTTTTCACTAGGCTCTCCAGCGCATATCATCTTGATCCGACTTCTGATCTCATCAGGAGATAAGGCTGTAATGAAAGAGAGGTCTTAGGGTTAAGAAAGAAATTAACCAGAAAGATAAACTGGTCGGACTCTACTGGGATTTACCTTCCCTAGAGTCTCTGATCGCATCATCATGACCGATGTACCAGAGCATCGAATGAGCTCTGGCCTTCAAAGGACTAATCCTCTGTATAGAAAAGTCCCTCACCACGTGCCAGGAGGTTAAACCCCTGACACTCAGGAAATGGATGGCTTCAACCCATCTCCCAATTTTCCCCTCCTTCTTCGAGGAGGAACGCCATTGCAGGTTCTCGACAGCCTTCTTACCGCTGTAATAAAGGCCATCACCCTGCGTAATCTTCATATAAAACCAACTCTTCTTCCATGACGACCACGAAGATTTGGAGTACATAGAAATGTACTCATCGGCCTTCCCGCCATGGAGACGCAAAATACACTCTCTAGGTGTACCGGTCATCTTCGCATTCGCTAGTCTGTAGTAGTACTTGAAGAGATCCAGAGTTGCTGGAATTCTCAAGTACGCTTCGCAGAGGTAGACGAAGATGCTGAGGTTGCCTATGGCGTTGGGGACTAGATTAATCAGTTCCACTCCATAATACTCCAAAACTTAGAAAATAAAGGAGTGAACTGGGAGTCTGAAGCCACATTCGATGTATACGAGGAATACCAGAATTTCTCAATCTTCACCACTTTTAGAATGCTCCCCGATTGCTGATCTCCATGGGATCAGACTTCTGTCGGGTAGTAATCCAACCTTCTCCAAACTTTTCAATTTATTCTCACTTAGATCTCCATGGTGATTTATTTCAGGTGAAGAATTCAAAGGTGATCGGAGGTGATCTTTTGGAAGATGAAGAGGAAAGCAGAAGGCGTAGAAGCCCTAACACCCAATGCTAAGGGTTTTTTATAGCCACAACACTGTAACCGCTTCCAGGAGAAGTCCAATGGACAAAAATCTTTTTAACCAGCGGACAAAGAAGCTTTTTCAACTTCCAAAGCAATTTCTCAACTTTAAAAATGAATACATACCACCTCGAGTAACGTGACATTTAACGAGGGGTCTGCCCGATACGACTTCATCGGAAGAAAGCGTCCACACGACCAATTTATTTAAAGTTCGGGGGCTAGCTGACGATGATTGAAACCTCTATATATTATTTAATACATAAAAAAGATCATACGTCTTCATGGTCGTAACCCCTAAGGCTAACGACCTCACTGGTCGTAAGGATTCTAGAGGTTATATAATATATACTCTAGTCGGACAAGGTTCTTAACCTAGTCTCCGACCAGTCGAATGCTCATAAGGCTTTGAAATGGTATCTGGGTCTAAGCCCAGATACATAACTCTAAGACACTGGAGTACGGTTAAATGACTCACTGACATATAACCGCACATCAATTGATACATTGTCAACTAACACCTCTCTCCGACCAAACGTGTCACTTCCCAAAGGCGTCTCTCCAAGGGATAACTGCCAACGCTTCATCAACTACATAAGGAGGATCGCGGAAGGTGGAGAGGGGGGATCAGACGAGAGATCAATTGGAAGGCACTTCAGAAGACCGCCATTCGATTAGTTTACAACACCATAGTAGGCATTACGCTCCAGTGTTGCTAGGATTAGCCTATTTGTTCAGATTACAGGCACTCCTTGTAATAGCCAGTTCATAGCAATAAAGAGCAACCCCATTCCTTTCCAGGAGGTACATGCTATTTTTCCTCTGTTTTTTATATATTTGTAAGTTCGGTGATTTGATCGTCGACAGAAGTACAGAATCAACTTGGCAAGATAATCAAATCCTTACGATTTGATCATGGAGGTGAATTTTTGTGCTATAAATTTGGTGATCATTTGAAACAATGTGGAATTATTCCACAGCTTACACCACTGGGCACTCCACAATAGAATGGGGTGTCCGAGCGGCGTAATCGGACCTTTTTAGAATGGTTCAATCGATGATGAGCCAATCGGATCTGCCATTGTATTTTTGGGTTACGCTCTAGAAACTACAGCTTTCATTTTAAATAAGCTACCATCTAAATCAGTAGATAAGACATCATATGAGATGTGGACTGGGAAGAGTACTAGTTTATTTTTCCTAAGGATTTGGGGATTTCATGTCTATGTTAAACGTTTGACGTCTAATAAACTCACACCCAAGTCTGATAAATGCTTCTTTATAGGATATCCTAAGAAACCAAAGGATATTACTTCTACAACCGAGAAGAGGGCAAAGTTTTTGTTACCCGAAATGATGTCTTTTTGGAGAAAGAATTTCTTTCAAAAGGAGTCGGTGGGAGAAAGGTACAACTCAAAGAAATTCAGGAAATGTCTTAAAGTGTTTCAACTCGTACTAAACATCTACATGATGAACAAAATATTGTTGAACCTGTAGATGAGGCATCAGCCCTATGTAGATCTAAAAGGCCACATCAATTGCCTATAAGGTATTAGCATGATGTATTATTATTGAATAATGATGAGTCTAAGACTTTTAAGGAAGCAATAATGGACCCAGACTCCGAGAAATGGCTTGGAGCCATGAAATCCAAGATAGACTCCATGAGAGACAATCAGGTTTGGAACCTGGTCGATCCACTTAATGGTGTTAAAACCATTGAGTGCAAATGGATCTATAAAAAAAAGATTGACATAGATATAAATATTCACATTCATAAAGCTCGACTAGTCGCAAAAGGGGAGTTGACTACAATGAGACTTTCTCACCGGTAACGATACTTAAATCTGTATGGATCATTCTAGCTATTGCTGCATATTTCGACTATGATATATGGCAAATGGATATCAAAACAACTTTTCTTAATTGAAACCTAGATGAGGATGTGTACATGACACAGCCTGAAGGTTTTGTTGATCCAAATAGTGCTAGCAAGTGTGCAAACTTCATAAATCTATTTATGGGTTGAAGCAAGCATCTTGGAGTTGGAATATATATTTTGATGATGAGATCGAAAGGTTTGGTTTCGTTAAGAACAAAGAAGAACATTGTGTTTACATGAAGGATAGTGGGAGCACACTTGTAATTCTAATCTTGTATGTGGATGATATATTATTGATTGGGAATGACATTCCTATGCTAGAATCCGTTAAGGCATCATTAAAAATAGTTTTTCTATGAATGACCTAGGAGAGGCAGCATATATCTTAGGGATAAAGATCTATAGAGATAGATCGAGAAGGATAATTGGATTAAGCCAAAGTACTTATATTGACAAGGTGTTGATTCGGTTCAGCATGCAGGATGCCAAGAAAGGGTTCTTGCCTATGTTACATGGCATAAGTCTTAACAAGAGTCAGTATCCTTCGACTACTGATGAGCGAGACTATATGAATGGTATTCCATATGCTTAAGCTATTGGATCTATCATGTATGTCATGATATGTACTCGAGCAGATATATCATATGCTCTAAGTGTTACAAGCAGATACCAAGCTGATCCTGGTGAAGGTCACTAGACAGCTGCGAAAAATATTCTTAAGTACTTGAGAAGGACTAAGGATGTGTTCCTAGTTTATGGTGATAATGAAGAGCTCATTGTAAATGGTTACATCGATGAAAGCTTCCAAACCGACAAAGACGATTATCATTCGCAATCTGGTTTTGTATTCATCTTGAATGGATGAGTAGTGAGCTGGAAAAAGTTCCAAGCAAGAGACGGTTGTTGATTTTACGACGGAGGCCGAATACATTGCGGCTTCTGAAGCTGCGAAAGAAGGTGTTTGGATAAGGAATTTCATTGCTGAGTTGGGTGTGGTTCCGAGTGTCTCGAGCCCAATGGATCTCTATTGTGACAATAATGGAGCCATTATGCAGGCTAAGGAGCCTAGATCCCATCAGAAGTCCAAGCATAGACTAAGGCGTTATCATCTTATTCGATAATTGGTGGATAGAGGAAATGTTAAGATATGCAAAGTATATACGGTTTTAAATATTGCTAATCCATTGACAAAGCCTCTCACACAACCAAAGCATGAGGCGCTCACAAGAGCTATCGATATTAGATACTTAAATGATTAACTCTAGTGCAAGTGGGAGACTGTTGGAAATATACTCTAGAGGCAATCGTAGAGATTATTATATTTTATTATGTTCATAACATTGGATAATATGTTATCTTATTTCAATAATAATATCATTAATATTTATTATCAAGTATGTGACTCGATTGTGAAACTCTGTATTTCTGCGATAATTATTCCTAAACATTCCCTAGTCGGAAACATATGAGAACACATATGAATAGACTAGCATATGTATTGGTTGATGACTATGTTTCACGGGTCATAGATATGGAGATATCAAACCAATAATATGGACACATGTTAGAGAACATGGTGTTAGTTTGACCCACCTTGAGACACTGTTGAGATTGTTATGATTTCATGTGTCATCAGTTGGTCTCAAGCAATGATGATGTATAATCCTTAGACCTGATATCAGTATAGTTTTCTACATGTGTAATAGCACTCTTAGGGGTTGCCAAACGCTACTCGTAACTGGGTAGTTATAAAAGTAGCGTTCGGGTATGCTATCAAACATGCAGATGGATGTGACTAGTCGGATATGGGATTTGCCCCTCCTAACATAACAGGAGAGACGTCTGTGGGCCCCTCGTTGTGGTTGGATAAAGAATGTGCATGGCCATGCTACTAGTGGTAGAAGTCGACCACATGAAGTTCTTTGACACTTTATCATGAAAGTATTGAACAATCCATTGATGAAAAATTATCTCACCTGGAGTTCAATCAGATATCGTGGGTAGGGGTGAAAACGGATAGGATACGGACGGATAATGGCTCTGCCATATTTGTTTTCATTTTTTTCCAAATCCGGATACGAATATGAATACCTCGGATACGAATATGGATATGAATAATATCGAATACGAATACAGAGTGAATACGAATTGAAGCGAATACGGCCCGGGATATTTTCCGGAACATGAAAACCCCTTAAATTGTATGCGATAAATTAACAAAAACATATAACTAGTTTATTTGATGCAAATATTTATGAATTATTCATATTTTTAGCAACTACACATAACATTGACACTAGCAAGCTGCATTAACTAATTCATCACAAATATAACACTTAGTTTACATATTTAGCTCATAAGTCATAACTCACAAAGTCATAAGTCATCACACATGCACACTTAGTTCATCAAATATATAAAACTTACATCACACTAACATTGATCAGGTTGGATGGTTAATCTATACGTAAATGACTGTAACATCCCAAAGTATGTTACCAAAAATAAAATTACTAAAGTTATTATTTTATTGGATTTTCTAAGATTTAAAAGAGTTTTCTTCGTTAAAAAGAAAAAATAATAAAATAAAGTCAATTATTTAATTTCCTAATTTTTAATGTCAAAAATAAAATTTATTGAGATTTTTGGGATTTTATTGCATTTAAAGTGAAAAAGAAAAATAATTAATTTCTTGAATTTTCTGTATTGTAAAAAAGCTTTTCCTATTTTTCAAAAATTTATGTGTAAAAATAAAAAACCAAATTTAACTTGGAATTAATTTTATTAAGTTCAAAATAATTCAAGGAACTTTTGTGATTTTTTCTAGAATTTGCTATTTTCTAAAAGGCTATTTGATTTGTTGCATTTTCTGAAATTCAAAAATCAATTAAACTCACATTTTCTCTTTTGGGCTGAAATCCTCTTCTTTTGGGCCGAAATTTGGATTTTCGGACTTGGTTTTATCCAGATAATTCATATTCGTATCCGTATCTATCGGATAGCATGCCTACGTATTCGTTTCCGTTTTCGACAAAAAAAATTTGAATTCGTTTCCGATTCGAAAAATTATCCGAGAAAAATCTGATCCAAGACAATCCGAATCTGTTTCCGTCCGTATCGGTCGAAAGCTATCTGATCTGTTTTCATCCCTAATCGTGAGGCAAAGGGAGAATACACAAGCCGGTCATTCTATTCGACCGTATACGAGCTGGTGGTATAGAGATATAGACTGGTCGAACATGGTCTCGCATTGGTCATAGACTGGTCGATGCTAGATATAAACTGGTCGTATGGAGATACGAGCTAGTTGTAGACTGGTCGAAGCTGGTCATAGAATGGTCGAAGCTAGTCGAAAACTGGTCGTATGGAGATACGAGCTGGTCATAGACTGGTTGAAGCTAGTCATGGACTGGTTAAACACAATCACAAACTAGTCGTAAGGAGTTACAAACTTGTCGTAATTAAGTACAAACTGGTCGTAAAGCGTTACAAACTGGTCGTAACTGCTGGTCGTAAGTGATAACCTAGTCATATATCATATTGCATCAAGGTTCGTCCGATATATTCTGTGTGTGTTCGGGAATCGTTATGTGCTGCTAGGTACCCCTAACAACTCGTGGTCGAAAAGGAGTTTTTGAGTCACAACCGGATACGCATGAACCTATAGGATCACACACTTAAAGGGTTAGAATTTGATTTGGATAGTGATCCGAATTCTTGTAGGCCATGAGTTCCTAATGGACCTCAAATTCGAAACCCATTATAGATGCCTATATAGAGAGAGGGACTGTGGCATGGGTGAGGTAATCCTTCTGAAGAAATCCCAAAACCCTAATAGCCACGCTGTCCTCTTCCTATACCACGCTGCCGGCGCTAGCAGTCTAGCGTGTGGTGTCTCTGTCCCGTATGTGGGGATACCTTGGAGGTGCTGTGGCAAAGCACCAGCACTAGGACGATCCGCAACTCGTGATGATCTCACGAGAAGGAGGAGAAGACGTGCGGCGAGTACGACTACGACTACATCAACTTGCTACATCAACTCTACTTCCGCTAGCGGAGGTTCCTTAGTTACGCGGTGTAATTTTTGTTTTGTGCTATCGTAGCCTTTCCGTAACCCAACAAATGGGATGGGAGGGGAGGTGACGGCATTGGCAGGAGGAGATGGGAGGCTGGGCGTTGGGGGAGGAGAAGGGAGGTGGTAGCATTGGCGGGAGCCAGGGAGATGTGTCGGGTGTGGGAGCCGAAGAGAAGGGGAAAAGAACAGGTGGAGAGGGAAAAATGAAAGGGTTTGCACTTATATATAAATTGCATTTTGAGTGTAATTTCAACGAGCCAAAAAAGAACAGGTGGAGAGGCAAAAGGATATTTCATTCCGCAAAAGCCAAAAAAAAAAAGAGACCTCTCTCATGACTTATGGCTTTTAGGCTTAAGCTTTTTATAAGCTGGATGAAAAGGTCATCTTTTTATTTAGGCTTAGGCTTTTTTTGCTTTTAAGCTAAAAAAACCTAAACAAACAGGCCCTTTATAGATCATGGAGGCATAAAATGATAGCACATAAGTTGTTAAAAATGGAAGATCTTACACTCTAGCTGAGCAGATAATTGAAGAGAATGTAAATGAAGAAATATAATGGGAACAGACGAAAAACCATGGTAAGAGTGTATTAGCGTGAGACCGTAATGACATAACAAACATGAAGGTACAACTAACAAATTGAGGCCCATGAACAAGTATTAATGATGACTAACTGTGCACATTAGGACTTTAGTAATGAAGTTGGATGTAAGGAAAAAAGCAGTTGAAGTAACATAGGTAGGATGCATGGCCATTTTATAAGAAACTAAAAGTAACGCAACGAATTTAAATAAGAATATCATAGAACAAGAGTGGTCAGGCCTAATAAACAAAGTGTGCTCTAATGATGACAAGAAAATTAAAGATCGTATGATCATCATATAACACTGCAAAACACGAAGAGAGCAAATTCAATGTATGAAAAATAAATTGTTAGATCTCCTCAAGAATCTCTAACTTTACTCCTCAAGAATCTTTATTTTAGTGTTCTCTCCCTCCCCTCCATCATCTCTTTCATACAAGAGCGGGCTCAAACTTTTCTAGGCCTGTTAGGTCTATTGAATATAGGTACTGCAGAGGCTCCGAATGTCTAACTAAAGGTAGCCTGAATTCATTACTACAAAATAGGTAATAGAAGACGCCTTATCACAGACGGTTCTTCGTTAACTGTCTGTGATATGGACATATCACATACAGTTTATTAATGCAACTATCTGTGATACTTCACAGACGATTGTCAGTAAGAACCGTCTGTGATAATGGTAGTCATCACAGACGGTTCTTTATACTAACCGTCTGTGATTCTATGTGTCATCACCGACGGCTCTTTATACGAACCGTCTGTGAAGTATCACAGACGGTTGTATTAATAAACCGTCTGTGATAGTCATTTATCACAGACGGTTCTTGTATACAAGCACTATAAATAGATGCTCCCGACAGGCCCCCCTGCCCATTCCATTTCAGGCGCCGCCACCCTGCTGTTGCTGCTGCCTCCTCCCCATCGGCCACCCTGCTGCTGCTGCCTCCTCCCCCGTTGCACCACCCTGCTGTTGCTGCCTCCTTCCATGCACATTGCTGCCCATTCCATTTTGAACTGTCACCCCTGCTGCCTCCTCCCCCATTGCGGCACCCCTGCTGCCTCCTCCCACATTGCGCCACCTTGCAGAGAAGGGTAACCATCTGTAACCCTTTATTTTTGCTCAAAACTAATCACTAATGTGTAACAATCTGTAACCCTTTATATTTGCTCTAGACTAATCACTAATGTGTTTGGTCATTATGAAGGGTACTTGCGGTTTATTAATATAATTTAACACTAATTAATTTGTTACGTGCGTATACGTGTAGATGGACCGAAACTGGATGTACATTGAGAACCGTGTGAGTGAAGAGTATATTAATGGCGTGTTTGCTTTTAGAAGAGCCGTCGAGCAGGGTATGTTGAAGAAGGGGATAAAATTTATGTATTGTCCATGCATTGATTGCGGTAATATGAAAATGTTTAACAACGTGGCGCAGATCGAAGCTCACTTAATACGAAGGGGTTTCAAAAAAAGATATACATGTTGGACCAGTCACGGTGAAGAGCATATTATACCGGAAGTCAGTAATGACGACATCACCGAGGAAGTCAACGATATGCAGGGTGTGGAATGTACTTTTGATGAAGATAGGTCGCACAATGACAATTTAGATCAGATGTTACGCGATGCAGAAGGGAACTACGGTGAGAGAGAGTTTTGTAAATTCGAGGGCCTAATGGAGGACTCGGGAAAACCTTTGTTCCCTGGCTGCAAGCTGGAATACACAAGGTTGTCAACCGTTCTTGAACTGCTAAAATTGAAGGCAAGCAATGGTTGGTCCAATAAGAGTTTTACGGCGTTGTTAGGCCTCTTAGCTGACATCTTTCCAGAGGGAAACGTGTTGCCCAGCATGACCTACCAAGCTAAGAAGGTTCTTTGTCCATTGGAAATGGAAGTAGAAAGAATACATGCATGTCCGAACGATTGTATCCTCTGCCGTAAAGAGTATGTAGACATACATGTATGTCCCGTGTGCAAAGCATCCCGATACAAGCGTAAAAATACTGCTAAGGCGAAGCAAGAACCTCCTGCTAAGATGTTGTGGTATCTCTGTAATACCACGGAATTTAATCAGGTAATTAGGAATTTAGCCGGGAGAAGAAAAGGCAATAAAAGAAGAGAAAATACCTGAAAAGAAAGGGGGGTTTCTGCTTTTATTCGACAACTTGGGCCTGGGCCACGGCCCAGGAGGGGCCCAAGTGTGGCCGGCTATAAAGGTGGGGGGTTCCCACCCCCAAAACCCTAATCCCATCCCCTCTCCCCATTCCTCCCACTTGAGCCGCCGGCCTCCCCGACCCTGTGCGCCGCCACCACCTCTCCCCTGCGCCTCCATCTCCACCACATCACCTTCTCCCTCCCCGGCGAAGCCCGTGGCTGCGGTCCATTGGAAGGAAGGCGAGGAGGCGATTTTTGGAGGGCCGGTCAAGGAGAGATAGCAGATCAGATTTGTTCGGCACTGTTGCTCGACAGTTTTGGGTAAGATTTGTACGTTTTCTGATCTATCCACATCTTAGAAAGTTTTAGCCCTCGGTTTTATATTTCTTTTGGCACCAATATCACTTGATTTGGATTTAGGGTTTAGGAGTTATGGCAGTTTTACCGCGACTGTCCAGGAGATCTGACGTGAATTGACAGATTGTCTTGTCTGGAAATTATAAATTTTTAGAGGACGAATTAGAAAAGACACCCAAAATGAATATTGTAGAGGATTTAGTAACATTTCCAAACTGATAAAAAACACAATTTTTATAGTTGGCAATAAAAAGTTATGGAATTTTTACCGTCGCTGTTTCGCTGACTGTCAGATTGCAGAGACAGAAAACTTAGAAAAACTTTACCTGAATATAAGAATTAGTAGGAGACCGAATCAGGAGACTTGTACAACTAGACTATTGTAGTTGGTTTTGTTTTGATTTCAGAGAGACCAAGATCACCCCGTTCTGAGTTGCGTAGCAAAAGTTATGGCAGTTTTAGTGCTCTGTCCAGAGAACCCGACGTGAAGTTTATGTTTTATTAATTGGCCGGGTAGGGGTATTACTTTGCTGATTCTGTAAGGCTCACCAACTAGAATTAATTGAAGAATTTAATTACCTTTCCAGAAAGTCTAAGAACACCTTATTTGGACCCCTGTACTAATAGATATGGATTTTTGAAGTTGACTGTCCACCGAGAGGACAGATCGACGTTTAGGATTTTTGGGACGGGATCGAGTTAGAAGTTTTGCAAGTCCATGGTTATTGTTAAATAGTTTGTTTTGGTCCGCTGTTGTGTCTTAGCGTGTGTTATAATTATTATTCTGGTGGTGGACTGGTACCGGGAGCAACACCTTCTGTACATCCCTCGTTCTCTCGTGGTTAAGACAAGTATAACGATGACCATATTACGTACTATTGAATGGCAATATTTGGTATATATTATGAGTCCTTGTGTGTTCACGTTTGTGATGATGATAGCTTAATTGGTATTATTCATGGTTGTCGGTCTATGGTTATGAGGTTTTGGAGTAAGATTACGTTATTTATATGCAACGTTATTGTGGACGCATATTTGTATTACTTTGAGAATTCATACATATGCATTATGGTGGTTTACTGAAGTCTTGGTCATGTGAGGGCCAAGCAACTCTTGAGGTCCCCGTCATGTTAATAACGGGCTAAAGGCTCTCATGCTTGAAGAGCATGGGCTCAGATCCCCATACACATGGAGTATGGGCAAAGGTCCCTGTACCAGATGTTACAGGCATGGGTGTGTATCGACGGACGCGCACTTTGCATTACCGGTAAAATGCAAAAGGGAAAGAGAAAGAGAAAGACCATGTTGAGCATATTGCATAGCATACATGTGTAAAGTGATTGATATGTGATTTTGTGAAGTATAGTTGATGAGTTACATGCTTGTATGTTGTTGATGCCATTTATTATATTTGCTGAGTCTTTGGACTCACCTCTTGCTTTTGTTGTGCTTTTATGTACCACCTGCAAGAACGGTATGCATGGGAGGGAGTAGAACTGCTTTGAAAGCACTCACTACCACACAATCTTTTAAAGATGATTATCATTTAGGTCGTACCTTAATAATAAGAAAACTATTTAAGGATTAATTTTGGTTATGCCTGAATGCATTGGGTTATTTGCAATAATGAGAGTGGTAAGTTTTAATTATGCTTGCCTATGCTTTAGCTGAATAGATTATTTATGAATGATTTGATGAACTTTGGATGTTGAGATACTGATAATAATATATGCATCTGTTGGAACCTCCGGTATACCTAGTTATACAAATGAGATTCTGCCGAAATTTAGAACTATGTCATATGTTTATTGTTTATCTTGTTTATTTAGTAACATCCCAGGCTCCTGATGGGTTCGGGTGTTACAATCTGCCTGTGATCCCCCGTTTGAAGCGTTTATTTGCGAACCGAAAGGAGGCAAGATTGATGCATTGGCACTCGGAGGAGCGTAAGAAAGATAGAAAGCTCAGACACCCTACTGATTCTGCCCAGTGGAGAAACTTTGATCGGAGCTTCGAAGAGTTCGGTGCGGAACCGAGGAACATAAGGTTAGGTTTGAGTACGGACGGAATGAATCCTTTCGGTAACATGAGCAGCCGACATAACACCTAGCCCGTGAATCTATGTATGTACAACCTTCCTCCTTGGCTGTGTTTGAAGCGGAAATACATTTGGGCCAAAGCAACCTGGGAACGATATTGATGTGTACCTAGCACCATTGCTGGAAGATCTTGTGACACTTTGGAACAAAGGGGTACAAGTATGGGATGCGTACAAAAGAGAGAACTTCACTTTACGCGCCATGTTATTCTACACCATCAATGATTTTCCTACCCTTAGTAACCTGTCAGGGTTCAGTACAAAAGGAGCCAAAGCATGTCCGCACTGCTTAGATGGTACCGAGAGTGTATGGCTGAACAACTCGCGCAAAATTGTGTATATGCGTCACCGTAAGGTCCTTCCCAGGATTCACCCATACCGCAAGATGAAGAAACAATTCGACGGAAATAAGGAGGATGGTTCAGCTCCAAGGGCTTTTAGAGGAAAAGAGGTCTATGATATGGTTAAGGATATCGATGTTGTGCTTAGAAAAGAACATAAATTAAGGACTCCTCAGAAAAATATCTGGAAGAAGCGGTCAATTTTTTGGGACTTACCTTATTGGGAGCACTTAGAAGTTCACCACTGCATCGACGTCATGCACGTGGAGAAGAATGTACGTGATAGCTTGATTGGTCTCTTACTGAACATTAGTGGCAAAACAAAAGACGGTGTTAACGCACGGCGTGACTTGGTTGATATGAACATAAGAACCGAGTTAGCACCGAAAGAGACCGATAAATGACAAACGTACCTTCCCCCAGCTTGCTACACTTTGTCCAAGGCCGAGAGAAATGAACTGTGTCAAAGCTTACATGGTGTGAAAGTTCCGTCCGGTTACTCCGCCAATACTAAGAAACTTGTTTCCATGAAAGATTTGAAATTAATTTGTATGAAGTCTCATGATTGTCATGTGCTGATGACACAAATACTTCCTATTGTAATTAGTAGTATCTTGCCAAACAAGGTCCGAGTGGCAATCTTTAGGCTGTGTTATTTCTTTAACTCAATTGCTCAAAAGGTTATCGATCCCGAAGGACTCGACGCTCTGCAGGCCGAGGTGGTGATGACTATATCATCTTGAGATGTATTTCCCTCCGGCATTTTTCGATATCATGGTCCATCTCATTGTTCACTTTGTGAAAGAGATAAAGATATGTGGCCATGTGTTCCTACGTCATATGTATCCTTTCGAGAGATACATGGGAATTCTGAAGTCCTACGTACGGAATCGATCTCGGCTGGAGGGTAGTATCATCGAAGGTTATGGAACCGAAGAGGTCATTGAGTTCTACGTTGACTACATGGCTCAGGTGGAACCGATAGGTGTGCCTCTATCTCGTCATGAGGGGAGACTGGAGGGTATCGGGACCATCGGAAGGAAAGCAATCACTCCCGATCTAGATACGTACGTGCAGGCCCATTTCACGGTCTTGCAACACATGACCCAAGTGTCCCCGTACATCGACGAGCACAAAGACATTGTACGCCAACAGAATCCAAACCGATCGGAGGTTTGGATAACGAGAGAGCACAACCGTCGGTTCAACGAATGGTTAAAGGTGTGATTCACTAGGAGGTCATCAAGTGATGAAACGCTGCTATGGTTGGCAAAAGGGTCAAATTTTACAATTGTGACATGGCAAGGATACGACATAAATGGGTACACGTTTTATACGGCAGCTCGGGATAGGAAGAGTACAGTCCAGAAAAACGGTGTCCACATAGATGCATTTCACGAGGGGTTCAATACCGCGGGGGCACGCGGGTTGAACTCGTACTATGGATTCGTAGAGGAGATTTGGGAGCTCGACTATGTACTTTTCAAGATCCCCCTGTTTCGATGTTATTGGGTTAAACTTCCGCGGGGCATGAAGGTCGACAAGTACGACGTCACTACTGTGGACCTCAAATGTGTTGGATACAAGGACAAACCATTAGTACTCGCTAAGCAAGTTGTTCAAGTTTTTTATGTAACGAACCCAGCAAATAAGAACCGCCGCGTAGTTCTTCATAGGAAAAGAAAGATTGTCGGAGTTGAGAATGTCGTGGATGAGGAAGAGTACAATCAATTTGACGAGTTGCCTCCTTTCGGAGACGGCATCAGACTGGAGGAAGAACCCAGTGAGGAAGCTAGCTATATACGCATCGATCATCATGAAGGACTATATTTCAATTAAGCATGTATTCCATTATAATTTGATGTTAACATGGAAACGTGTCACGTGTTATGGACTTGTTCTTCCATTGTAATGTGATGTCAACGTTGAATTGTCATGTGTTATGGACTTGTCATCTCTAATGTTGATGTTAATGCGACTTGTTAGAGTTATCAACTTGTTGAGAATATCATCTTTGAAACCTTGTTGGAAATGCACACAAATAGGCAAATGTGTTTCATCATTTGAGCAAAGTTAAAAGTGCATTGCTACGTGGCGGGTTCGGCGGTCGACGATCGCCAGGTCACCGGCTAACCGTGCCAAATTGGTCAGACTGTCATGTGTTGGGCGGTCCGACCGATTTCCCTTTGAAATGATTCTTTGTGCGGTAGTTCCGCCGTTGATAAACGGAACTACCGGTGTGCGGAAGTTTCAAAGTTCTTGCGGAACGTTTATTCCAGAGAAGCACATTTTTGGTGTGGGTCAATTTGCCTCGGGCGATCGAACGGCCACCCTTGGCGGTCTGACCGATTTGGCGGCGGTCAGACTGGACATTAGTTGGCGGTCCATTTGTGTGCGTCTGTGCACATCACAGACAGTTCAATTATAGAACTGTCTGTGATGTGAGATATCACAGACGGTTCTTTAATCGAACCGTCTGTGATAACTCTAACATCACAGACGGTTCAATTATATTACCGTCTGTGATGTTTCAGTTATCACAGACGGTTCGTTAAATAACTCATCACAGACAGTTCTATTAAAGAATCGTCTGTGATGTTATCTATATAAGTGGCCCGCGGCACTTGCCCTAGTTCTTCCCCATAATTGTCGCCTCCCCCGCTGCACTTGCCCTAGTTCTTCCCCATAATCGCTGCCTCCCCCGCTGCACTTGCCCTATGTAACACCCCAGCCCAACACTGAGCCTAGAATGCCACCACACTACACTTTAAACTAATAATTAACGACACACTATAAAGTTACAGCAAGAAAGCAATGATAATCATATCCATGAACCACAAAAAGAGCAATGCATAATTATGGATCAAGTGATAATAAATAATCAATGGGAATGATAACCAGGTAAATAATCCAAAGTAGCATCAACTAATGAATCCAAATTAATAAAGCAAAGAGTCTAGTCCAAATGATGTCCTAAACTTTATTCAACCTCTAACATGTCCAAGTGTAATCCAATTCTGAATGAAAAGATTATGAAGGTAAATGATCATGTGTTGCCCATGTGCCCTACTCGCTCTCGCCACACGATCCGCGACGATCACCTAAAGACAACAATAGAGCAAGGGTGAGTCCACGACTCAGCAAACACATCGATATACAACGAACAATAATAAATCAACAGCATTCAATAAATTCATTATCATCACAGGTACTTCCATTAGATTCACATCCATTAATCTCATGTATCAATGCAAAACTAATCTACATGTCCACATGCACTTCTTTCACAGATATCAGATAGCGTGAGTGAATGCTCGCGACAACATTCACTCTCAAGCCCGCTCCTTCATAAGGATCGGGACCTCCTCCACTCCGCGGAGTTGTGATCAATCATGATCACCTTCTCTTATGCAAAGATGCTTATGAATGCAAACATGCAAACTCCATCATAAACATCATATCCAACTTTTCATCATGCTTGTCGACAAAGATATAAACATACCAATTATTTGTTTGCAATTAAACAGAATAAAAGCACAACAATAATGGTAATAGAAGATAAAGAAAACAGTGATCGATCATTGATCGCTGTCTACCATGCACTTGCCTTTACTAGTTGCGACGCACGATTTGACTAGCAGATGGCAACAAGTACGACGCCTCTCCTACATTAAATACACAAATCTCAATACAAGCTACAGCATCATAAGAACAACAATCAATCGACATCGCTCCTACACGTCCCCAAATATACCACGTTACGCCGGTACCGAAAAGTTACCCATTGCGGTCTTAGTACTAAAACGAACGTAACTTTTGACTCGAAAGTCCGATCACCACAAACCACCCCATTCTGGATTCTTCATAAAATTATCCACATTTTCTTAGATTACAAGGTCTTCTAATTAATTCATCTAACCCTCCGTATTTAGCCCAGAAAGCCGGTCTGTCCGCTTCGGAATAGCAGTCTTACTAAATTCATAACTTTTGTTTTACTCAACCAAAATTCGCGTTCTCAGATTCTACAGAACCATTGGACAATTATATACAACATTCATGTAGATCAAAAACTCTAATTAAGCTATTTACTATTTTTACTCTACAGTCTACCAAAACAGCGCCGAAAGACGACAACCGTAAAAACAGCGGCCTTCCGAAAATCATAACTCGAATTCTACTTGTCCGATTGACGTGTTTAAATATGCTATAGAAAGATATTGAAATTATCTACAATTAACTAGTAGATGAGATTTCCAAAATCCGCCATTAAGGTACCCGAATAAATCGTACAACAAAACAGCGGGCTAAACAGATCTATTAATCGACCTCTCTATTAGAAAAATTAAACCTCTCTAATTAATCTCAATTATAATCTCTAATTAACAGCGTCTAGCAAACCAGAGGAAAACATGTATTTAAAGCTGGCAAACCTCCAAGTATCGGTTACACCGCGTGCAGTAGGAAACAATGCTCACAGAAAATCGCCAGTAACAAAGAAGAAATGTACCACGCGACGCAGAGATCTGCATTGTTTCCAATAAGAAGAAATACAAGCGATCGAACCACAAAGAATATAGCGGCAAGCAATTTCGGTCGGCTTGGCGCAAGTCAGTAACAGATCAAGAGGGCAACGCGCAAAGCCACGACTTCGGCTTCAATAAGAAGACTTTGGTTCGGCGTCGGTGCGCAAGAAGAACCGAGAGCGCAGAAGAATGCGCACAGGACGGCCTAAGACAACAAGACAGAGGTATATCACAGATGCAACCGAGCAAAGACATGCAGACAAATTGAAAAAAGCGACAAAGAAGAAATTGATGCGCATGAGGATTAACCAAAAGAAAGAAAAAGGACTAGGGTTTCTAGAGAACCCACAACTATTTATATAGCTCATAAAAATATTCCGAAATTTCTATTTTTCACAAATTCTTTTTTATTTAATTACGCACAAGGCCTTAAATTCTTTAACTAATTAATTTAATTACACTCCGACCCTTAAGACGCTTTTATTAATATTAATATTATTTTTTTCAGAGTATTACATTCTACCCCCCTTAACGGAATTCGACCCCGAATTCTACTCGCCGTTCTACTCAAATAAAAACCACACTGCTGAAATTAAACAACAAAATAACACGTACCCGACGTGAACAACTCGGTATTGCTCGCAAGCATGCGACTCCAACTCCCAAGTCGCCTCTCTCTCATCGATCGTCCACAAAGACCTTGACGATACCAACGCCTTGTGCTCAAAGACTCGCCCGACCTCTCCGTATCGCGCCACGGACGCGACTCAACCGTGAGGTCTTGCTCAATAGTCGCTCTCTAAAGAAATCTTATGCTCGATCTCTCAAAACTTTCAAGATCGAGACGTGAAACACATTAGAACTCCACGCATGGACTCGTGAAGGTCCAAGCGGTAGGCTAACTTTCCAATTCTTGTAATAATCGAGAACGGTCCAACGTGCTTCGGCTAAGCTTCCTCCGTACCAACCGAACAATACCTTTAGTGGAGACACTCTCAAGAGCACTGGTCACCCACCGCAAACTCCAAGTCACGCCTCAAATCAAGATAACTTTTCTCGTCTACTCGAGTCAAGCTATGATTACGCCTCACCATGGCCACACGCTCAACGGTCTTCAATCCACCGACCCAAATCGCTTCTCTCCAATCGCATCCCAACAAAGCGGCGACCGCACTTCCGCCCATAGAGAACCTCAAATGGCGCGGCTCTAATATCGAATGGTAACTATTATTATAAGCAAACTCGCAAGTGGCAACCGGTCCTCCCAACTACCCTTCCAAGATAGAACACAAGATCGCAACATGTCCTCCAAAGTCCGAATAGTACGCCTCGACCGCCCATCTGCAATGGGTGAAACGTCAGACTCAAGTGAGCTGTGCCCAATGCACTCGCAGACTCTCCCGAAACTTGGAGACAAACTTCGATCCTCGCTGAAAATGATGGTCTTGGGCACACCATGCGCCTCACTATTTCACGCACATAAATAGGAGCTAGATCACTCGCTGAATTTGTCGTGCGAATAGGAATGAAGTCGCGCAGACTTGTTTGAATCGATCCACCACTACCCAAATCGCATCCTTCCTCGCGCGAACGAGGTAACGCCACCACAAAGTCCATAGAGATATCATCCCAAGGCCACTGGGAACCTCCAAAGGTCGCAACAACCTGCGCAGACGCTTGTGCTCGGCTTTCACTTGCCGACAAACACCACAAGAAGCCACATAATTAGCAATATCCACCTTCATTCTTTTCCACCAAAAATTCGCTTCAGATCTCGATACATCTTAGTCTCACCAGATGAATAGTGTACAGAAAGCGATGTGCCTCCTCAAAATATCATCTTTGACCTCCGCCTTTTGTGGCACACAAAGACGGCCTTTAAACCTCAAAGTACCGTAATCGCCCATGCTAAAATCACACTCTTTACCCTCATCCGCACGCTTCCTAACCTCCCGTAGTAACCGGTCACTCACAGTGCTTCCCGACACGGTCCGAATAGCCGACTCAAGAATCAATCGTGTCTCAACACGTGTCGTGCCCGCATAACAATAAGATATTCCCATGCGATCAAAATCAGCAATGAGGCAATCTAGAGTAGCGAGAGTCGCCTTGCGACTAAGAGCATCAAGAACAACATTGGCCTTGCTCGATGATACCGAATAGTAAGATCATAGTCCTTGATCAATTCCAACCACCTCCTTTGCCTCAAATTCAGATCCTTCGAGTGAAGATATATTTGAGACTCTTGTGATCTCGCGAAAATATCACAAGGCTCGCCAGATAGATAATGCCTCCAAATCTCGAGAGCAAAAACAACCGCAGACCAACTCCAAGTCATGAGTGGGATAATTCGCTCGTGCTTCTTTAACTGCCTCGACGCATAAGCAATCACCTTACCGCCTTGCATGAGAACACAGCCAAGACCCACTCGAGACGCATCCGAAAAGATCAGTGAATCGCTTCCTGGCTCGGAAGAGTGAGAATAGGAGAGGTCACCAACCTTTCCTTCAAAATGCGTAAACTAGCTCACACTCATCACCACCGAATCTCACACCTTTCTCGAGTAAGCCGAGACATCGGCTTGGCGATGATAGAGAAATCTGCACAAAACGCCGATAATAACCACCAAACCCAAGAAACTCCTCACCTCCTTCACATTAGTCGGCCTCTTCCAATCCACCACTGTGGAGACCTTACCAGATCAACAAGAATACCTCGAGGGTTAATCACATGACCCGAAAACCCACTTCAAATCCGAACTCACACTTCTTCAACTTAGCATAGAATTTGTGCTCTCTCAAGGTCTCTAAAACCAGCCTCAAATGACGCTCATGATCCTCATTGGTCTTGGAATAGATAAGAATATCATCAATAAACACCACTACGAAATCATCTAGATACTCGTGTAACATGTTGTTCATGGTCTCCATAAAAATGGCAGTGCATTAGTCAATCCAAAAGACATAACTTTATACTCATAATGCCCATACCGTGGAGAAAGCGCCTTCTACATCTCGCTTCACGCACACGGATTTGATTATACCGACCGAGATCAATTTTGGAGAACACTTGAGCTCCATTCAACCGATCAAACAAGTCCTCAATGCGGGCAATGGGTATTTGTTCTGATTGTGACCGCATTAAGCGCATCTAATCAATACACATACGCCAACTCCCATCCTTCTTCTCGTGAATGTAATCAGAGCTCCCCATGGCGATACACTACGCCCGATCAAACCTTTAGCCAACAAATCATCCAATCGCTTTTCAACTCGTCTCAAACGGACGTGCTAGTCTATATGGAGACATCGAGATGGGACGAGTACGGAACAAGATCAATGCGAAACTCCACGCCTCGCGCAGTGGCAAACCCTAAGCTCACCGGGAACACATCCGGATAATCACTAACCATCGGAATCTCCTCAATCTGCGAAGTCACACTCGGTTTCAAAGAAGAGCTAAAAGAAGCCTGCCATCGCACGCCCCGGAACACCCAACCAAAATCGAAAGAGAGCGCGAGGCGCACTTCTAAAAGTCAAAGTCTCCCGCACGAGGTCTCGCATGCAGACCGTTTCTACGTAAATAAGATATCACACTCGATAAGAGTGCAACCAATCCATACCCAAGATAACATCGAACGGCTCCATTTGTATAACTATCAAATTCGCCGTGAACTTCTCTCCATCAATGACAATAGAACACCCAGACAAACAAGAGAACTAGCAATAATACCCCTGTGAGAACTAACCAACACCGATTGAGAAATCCATCAGATACTCAAGTTCGCTCTCCTAGCAAACGCCGCCGAGACAAACGTAAAAGTAGCCCCGAATCAAAAAAGGACTAAAGCATCAAACGAATCCACAAGCAAAGTACTGCCACCACGCCAGACGACCCGCAGACTGCAGATGAGGCATGGCGACACCTGTGGCGCCATGGCGAAGAAGACGACGCCGGCGGCGAGAGCCCCAACAATCTGGCCGGGCGGTGCGTGTAAGGCCGGTCAGGCAACCCGGCGGTGCCGAAGGTGGCGGCCGCTGGTACTCGCCGAGGCGCCCAAGTCAAGGAAATGGCATCGCCGAGGAGCATCATCATCCGGAAAGATCCTCGAGCAGACCCATCAAGAAGAAGAAGATGGCACAGCTCCCACTTGATCACGCTTAGCGGGTTCTCGCGACACACCGCCTCCTTGTGACCCGGCGGCCACACCGACGGCAATCACCCGTCCAAGTGCACTTCAGCAGCGGCAGTGTCCATCACCGCACTTAAAGCAAAGCATGCCCCGCCTCGACAGACGAAGAGCCGAGTACTGCAAAAGGACGAGGCGCCAAGAAGGGAACGGCCTCGATCGCTAGACTCAAAGATCGCGGTCCTCCTTGAATTTCTTGAAGGCGTCACGAATGCACCCACTTCCTCACTAGAGCTCCTCTTCCGGTCACCACCGTGCTACCACCCACCGTGAGGCTTGTCGCCTTTGTGAGTCGATCTCCAACTCCATGCCCCTAGCTTGCTCCACAACAGTCAGAGTCACAGAGTGGAGTAGCTCCCAACACATGTCGGTTCTCGATTGAGACCCCGACGGAACCTCTTGGCTTTCTCAAGATCATCGTTCACATCAAGGGACAAACGAACCAAGTTGTTGAACTCACCATACTCAAGAATAGACCTCTTCCCCGAGCAAAGGTCGACAAGGTAACCTCCATCTTCTCAACAAAAGAGTAGGGTAGAACTTCCCTTGAACTGATCAACAAAGTCCTCCCAAGTGATCGACCTTGAGCGGCGGTCCTCGAAGACAACACGCCCCCCACCAAATATCCGCTGCCCTTTCAAATGTGAAAGGCTACAAAACGGACCCTCCGAGGTGAAGACATCTCCAAAGCTCCAAACGCGCTCTCCATGTAGCGCAACCAATCCACCGCTCGACCGGTGTGCCCGACCACAAACGGATCCAACCTCAACCCCATCCACTCAAGTGACATCCGCGCCAGAACCGGTGGATGTGCGACAGAGCAACAATGATGCCGCAAAGAATGAGCCGCCACGCATGACGAAGAGCACGGATCTCTCCCACCAACTCTCAAGAAAGCGGGGTCTCATCCTCGACCACAACCGAGGTGGGTCAACACGCAACCCCCTCGCCCATCGACTCAATCACACAGAGGTGGCTCCACTGAACCTCGCCCACGGCCACGACCTCCACGATCATGCCACCACGACCACGCCCTCTACCCCTCGGCATAGCTATCAACCACAATCAACAATACACAATGAGTTCAAAGCTCAAAATAAACTCATCCACCAATGAACAACATAACGAAGCGTAAAAACTATATTCGCACTCTCTCTAACCTCATCATGCACTAGTGTGTCAAATTTTAGGTTAGTTAACCATTAGCAAATTTTAGTTGATTTACTAAACTAAAACAAATTTTAACAATTTTAGTTTGCCTATGTTGTTAATCTATTCACCACGGACCTAAAGCCCGCCTCGATACCAATCAGAACACCCCACCCAACACCGAGCCTAGAATGCCACCACACTACACTTTAAACTAATAATTAACGACACACTATAAAGTTACAAAGAAGAAAGCAATGATAATCATATCCATGAACCACAAAAGAGCAATGCATAATTATGGATCAAGTGATAATAAATAATCAATGGGAATGATAACCTGTAAATAATCCAAAGTAGCATCAACTAATGAATCCAAATTAATAAAGCAAAGAGTCTAGTCCAAATGATGTCCTAAACTTTATTCAACCTCTAACATGTCCAAGTGTAATCCAATTCAATGAAAAGATTATGAAGGTAAATGATCATGTGTTGCCCATGTGCCCTACTCGCCTCGCCATTCACGATCCGCGACGATCACCTAAAGACAACAATAGAGCAAGGGTGAGTCCACGACTCAAAGAAACACATCGATATACAACGAACAATAATAAATCAACAAAGATTCAATAAATTCATTATCATCACAGTACTTCCATTAGATTCACATCCATTAATCTCATGTATCAATGCAAAACTAATCTACATGTCCACATGCACTTCTTTCACAGATATCGGTATAGCGTGAGTGAATGCTCGCGACAACATTCACTCTCAAGCCCGCTCCTCCATAAGGATCGGGACCTCCTCCACTCCCGTGGAGTTGTGATCAATCATGATCACCTTCTCTTATGCAAAGATGCTTATGAATGCAAACATGCAAACTCCATCATAAACATCATATCCAACTTTTCATCATGCTTGTCATTAAAGATATAAACATACCAATTATTTGTTTGCAATTAAACAGAATAAAAGCACAACAATAATGGTAATAGAAGATAAAGAAAATGTTGATCGATCATTGATCGCCGCCTACCATGCACTTGCCTTTACTAGTTGCGACGACGATTTGACTAGCGATGGCAACAAGTACGACGCCTCCTACATTAAATACACAAATCTCAATACAAGCTACAGCATCATAAGAACAACAATCAATCGACATCGCCCTACACGCCCCAAATATACCACGTTACGCGGCATCAAAAGTTACCCATTGCGGTCTTAGTACTAAAACGAACGTAACTTTTGACTCGAAAGTCCGATCACCACAAACCACCCCATTCTGGATTCTTCATAAAATTATCCACATTTTCTTAGATTACAAGGTCTTCTAATTAATTCATCTAACCCTCCGTATTTAGCCCAGAAAGCCGGTCTGTCCGCTTCGGAACAGCAGTCTTACTAAATTCATAACTTTTGTTTTACTCAACCAAAATTCGCGTTCTCAGATTTTACAGAACCATTGGACAATTATCTACAACATTCATGTAGATCAAAAACTCTAATTAAGCTATTTACTATTTTTACTCTACAGTCTACCAAAACAGCGCCGAAAGACGACAACCGTAAAAAACAGCGGCCTTCCGAAAATCATAACTCGAATTCTACTTGTCCGATTGACGTGTTTAAATATGCTATAGAAAGATATTGAAATTATCTACAATTAACTAGTAGATGAGATTTCCAAAATCCGCCATTAAGGTACCCGAATAAATCGTACAACAAAACAGCGGGCTAAACAGATCTATTAATCGACCTCTCTATTAGAAAAATTAAACCTCTCTAATTAATCTTAATTATAATCTCTAATTAACAGCGTCTAGCAAACCAGAGGAAAACATGTATTTAAAGCTGGCAAACCTCCAAGTATCGGTTACAACAAGCGCCATTAGGAAACAATGCTTCTACAGAAAATCAAGAGTAACAAAGAAGAAATGTACCACGCCACAGCAGAGACTCGCTGTTCTCCAAAGCAAGCAAGCCTAAGGATCAAGCAACCACAAGAATATAGCGGCAAAGAGCTCGGTCGGCTTAAGCGCAAGCATAAAGAGATCAGCCAGGGCAACGCGAAAGACACCGGCTTCGGCGGCACATAGAAGACTTTGGCTTTCTAAGGCTTACATGCGCAAGAAGAATCGAGAGCAATGCGAATGCGCAGTGGACGGCGGCCAAGACAACAAGACAGGCGTAAGCACGCGCATGCAACCGAAAGCAAAGACATGCGCAGACGGCTGAAAAACTCAAGCAAGACAAAGAAGAAATTGATGCGCATGAGGATTAACCAAAAGAAAGAAAAAGGACTAGGGTTTCTAGAGAACCCACAACTATTTATATAGCTCATAAAAATATTCCAAAATTTCTATTTTTCACAAATTCTTTTTTATTTAATTACGCACAAGGCCTTAAATTCTTTAACTAATTAATTTAATTACACTCCGACCCTTAAGACGCTTTTATTAATATTAATATTATTTTTTTCAGAGTATTACACCCTAGTTCTTCCCTAGAATCGCCGCCTCCCTCGATTAGAGCAAACCTCCTTCGTGAGTAAACCCCGGCGGCGGCGAGGAAGCTGGTGCTCACGTGGCACGCCTCCTTCGTGAGTAAACCCCCAAAATCTCGCTCCTTTCGGCGCACTTAGCTTGGTTGCTCATGTGATCTGTGCGAAAGGTAGTAGCTTTATGTGTGGTTCGGCTTGATTCGTGCTTCATGGAAAGATTGGTGTTTAAAGATGTCACGTGTAGAAAAGGTTGGGCCTGGATGACATTGCAAAAGTGGGGATCAGACTGGTAACCTAGTACTTATGTGTCATGAAAGTCTCTTAACCTCAAATGAGAGAATTCATCTCAAAGTTCAAATATATGAATAGTAAGGAAAATGGAGGATAATTAAATTTGATAGTAAAGCTAATGACATTACTAATACAATTGGTTAGAGACTATGATGTTTTGGTTAGTCCTTAGAGTTTAACCAATATGAAGATAGATATTAAAGAATGGGTATTCAAAGTAAGTAGTTAACCATCAAGTGGCTAATTAAGCAATAGAATATTTTAATTAGGTAAATGCTTAATGAGGAGGATGAACAGTAATAAAAGTTTAGAATAGGATAGTAACATAATGTTATGTCAATTGCCAAAACAAATTGATTAGAAGGTTTCATGAACTATTAGCCTTTAGCACTTAATCTAAAGGAGTAAAATTAATTAGGGAACAAGATTTTAGAACATGAGCTGGACCTTCTATGCAATTCATGGTAAGATGCTCTCAATGAAGTAGTAACAATTAGACAACAAATCAATGCAAATCAAAATGCTAATAACTTTTACATACTGAACTCTAATCAAATGAATCTTTTGATAAATTCATACTGTGAACTCTCAATGAAGTACTGGTAATCTAGTACTTATGTTATGTCAGTCTCATCACAATGGGACATAATTCGTTTTACATGTTATCACAATGCCTAAGAAAAAGAACTGTGAACCAAATGCTTCCAAATGCAATCCACTGTCATATTTTTTTATTATCACGTTTGATGTATTCCTGGATCCTGATTATTACGCTTATGTATCGTTGTTTGCCTATATGGAGAAACATCGCCTTTTGGTTTATTATCGGTTGTTATCTAGCTCTTCCAGATGCTGGATTTCTTTCACATTCGTGTAGTATATGTTTAGCATTTCATTCGGTTTAAATGACACGGATAATTTACATTTGTATACATTGATTTGGTCATTTAAATGCTGGTGGTGATGGCTTGGTTGTGCTTGTGGGTTCTGGTGGTGATGGCTTGGTTGTGCTTGTGGGTTCTGGTGGTGATGGCTTGGTTGTGCTTGGCAGTGCATTATGTGGGCTTAATTTTGCTCTATGATTTAGATGGTCTAATACTGAAATTGGTAGGATTACTAGTTTAGTTTTGAGCTCTAATAGTTTGCTTGCTGCTATCAAAGTAATCATTCAAGGTTTGTTGGCTTTTTATTTGAAGTAATGAATTCAATGATTCTTGTCATATTCTAATAGTTTGCTTGCTGCTATCAAATATTCTTGTCATATTTTATTTCAGTGAATTGCACGTGATTGTTCTGTCAGTCTAGCTAAGCATTGATTAGAGCTCAAAATTATAGTTTTCTTATCCAATTTGTGAACAGTATAGACTAAAGTGCTGAGATGGCAAACATTGATTCTTTTGCAACTCGCCTTTTGAGAGCACTCAAAATCATGCAATATTTCAGCTATATGTTAAAACTGCACTGTTTGCAATATTTCATTCTCCTTTGCAGTTTTTTTGTGCAATTTCATATATTTTATTTACTATGTATCATATATTTAGGTTCACTGGATAACTTCTATTTGTTTATGTAATTATTGCGTACGTAACTTATATAGATCGCAAGTAAGCGAGATGGCAGATGCACCGTCTTCGCCGCCGTCAGCGACGTCGCCAAATGCGTCTGGATCTCCGATCAAGGTGGTACCCAGGCGAGATGGCAGAGGAATCTCCAAATTGCCCTCGGCCGCATGACGATCACGGAGGTCGTTGACGCCGATCCCACCGAGTCCCAAGAAAGCAGCTGCGAGATTCCGAACCGTCTGCGGGGTACTTACAAGGGAACGGGTCCCCATCACCACCCCAACCTGGAAGTCTCTGATAGATGTACAGAGAGACCAGTTGTGGTCTGAACTTTCTCGCCTCGCTCACTTTCCCCGGCGTACTGCATGTGTGCGATGGCACGCGACCGCCGCGATGTGACACGCGTGGAGGACCTTCAAGAGCTCGCTTGTCATGCAAGACGTGAACACGGCCTGACGCCTTCACGAAGTATCATTTCTTATCGCGGATACATGGGCGCCTTCGCGTATGAAGACGACGGCCAAATTTCAGAGCAAAGTGCGGCGCATGAGCTCTCCGTGCACAAACATTCACCCCACAAACTTCGCACCGCTGGGTACGCGGTAAAGCCACGCAGAAGGCGGCGGAGGACGAGACCACGCCCGACCGCTTGTCGAGATCTCGACGAGCGCGCCGAGCCCGGTTAAGAGCGAGGCATCACCACGCCTTCGGCAAGATCTCTTTCACAAACCCGGCAGAAGGCAGTGTCTCAACGCCTGGTAAATATATCGAACCACTTAGTTGTTAATAAGTTCATAACTTCATAGTGTCTACAAT
The DNA here is from genome assembly GCA_036346395.1 of Hsuehochloa calcarea. Lineage (NCBI taxonomy): Eukaryota > Viridiplantae > Streptophyta > Magnoliopsida > Poales > Poaceae > Hsuehochloa > Hsuehochloa calcarea. The sequence continues at coordinate 11,377,069 of CM070593.1, read as the reverse complement.
AACATGATGTCCTCTTGCAGGAAGCATTGACTTCCGCATCTTCCCAGGGTTCCTTCGAAGTAGACAGGGAGAACGATGTACTATCTACAGCCCTGGGAAACAAGGAGCACCCGGGTCGCACGCGAGGTATTGGAGTTTACGTACCTTGGAGGGATATTTTCCCACACGACTCCGACACATATAGGAGTAGGAAGAGATCCAAGGACCAGCACGACGCTCGGTTGGAACATGTGATTATTGAAAAATTTCAAGGACAAATAATAAACTTGCAGAACCAAGTAAATCAACTCATGCAGGCGCAAGCCGCCCCTGTTAATTTGGGAGCAAGTCCTCCTCGACATCGGAGTAGCGTCGCGTCCACACATAATTTTGGACATGACGACGTGCAATTACCGATCGACGACATCGAGGTAATGTACATCTTTGGAATGCTCCAAAGATAGACCTATAGGACGCCTTAGCTAATTGTGTACCATTTTGTAGGAGCCGACGCCCTGTAAGCTCCAAGTGGGGATGGTTGGGTCGATTTCTATTGAGGCTGGGCGGGGTATGGTGTATCTATACTAGGAAGGGCAAGGCAAAGACGGCGGTGCCCGGGCGCAGGTTACGCCAGGGTGCAGGTGGACATGGTACATGATAATTTCATGGCCATCCCGCTGGAGATTCCCCCGAACGAAGAAATCAGAACACTAGGGGATGCCACGCACACTTTTATCCAGTGTCCCAAGAAGGACATTGCCCTGTACCCTTAAGTGACGTGATATCGACAGAACCCTGGCTCTCCAATAGGACCCTAGATGATTCCTCCTCAACCAAAGCTTCAGAAGGCCGCCACATCGCTTCCCGTCGAGAAGACGGCAAAGGGACAAGAAAAGCGTGTCACCATATCGGTCCCTGAGGCGTCTCACGGAAGACGCCCTCACCGCCTCGTAAGGAGAAATCGATATCGAAGAACATTAAGGCACCTCCCAAACCCGTGAAATACTCCTCAAAGTCCGTTGGTCTCCTGCAGAAATAAACAAACAGAGTAGCTTGTCAAGCTTTGCATGATTGGTACTTACGCAAGACCCGAGAGGAGGGGGGCCATACTGGAATCACTGTCAGATACGAGAGGGAACATTTTCTCCACGAGCCTGGCCACTTCGTCGTGGGCTTTGAAGACTTATTTGACCTATACAACCTAACTGCCCTCGACGCCTCACTTCTACGATGCCGACATCGTAAGTCCAGACAATCAATTTCTACACTCACGTGATACCGATAAATATCGCAACTCATTACTTATGTACAGATACATTATGAAATGTGCCCGTCGAATCAAAGAACCGGTGGATTTCCTCGACCCACACGTGGTCTCTGAGCAAACAATCAACCAAGACGCATCCTACGTTGAGAATTACATAAAAATAGGATTGCTTGCTCTGGACGACAAGGACTACATAATAGTGCCCTACAACCAAAAGTAAGTGCTTCAATATTTGCTATACAAATTTTGTTTCAACATAGGTTTATGACTATAGCGACATACATGAGTAGGTTCCACTGGATTCTTCTGATTCTTGTGCCAAAGAGGAACACGGTATTGTACCTTGATTCTCTACTCAACAAAAAGCACGACTTCACCCTTCTTAAAGGAATACTCGACAGGTATGTTCATTTCCTCCGCACATAACTCTACTGTAGTCTTCTTTCGTTTGAAATGGACGAAGATAACTTTTTTGAATCATGTAGGGCGTTCATCGGCTATGTTATCGAGGGAGGTTTATACAAGGGAACGAGAGCCACACTGACTCACAGGATGCGATTTTCGGTATGCGCTACAACACAATAATCATATATCATACTCCGTAATATTGCGTCTCGAACTGACTGTACATATATATGTAATTCTATTTTTGCAGTGCCGCCAGCAAAAACGAGATCATCTATGCGCATTCTACATATGCCATCATATGCAGCTATTGATTGCTTCTAGGACGCACGATCCCCAGGTTTGTCAATCTCGTAATAATTATTTTCTAATTATAAATTTAAATATATATGCTTACTACTTTACTCCTGCTAGCGACAGGACTTGAACATAGAGTTAAATGCACTCGAGATGGACCAGGTCACGCACATTCGAGGGGAGCTTTGCGGCTTCATCAAGGCAGACATCGTTAACACCACCGGAGAGTTTCACGCCGTCGACACCGATGAACGACCTCGAAACAATTGATTCAATATTGTAATTCACTTTGACTGGTTGTAATTCAACTTGTAACTCTAGCGACAATACTTGAAATATTCTTTTGTAATTGATTTTGAGTTAAATGATCACTTTGAGTTGTCAACAATGATCTGTGATATGTTTCTGCTTGTTAGTTTTCAGAGGGCATGGTTAGCAATTCCTGAGGCTAGCTGAAAATACGACAAAAATTAGTTAGGTATAAAGACTTATCACAAACGATTTTTGTTGAAAACCCGTCTGTGAAGGGCAGATGTCACAGACGGTTTAAACCAAGAATCGTCTGTGATATGATAGTCTCACAGACGGTTCTTGGTTTAAACCGTCTGTGATTCTATAGTATCATAGATGGTTTGTTAATACAACCGTCGATGGTATGCAGTTTATCACAGAAAGTTGTATTAATAAACCGTCTGTGATACTACAGAATCACAGACGGTTTAAACCAAGAACCATCTGTGAGACTATCATATCACAGACGGTTCTTGGTTTAAACCGTCTGTGATATCTGTCCTTCACAGACGATTTTTCAACAAAAATCCTCTGTGATAAGACTTATCACAAATGGTTTTTCAACCGTCTGTGATAACCGTCTGTTATCACAGATATAAAATCACAGACGGTTCAAAAACCGTCTATGATGACTGTTACGAACTGTCTGTGATGAACTTTTCTGTAGTAGTGATTTGTAGAAGCTTGAAAACTATTGCATAGTGCAAATGCACTAGTTAAGCCTAAGTAAGATGAGCCCCTTCAATTTGAGCCCACAAGTGGAAAAACATCCAGGATTTATTTAAGTGATCTTGATTAGCAATTAGTCAAACTGTAAAACCTTTTTTTGAAGTTAACGTTCTACTGCTGCCACACCTAAATATGAGTTGTGACTTGTGAGTATCCTGCAACTATTTGTTAAATAAGGAGCTCTATGAGAAACAACCACTAAGAAACAATAATTCATATGCAGAATTCATAGCTCAAGAAAGATATTGGCTACTTTCGATCACTTTCAAAAGCTTATAAGTAAATTCTGAATTTCAGAGTGGAAAAGACCTAACATTAGCTAGATTATGTGTGCATACCTGATCAGAATTCAGTCCATGAGAGCTCTGGTCAATGGTAGGTTCTTGGTGGGATGATAATTGCATGTGCACATTCCTTCCCCTAAAATGATAAAAAAGGGTGAAATCACCTGCGGAAAGGAGCAATCACATACCAAATGAGATATGAAAAGTGAACGAAAGAATTACGGTTATGTTTTAGGTAAACAAGAATGTAACTCATAAGCACACTGCATTATTATCTGTTGAATATAAAGAAAGCACAATGCAAAGCCCAAACCCTCTCGGTGTCCATAAATCTCATTAATCATGAATGCATTATCAGGAACGAGCCATACCAAATGAGATATGAAATAACATTGCAAAAACTAAATAAAATATCTACTTTTCTAGAGCCCCTCGCATCCAAAAATCATCCCAGCCAAGAAACACATTTACCTTACAGTAGGTTGGACACTACTGTAGTATTGCATGCATGTAGGGATGGAAATCCCGGCCGGTTACCGCCGGCGGTAACCGGCCCTACCGGTGGAGGCCGGGATTTAAAATCCCGGCCGGTTTTTCCGGAGTTTGCAAATTCAAATTTTAAATTTTTAAATTCTATTGATTTTTAAGTAAAAATTAACGAAATTCGACCGGAAAAAACCGGTAACCGGCCGGTCGGTACCGGCCGCCGGCCAGGAATTGCGCCGGGACCGATTTTTGAATCCTTATATGCATATCTTGCATCTGGAGAAGAGCCTGCACCACCAAAGCGACCACAACACAACAATATCAACACCACGTCTGCTTAATGGCTAAAAAGCACACCAGCCAACAACGAAGTAGCATCCATAACAGACATCGTAACCTTAAATTCAAATTTACAAAGGAAGACAAAAAAAAAACATTTTGCGGCACTAACCTACCTAAGCTAAAATCATCGGATGAAAGGCTTGGGGAAGAGAGCTACAGTGGCAGCGGTGGCATGTCCTGTCAGTAGCGGCGGCGAGGGGTGAGCGAAGGAGGGGGGAGCGAGGCAGCAACCACGGAAGCGGGCGTAGGAAGACGGAGGAGCCTTTAATAGAGGCGGTGGCAGGGCCTAGGTGGAGCCATAGAGGGAGCGAGCGCGAGGGGAGGAGCTGGCGTCAGCAAGCGTGAGGGGAGGAGAGGGAGGAGCGAGGGCGAGGGGAGGGAGCGGCGGTGCCAAGGTCAGGAAAGCGGTAGGGAGAAAGGGGCGGGATCGCGACGGCGACAAGGGAGGGAAGCTGCGACTGCGGCATGCGGTAGGGAGAAAGGGACTGAATCGTGACAGCGATGGAGGGAAGCGGGCGACTGCGGCACAGGGGGGATCAAATGTCTTTGCACCAGCCCGATTCCGCCCGTACAATCGCGATCCGGCTGCTAATGACGCCAAAATGGGGACCTCGATGCAATTTTAAAAACCAAAATCGCTTTTTCGCAAATTGGCGACATGGACGCTCCCAGCACTCGCGGATGCTTTCCCCTTTAGATAAGGGAGGGATCTCGCAGCGATCATTTATTCACTACAATCTAGGTGCGAGATTACAAGCATTCACGTCCTGGGTGTAATTGAGTGAAGAGGCAGAGGAGATATCCGATGGTGCAACTAGTGATGGGCACATCACACACGCACATATGATGGTTTTATGGGTTAGACAGCTTTTGAAGGGTAAACACTTTTTAAGGTAATTATAGAACTAAACTCACGGTCGGTACGGTGTGACCCTAAGGCTTTATAGATGGTACCCCCTCATTCAGAAATATAAGGTCTATAGTTTAAAATATTTTGTTGATAAATATAAGGCTTGTATGTAGATTTAATAAAACCTATTCTTATATGCCTCTATCATGTGAATATATTCATTACCAATCACACAAAGTATTCTCACTCATCTTTCCAAGACAATTACGAAGGGTACCTAAGTAATTTTCTCACAGAGCTTTCTAAATTTTACCACCTCCTTAATCCTTATGCAAAGTAAAAAATGCCCTATATTTCTGGAAGGAGGGAGTATTGATTAAACTAGGTATTGATTAAATGGTACACAGTATCTCTATAAGGTCATATACAATGGGCTTACATCGGCTGTCTATAGTATTTGTCACGTAGGATTTAAGCTGACATAGATGAAAGAGAATGAAGAAAGAGAAGTGTGTTATCTACAATCATGTAGTCAACTGTATCAGAACCAAGGAAAGCATTAAAAGATTGTATGTTGTCTATAATCATGTAGCCAACTGTATCACCACAATCCATTGTATGAACTATTTTTAGTGTTGTCTACTGGTGATATAGAGAGTTGTTATATACAACAGTTGTATGTACCATTATACATGTCCTACGTGTGTGGTGAGATCATGCTAGGTGTACTTGTGACGTATACGGTGTGTTACACATATGCAAAGAGGTAGTTATGGGCACCTGCGTACAAACTAGTGGTTGTACCAATGAGTAAGTAGGCCATGGACATCCTTTTATTATGTTATGGTATCCCTTGCACCGAAAATACCACATTACGATCGCACTAGATCCGACCACGCCACAACTCCCGACCCATCATGCTTCTCTCGCTCGTCTTGGCCGTTCCACTTCTTCGATCTCTCGCTCGTTCCCCTCTTCCCTCTTCTTGCCCACTCCTCTGGCTCCTCCTTCGCTGCCGTCAGCCCCCCTGCACATACCTCATTCTGTGCTTATGTGTGTGAAATTTTCAAATTTTTAGGTTCTCTGTCTTTATGTGTTCTATCCACCCCAAACACCAGTAAACACAGATTTGGCTAGATTTTCGGGCATTTATTTCTCTTGATTTTGCAAACTTGGAACCAAGCAAGAAAGAAGCAGCACCGATCGGATTGAAAATTGAGAATTCGTGCCCATTTCGGTGAAGCCAGCAGCCAAGTATAAGGCTAGTTAAACTTCTACTTTCATCCCCTGTGCCCACCTAAGCAATAACGCCGCGGTGATTTTCCGACGTGCATGGTAAACGTGGGGTTTTGCCACTTTTCTTGGTTGCTTCTTGATTACTAGGATATTGAGTTATTTGACTATGAAATCAGGAATTCACTGCTCACGAAAGCTAGTGGTATCGTTTGACTTCTGGGACTCCGCTCAAATGTCAATAGCGCGCGTCAGCATATCCTTAGGCCCACTGTCCAGTCTCTCTTTCTGTCTATCTCCGAGCCGTTGACCAACTACTTCGGTGACGACCGATGACGTGCTCATCCAACGTACACCTGGCCTGGCCTGCCGCTCTATCTTTGCATAACTAGAACACAGAATTGTCAACAGTCCCTGCTTTGCAACGGATTATATATATATATATATATATAGTTTAAAAATTAATATATCTAAAATAATTATTCTTACATCTAAAATTCACATCCAAGTATGCACGTATATCTATAGATGGAAGGTCACACCAATTTCCCGAGAAAAGAGGAGAGACACTTTGCCAAAACCAAAACCAGGGGAAACCGGGGCAGCGCGCCTTCCCTGCAGCTGTTTCACTTTCACGATCCTCCTCCTGCCGGACTCGGATCTTCTGCGCACACACCAGGCGTACACAGAGAACAGCCACGGCGCACGGGATCCCTGGGTGGTTTTCGCGGGTCTGTGGGCTTCCCCCGCCGCTGGTGCGGCGCAAAACCGACTACTTGTGCCGCTGGCCGCGCTCGGAGGCGGCCGCACGGTTAGAACTTAGAACGCTGCTGTTCCGCCCCCAAACCAAACCGGCGGCCGCGTCCTCGTCACCCACAACTCTCCGGTCTCCGGTCTCTTTATTTGTCCCACCTCGCTGCTCGTTTGTTTCCCACCGCGCGGTGAACAAAACCAGAGCGCAAGAGCGAGAGGACGAGTGCTTTGCAGATGGGGAGAGGCGACGGAGGAGGAGGGAGGATGATTGGGCCGCGGGAGGTTGAAGGGTCCGCGGCAATGCTGGGCCTGGAGATGCACCTTGCCCACCCGCAGCAGCCTCAGATACACGCCGCCGCAGCTGCGTTCCAGCAGACGGAGCACCACGGCGGCGGCGGCTTCCAGCACCAGCCCGTGCCGGTGGTGAGGCAGCAGCAGCAGCCCGTGCCGTCGTCGTACTCGCCCTACTCAGGGACGTCCTCTAGGGTGGTCAAGGAGGGGAGCCATGACGATGAGATGGGCAACGGCGCCGGGAGGGGGGGTGGTGGCGGTGTGGTGCAGGAGCAGCCGGGGGCGGCGGGGTGCCCGTGGACGCGGATGAAGTGGACGGACGGGATGGTGCGGCTGTTGATCACGGTGGTGTACAACGTCGGGGATGACGGGGAGGGCGTGGGGGTGGCGGCGGTGGCTGCAGGAGGGAAGGCGGCGTCGCACGGGAAGGCGGGCGCCTCTTCGGCGGCTCATGCGCACGGGCACGGGCACGGGCACGGGCAGGCGGCGGCGCAGCAGAAGAAGGGCAAGTGGAAGTCGGTGTCGCGGGCGATGATGGACAAGGGCTTCATGGTGTCGCCGCAGCAGTGCGAGGACAAGTTCAACGACCTCAACAAGCGCTACAAGCGCGTCGTCGACCTGCTCGGCCGCGGCAAGGCGTGCACGGTCGTCGAGAACCACGCGCTGCTCGACACCATGGACGAGCTCACGCCCAAGGCCAAGGACGAGGCGCGCAAGCTGCTCAGCTCCAAGCACCTCTTCTTCCAGGAGATGTGCGCCTACCACAACTCCGGCGCCTCGCACATGCCGCACAGCGCCGGCGAGGGCGCCGCCTGCTTCCACCACCCGCCGCCTGCGACCATGGCCGACGCCGCAGCCTCGTCCGCCGCGCGCCAGGCTGCGGCGGCTCCTTCCCCGGGGATGAAGGACTCCTCCGACAGCGAGGACGTCCCCACGAGCGACGAGGAGGACCATGACGACTACGACGACGAGGAGGAGGTGGCGCAGGGGATCAAGCACCTCGCTGGCCACATCTACATCAATCACCGCCTCCACCACCACCAAAACGGCGGAGGGCACCACAAGCGCCGCCGGGGCGAGGACGGCGCGGCGGCGGCGGCGGCGGGGGAGGACGGGAACAAGCGCGCTCACAGGGCGGCGGCGGCGGGCGAGGAGGGGCCGTCCGCCGTGCAGCAGCTGCAGAGCGAGCTGGCCGCAGCGGCGGCGGGCGACGACCGCAGCAGGCGCGGCAGTGGTGCGGCGGCGCGCGGTGGAGGTGGAGGAGCAGCAGGTGGCGTACGAGTGCCGCGCGTACCAGCTGGAGCAGCGGCGGCTCTGGCGGGAGCGGTTCCGCGCCAACAAGGAGCGCGAGATGGAGCGCGCGCGGCTGCGCAACGACCGCCTCCGCATCGACGGCCGCCGCATGCTGCTCATGCTCCGGCGGAAGGACCTCGACTTAGACATCGCCGAGGCCAACTCCTCCTCCGTCGAACACCACCCCGCCGCCCTCCAGCAGCAGCAGCTCTGCTCCAGCCCCTCCACCGCCGGCCACCCGAACTAGGAAGGAAGGAAGGCAAAGCAACCAAAGCAGCACAATGCTTCGTGGCTTCATGCAAACCTTTCGTTTCCTAGTAATCAGCAGTAGCACTTCTTAAAAAAAAACAAGTTTCAGTAGCAGTAGCAGTTTTCTCTTTCCAAAAACAGAGTACGAGGCTAGCAGCAGTACTAGTACAGTCAGCTCTAGTTTCCAGTTGTGTGTGTGTGTCAGTGACTCAGTGCGCGCGGTCTATATGGCTATGGGCTTGTGTCATGTCAGACTAGCCTTGTGTCAGGTCAGACTCATGGTATGCTCACTTCATGAGTGATCTATTGAACTTGGTAGCCAGGGAGAGTGAGAGTGTGATTACGTGGATTCCTATTGTTTCGTGCACGTTCTAGATCTTTTCTCTGCTGCAGGAATGCAGGATCTGAACTCCCTTGGCTAACGTTCATAGTTTGGAAATGGAATAGCAAATCTAGTTTTCTTAAGTATGTTTGAAACGATAAAAATAATATTTCTAACAGTCACCTTTCGTGATCTTTGTGTACGGTATATCTCATTTTTTGGAATGAAATAGCAAACCTAATTTTTACGTGTTCGAAGTGACAAAACTAACACCTCTATCACGCTCTCGTGCACAACACCCATCTTACCACGCTCTCCGTGCGTGGTAGGTCATCTATTGTGCTCCTAGTAGGCCGCATGATGATTGCGTATGTGGGCAATGTGAGCAAGCGCGTTCCTGCCGCGGGCTTGGAGCGCGGTAGGTAGCCTGCCATGCACGGGGTCGCGAAAGGTGCTTGCCGTGTACGGAGAGAGCGGTATGGAACACGTGTCGACTACCTAAACTATCGCGGTGTCATTTTTGTTATTACAGTCGAAAGGACTAGATCTCCTATTTCGTTTTTTAAGGGCTGAATGACCCTAAAACTGTACGATGTGCAGATGTTGCACGACACAACTGTGTGTAGTCCTTGTTTTCTCAACCTTGTACTACCATTTTGTTCAGAAAGCACGCATGTTTGTGCTCGCATAGTTTCATAGGTAATGCTACGTGTGATGCGTCCGAAGCAAGCACTCTGCATCGGACGGTTCCTCCATGTTGTACTATAGGCAAGGGTCCATTGAACCTACTCAATTCACGTCGATCCCCAAAATTACTGGTAAAAGACAAACCATAAATTAATGTTCGATAGAATTGATGTTGCCATCTGCATAGCAATGAAATGTATCAGACGATTCTTAGTCACTCACTCCTTATAAACTACCCATGTGAGTCTCTTTTTTACCACCTCGACCATATTCCGCAGCACATTATCTTCACCTAGCCTACCAAGACACCAACCTATCTTCTCCTCTCTTTCATTCTCTAATGCTCTCTCTGTATCAATCTGGAATGGCCTTCTATGACAGGCTAGGGCCAAGACACAAGTCGTCGGCAGTGCAGGGGGTGTCGTTGCGCCTTGCTCCAATGAGCTCTGACCGAGGCGCATGCCGTCGAGCAAACACGCAAGCACCCTGCTCCAACAAGCTCTAGTCATGGCGCACGAGCGACCTCCACCGATGTCCACCGTGAGCTCTCGAGGACCCTCGAGATCCACCGCCGACGATGGCCTCCATGAGCAATGCCTGAGCTCCACCCGCATGGGCTCCTCGCCGGTGCCGCAGCAACACCCTCTATGATGTGCTATTGCTACTCGTCGCCATTCGGGTGCCTCCTCTAGGTAAGATTCTGTTGCAGATGTTTGCTCAATTTTTTGCAATAATTGGCTTGAAATGTTGCATCAAGTGTTTTTTATTGTTGTGATGTTTTCGCATCAAATGTTGCGACAATAGATATTTGTTGCAATAGAGTTTTTGATTTGTTGCATAAGAGTAAATTTTTATTGTGGTACGGATGTCTAATTGTTGCACTGAGGAATTCATACTTATTACTTCATGTTGAGAATTTATTGTATTTTTGTTGCACTGAATAGAAGTTTTGTTACATATTTACTAAATAATTATTACGCCCCATGACAACGATTGAATATTTCAGTTCGATCTGAGATAAAAGGTGAGTACGATGGAAAAGTGCTTCGTACGTCCCGACACTAGATGCTTTCGGTTTCATACGATCATGTGTGCGCGCGAAACTGTGAGAATGATCTCGTTGATATGGGAGGTCATTAGTACTGAATTATTTGCACCTGTGCCTGCGACTGCGAGCTTGCTCCTCTGGCTTCTGTCGTGCTCCGCCTGGAGCTCGAGTTCGACATCACCGAGGCCAACTCAGCTCCATCCATCGCCACCTAATAAGGAGGTTGCGCCCTGGCAACCGCCGCCACTGATGTGTAGCGCCTACCAATGTGGACGACCTGTACCCTATGCACAAATTTCCTAGTGCAATTTTTGAAAAGTGATTTCCTTGAAACAATTGCAGTTCTATAAAAGAAAAGGTGAAAAAAATCATAAACCTACTAGAAGCTACCTTTTCAATTTCTTCTTTAGCTCATTTTTATTTCGAGTAATCTTCAATTTTGATTTTAGTGCTTATTCTTTCTTAATTAAATTGATGTCTAGTTCCTCTTAGGCATCAATTTTTTATTGTATTTTCCCCAGTAAGTTAAGTCATTGTGCAAATATTTCTCATCAGGCACGTTAAATACTATTTTTCATGATTTTCATTATCTTTGGTACATATTTCAAATATTTCAGTGCTTGATTCAAAGATTTGGATACTTCTTTCAATGATTTGAATGATTCCAATACTTGTGAGTCACAAATTGCACGCTCTTTGGCTAGGTAGCAAGACTTTTGTACCTGTGACGTCCCATGCCATCACATCTTTGGTGACGACACTATCTTAAGAATTATTACCCGACAAAGCCACGCTTTCTTGAGTAATGACCCTAATCAGAGTGTTGCAGTAGAGAAATAGTTTGTACTACCTTCAATTCGCACTTGTTAGCCTTAAGGCTAAGATTTTGGCATGGTTGAAGTAGTATGAAATCCTCCAAGTAGTTGTCCCACTATAGTTTGTCATTTAGTATTGCTTTAACGTGTCTGGTTCGTCGCTTCTAAACAAGGGGGATTAATAGCAAGGGTGGGTACGATTGTACTTAGCCAGCACTTAATAAGCAAAGTTGATGCTATAAAATAATTAACCGTGTCCATCTTCAGACCCTACCTAGAATCACAGTAGTTTGAAAATATAGATTTATGTGAGGAAAAACAAGTTAAATTTAAAAATCTACTAGTCACTTGTATCGTGGGGTTCAAGCCCCTGACAAGACTCTTGTAGACTCCAATCCACGAGACAGACGTGATCATGTTTTAACTCTGCAGAGGTTGTATTGCTTTATCCACAAAGAACCCATGACCATAAATGTCGCCGACTTCTACGTTTCTTTTAACATGGTGCTAGGTCAGAGTCCAGAGTTTTTCCCAATGTTTGTACCTAATACCTCCAACCAGCAGGGTTTCCCCAACCTGTTGTAGTCGGGTCGCACCCGCTACTCCACTAGCGCAATATAGTGCTATTGGGCGATACATAGCGCCCATCTCCCTAGGGCGGAATCCCTCCATGCTAAAATAAAAGGGACATACAACAGTATGTTCCGACGGCTGGTGGCGAGGGGTGGCGCACGAACGGGCATGGCGCGGACATGGGGATGGTGCAGGCGGGGCCAGGGAGACGCGGGGGTGGTCAAGGAGGCATGGCAACGACGACAGGCGGCGGTGAAGATGAGCTCACAACGGCGACATGCTCCGGAGATGCAATTGGCCGAGAAGAGGTAGGGGATATGTGGAGGAGGACCGGGAACGCGTGGTGACGCGATCCTCTTGGCGAAAGACTCACCCGAAATGAAGATCGGCGATGGGGGACTTTTGGCTGGGGTTGGGAAAGAAGCGGTTTCAGTGACCTCCTGCGGGCCAACAGGGAAATCAAGTGGGCGAATGGTCACTCATGCTCCGGAACACGCTATGATGCGGTTGGCACGGCTTATAAAGCCGGGGAGGGACGAGGTGGCCGTTGAGGGCGCAGGGCACGGGTGGCGCAGCAGAAGCAGCGGGAGCGGGTTGGGAGCACACGGCAGGGAGAGAAGGGAGCAGCGGGGTCCGGGCGTGGGATGGGACGGCGCTGGAAGGCATGCAACATGATGAAAATGGTGCTGCATGGCACGACATAAGGTGTCAGTATGCTCGACGCTATTGCCGAGAGCTCCTGACAAGACCAGCAAAGGCAGAGCAGGAAGAAAGAAAGGAATGAAAAAGGAAAAGGAAAAATAAGGAAGGAAAATGAAAGAAGGAAAAAGATAAAGAAAAAGAAAAAGGGAAAAGAAATTGGCCGGAGAAATTCAACTTTCAAATTTTGAATTTGGAATTTTGCCAACGAGTTTTGAATTGAGACAATGGAATTTGGATCTTGATTTGAATAATATTTATATAAGCAAGAATTTCATATTAAAGCTAACACTTTGAAATAAATAATTATATTAAATTTTACAAGGAAGAAAATAAATTTAGGGAAAACAGCAAAGAAATTAAATAAACTGAAACTCCGAGAAATAACAAAAGAACTCGGAGAAATCCAAGAAAACCCATAAAATCAAATAAACCAAATTTTGAATTAATTGAGGGTTGATTTATTCATATTAAATTGTGTTTAATTTCTATAATTTCAAATTAAGCTTTAAACAAATCAAGAAAATTCATCTGGTTCCTTTTATTTTAAAATTTTCAAAAAGATCCAAAAATTAAAATGTTACAAACCTACCCTTATTAGAAGGAATCTCAACCCCGAGATTCAGGCTGGCTGGAACTCAGACTTTGCTCATTCTTTCAAACAACTTTCTCTTTTAAGCAAAACAAAACTACAACGGATGTTGCACTAAGGACTTACTAGGAACAATGTTCTGAGCTAATTGGGCTTGCTCCAAGGTGACATGACTTACTCGTCCTCTTGCATAAGGAAGTGGAGTCCTAGTGGCTTGACTTGGGGTATGAGGTGTTCCTCGTCCTACTCCTGGTGTAGAGATTCTAGCTGGTGTTTCTCCCAAGTTGAATGGGATTGACGTCGGGGCTTGCTTTCGTGGGCTACTGTGGGCATAATGACCTTTCGTGTGGCACTTATAGCAAATGACCCCTGAGAGTGGACGATCTATTAATGAAGCTTTCTTCAGTGGACAATTTTTGGCATAGTGACTCATCTTATGGCAGATGAAACAAGTAACTACCGTGACATGAGAGGAGTTCTTTTGTGACCAGTCTCCAGTAGATGTGTTGGGGAACAAAAAGCTGGTCGGCTAGTTCATTGTTGTTTCTTGATACATAGGCAAGCTTAAACTCTTGTGTCTTTGTAGTTCGAATAAGTATCTACTATAGTTTTTACTTCCAGCTGTTGGTGTTATGGTTGCGATCAAAGTAGCTTCTGAAATGCTGTCTGGGGTGACCGCTAAGCATCTTTGTGGACATTCATGGGCAAAATATCACATATCATACAACTGAAGCATTTTGTTCCTACCTTTGATGTCTTATTCTTTGGAGGTTGACCATCATTGTTGTTGCTGAATATCTACATCAGTGGACGTGGTGCTAATCTTGGAATCATGACATCAACTATTGTTTGTGCTCGGATGGGTTGAGGTTTAATCACACGAGCCTTGGAGTTTCTTATAACATATTGCCCATGTTCCACCATCTTCCTCTTGTGACAATTGTCCTGCTGATGGCAGGTGAAGAATCTAGACCCGTCATTATGAGTTAATTGAGTGTTTTGGTGATTAATGACATATCTAATTGTGAGACTAATATTTCTATTGCTATATCTAGTGTGTAGTCTCATTTGGATATAAAGGTGAAATTCAACGAGGTATGCATTCGACTTACACTCTTATATATTGTTGCATTCCTCGGATCCAAAATATAGAAGAACTCAACCATAAGTTTAACTTGAATATGTGCATATTTTTTTTTACACATTTGTGTATGCACATATTTAGGGGGAGTTCATTCTATATTTTGTGGTTTCATTAGTATTGATCCATATTCTGTTTTCCACATATATTTGGATCTTTACTTTGAAACATATCTGTTTGAGTATACAAAACTTGTGTAGTTTTTGTATACTTATGTTTTGAGTATATTGAACTTGTGTAGTTCTTGTATACTCATGTTTTTAGTATGTAGAACTTGTGTAGTTCTCATATACTCATGTAGTGAGTATATAGAACTTGTGAAGTTCTTGCATACTCATGTTGTAAGTATATGTATGACTTGTGTAGTTTATATATACTCATATCGTGTTACATTATCTACATTCATTTTAATGTGCAATTGAAGTGGTTATCATCAATTACCAAAGAAGGAAAGATTGAAGTATCTTGTCCCACCATTATGAGTTAATGGTATAGTGTGGTAGTTAATGATAATCATATTGTGGAACTAATATTTTTCATGAGTTGGATGAATAGGTTATGTTCCAGGATAATGAAGACTTGGGATGACATCGTGAGTTGATTGTCATCAAGTCAAGGTGGAAGTGAAAGATGCATCATGTCTTGATGCATATGAAGAGCTTGAAGAAAAAGAAAATCATCGTGTGTCGATGATGTTCAACGAGAAGACCCATCATGTGTTGATGGAGGTCTAATGAAGGATGCATCATGTGTTGATGCATATCAAGACTTGGAGTAAAAGATGCATCATGCGTTGATGCACATCAAGTCAAGAGAAGACCCATCATGTGTTGATGGAAGTCAAGAGAAAGAATGCATCATGTGTTGATGCATGTCAAGACTGAGGATGAAGAAATCATGTGTTGATGGTGTTCAAGACAAGATCCTGAAGTGAAGAAGATCATCATGTGTTAATGATTGTCAAAGTTAAGGACCCGGATTTGAAGTGTTGATATGCGTTATCAAGCTTCAAGACTGTCGACTGTTTTTTTTAGCAAATCAGTCATATTTTGGACCGTACGATGAAAACCAAGTTAACTTGGATTGCTTCCACATTGCCGAACAAAAAATGAAGCAAATCACGGCAAAACGAAGCAACTTAACTGCTGACACCGACGCTGAAACACCACCACCAAAATCGCCTCCACCACGCCTCCGAATACCCAGCGAAAATCGCATCGCACAAGCAAAGCAATCGTGCGGTTCCCAAAAAATATTCAAAACAATGTCAAATCACGAACATGCTAATGCTCTGCCTCACTGGGCCGTTTCACGCAGCGTGCTCCGCTCGCTGGCCGTTCGGGAGAGAGAACCCGGCCAACGAAAACACGAATCTTAAAGTGAATCAGATGGCCGAAAAACCGACTGAAATAAGCAGAAAAAACGTGCGACAGATATCTAGCAGTTTCGTTTTTAATTTGTGTGCATTTTTGTAATACGTGACTGCAGAACAAAGGTGGTTTAGGTAGTGTCTGCTGTTGGCACTGATTAATTAGGTTGTGCATTAGAGTTAAACATTACATTCAAGAAATACGGACGTGCATTGCTAGGATTATGTGCAGAAGTACATTGCTGAATTCTTATGATCATTCTGTACGAGAGGTCTAGAACTATGCAACTCGATGATTGTGTAAATGGCTCAAAGCTTGACTGCTTGTGCCATATTGCATTGCTTGTGCTATGTCGTTGTGGAGTTAATGAGGTTGGGTGCATTTCTGGGACCATCCTGTTAACTTTTAGTGGTGGAGGTCAGTTTTTGTTCGTTCGTTCAATTTTGTGTGATTATGTTACTGTGCTATTATTGAACTGGTGAGCACATAGCACATTGGTTCTTAGTGTTTGATTACAGGTGATGGAATGTTGAATTGATTAGTTGCTAATTTCCATAGGTTTTTGCAGTTGTTCAAGAAAGTTGTATGGATCTGTCTCTTGGCCTCACGCCTTACGATGTCCACAAGCACATTGGGTTTCTCAAGCATCTTATGATAAGAACTGGAAGGTATGGTGGCCCATCAGATTGTGTTTTTCACTTGTTCTACCAGTGATGCTGTATATCTCATTTTTCATGTCTGAAACCTGAGTGTACGGTATTGCATTCTGATTCATAATATGCTATTATATCTTAATTGCTAAAACTTAGCAACGCAATGACACTGATGCAATGGACTCAAACAAACTAAGATAGCATTATAAATTGGATTGATATATGTTGCTTTTACAATAGAGCAACATAATATGGTTTTGGTATTTAAATGGTTACTCAAGTTATTGCCTTTGGCTTCATTAACTGCTTCACAATATAGTTATATCTAGAACGACAATCTGCATAAAATTTTCAATTGAAAAAAAAGTATAGCTCATAAGGCAGGGACAAGTCATGTAGCTGTTTCGCACACAAACAAAGAAACTGTTCAACCTCTTGTTACCTTCTGAGCAATTCTTTTTGCATGATGAGCACTTTTAAAGATTCCATTTTGTCTGTTATTCCAGAGATATCAGCACTAGAGCTCCAAAAGTGATGGTCAATATTGTGACATCATATTATAAACCAGAGCTACTGGCGCCTCTTGTTAACAATGTCACAAAAGTACCTGAAGTGGTACGTAACTGGATCCTTCTTGTTAGATGAATACAATTTTTCACTTAACAGCATTCATCCTCACGTAATGAATTGACACTTGTATCAGTTAATGCATGTTTCCTCATGCTATTTATAGGAATTTATAAAATTCGGTCATATTCGCTTCGTTGCATGATCTGAAATTTTGAACTTTTAGTTGTTTGCTGAGGTCTTAGGAAAATTTTCTCTTGCTTCTGCTCATGGAGTGCCCAGGTGCTATAACAACAGGAGTCATCCAATGCAAAATATTAAGAGATGATCGATAGAAATGTTCTATGGATCTATCACTTATACATCATACTTGTTTCCTAACTGAGGAAAATGTGAAAATTAATGTTCTATGGCTCCTCAGGGTAGATCATCAGATATCTGTAAACACACATTTACCTGACTTAATCTGATTGTATAATCTGGAAAAAAAAAAAGAAGCTAGACATTTCATGATACAATTATCAACTTTTCTGCATGTTTGCACATTACCCAACGATGTATTATTCATCAATTTGTTTGTCATTCTAATAATTCCTTCGAACTGATAAATTATCCATATCCTGTATCAGCGGCACATGGATGCAGAACTAAATGAGATTGGGAGGCAGCAAGCTGTTGTGGTATGGTATGAGTTAATCAGATTATCATAAGATGTTTCCAGTAGCATATCTTATGTGGAACTTGTTTGACGTTAATGCCAAGGTTGCTCATTGGATGTCTGAAGAAGCCAAGCCGGCTGCCATATACTCATCAGATCTGAAGTGAGCAGTACAGACTGCACACACAAAATTACAATTTACCAAATGTATGTTTATTCAACTTGTGCATTTTTATGTTGTTTGAACTTTGATTATCTCAGGCTGATGATTCGCGTTTCTTCCATGTCTAGCAATGTATATTTTGTAATTTGTACAAGATAATTGTTTGTAGATTATTAATGTTTTTTAAATAATATATATTTAATAGAATTACAGAAATAAATGTTTTTCTAATAAAATTACAAAAATGAACTTCTGTCGCCAATTCATTTGACGACAAGGCCCTGTCACTAAATAAATTGGTGACGGCCTGATGTGATAGATTCTATCGCCAATTCATTTGGCGACAGGACCATATCGCCAAATGAATTGGCGACAGGAGCTTTCCCGTCAAACTGTCACCAATTCATTTGGCAACAGTATTGTTTGGCTGACAATCTTGTCGCTGATTCATTTGGGTGATAGGCTGGCGATAGAAGCCTATTTTTGTAATTTTATTAAATTGGCATTTATTTCTATAAATTTATTTTAAAAATGCATTATTAAAAAATCGATTATTAATGAATAAGCAATCTGCACTGTAGGTTGTGTTTGATCCAGCACAGGGAGAAAGACGTATTGGAGATCTCCAGGGCCTAAAGTTTAAATATACTGTCACAGAAAGGACAGAGGCTTACCAAGCTTTTATGTCCCACAAGAGAAACCAACAAATTCCTGTAAGCATTCTTATCCTCCTATTTTTGAGAAAATGTTGATATTGATTCACTAAGAAGTATTGTACTTAACAATACCACTCATACATGGTAGGGTGTCTCTGTACCACTCATACACAGATCTGGGCACTTTCAGACTAGCCGTACCTGTAACCTTATCACTATTTTAAATAAGCACCTGATCTACGATCACTGATCACTGTACAATTCACATCATTTCCTATATGATACTATGAACAT
Source organism: Hsuehochloa calcarea (assembly GCA_036346395.1). Taxonomy (NCBI): domain Eukaryota; kingdom Viridiplantae; phylum Streptophyta; class Magnoliopsida; order Poales; family Poaceae; genus Hsuehochloa; species Hsuehochloa calcarea. Next base: position 11,358,082 of record CM070593.1, on the reverse strand, counting down.
TCGCATCATGCTGTACATAATAATACATTGCCACCTTTTTTATCGTCTCAGGTTTAGAAGGTGTAACCCTGACTACCCACGGCTGTGTGCATGCGGCCGCGTTGCAGGGGCGAGCCGGCGAGGCGAGCAGGCCAGAGGCAGTGGGGCATGCGTCGTGCTAGAGAAAGTGCTTAGAGATAGGATTACCTATTTTCGTTTCACATGTTGGAAAATTAGGAGTAGCATCAAAGGAGTTTGAAAATAGAAATGACCAGGAATCACTTGTGCTAGCTCCAACATAAATACCTAGCCCATATTGTCAAATTTCCAAAATCTGACTATTCAAGATTCCATCATTTTACAATTATTCCATGTCCATGGATTTGCAGCAGTAGCTAGCTGATGCTTTTTTACACTTGCTAGGCTAAAGTAATTCTAGAAAAGACACAGCAAAGGAGATCTTTCTCCTATCTAAAAGATATTGTTTCTTTTGAAAATCTTCTCCAAATATTTGAATAATAATAATTAACTGCTTTCCCCCAAAATATTATACTAAAAAAAATCTTATCCTGCTTTTGATTCAGGCTTGTTCTACCCATTTTGTTAAGTAGTGTATGTCCTTTTCTTTTGTTTGGGGGAACAAAGGGGCTTCTTTTCCCATTGTATTTACTGCATGTTTTTTTATAGATTCTAGAACATCCAGGTGTATATGTACTACAACTTGGTGTTTCAGAAAAAAAGGACTACAACTTGTGGCAAGTTAATGCTTCACGTCTATTATGCACTGTTATGACAAAAGAAAAGTATTTGCTATGATTTACAATGATATTGTAGGCATTATTGATTTGTTGTATTCAAAATTGACACTTGACACAGTCTGTTTCCCCTTTGTGATCAACATCCGCAGAATCTGGTTGTGTTCATTTGTGCTTAAAATTGTTGTTTGATCTTGTTTGCCCGAGTTCCTTGCATATTGTTTGCCCGAGTTCCTTGCATATATCTTCAATTGTGCTACTGATATGTGCAGCAGAGCACGCAGCTCACCTGTTCTAGTTGACCGAAATACCATCTATCCATAGCATTTGGTGATGGTGATGATGCTGTCATCTTTTATTAAGCGTCACTGTCGATGGCTCATGAGGTATATGATATGATTTGATTGTAGCTCATGGAAGTTAAGTGTAAATCCCTAGCGCATTTACATTCTTGTTTCTCCAAGAATCGTATGCCACATGACAAATCCACATCATAACGTGTGGCTCAGTGATCTTAAATACAGGCTACAAGGGATAAGCTGGATTCTCATTTTGTGCTTTTTATATCAGAAGCTAGTAGGCAAAGATCAGATCGGCAGAGTAATTTCTTGTGAGAGTGAGTGAGAAAATGTATCATTTTGTTTTCCATTATTCAGGTTTGTTGTATGAAAGATGGTTTCCGAAGTTGAAATTTGGAATGTTCCTAAACTTGGTACTGCAATCTAGGAAATGAAAGCGAATGTTCTTGTGCATGTGTGGTTGTTATGTAAATTCCTTGATTATTGTGGTACGATGCATGGTTGAGGCTAAGCTTCAAATTTGCATGAAAATTTCTGGCAAATTGCTTGTCCTTGTTAGTTTCTTGCATAGGCTATAAATTTTTTCTCCTTGTATGCTACATGGCATGTGACTACTGGGTTACACATTCTTTTGTTATGCAATCTCTTACTGTTATTTGTTTGGATGCTTATGTGTCACAATTGAATCAAATTGAGATAAATGATATCTACAAAATTGATTGATATGCACAGACATGAAATATTTTGTAGCAACGCACGAGTACTTAACTAGTAATAATAGTAAATAAATAAGTACCGGCTATATGGCCATTTGCTACAAAAGATGTTAAAATGCCTTGAGTCTTGTAGCAGTGGAAACAGGAAACAACAAATGATAAACTTTGAGTGGCGATCTATCAAATTGCTCGCCGACATTCTGGGGACCGTAACTTAGCATTCCGGATGTCCTTCATCAAAGCAACAGGCGAAGTAGCTGTAGTCCCTCTTAGCGTCGTTGAAGGCTTATGAGATTTGTTTTGAGTGTAGCATGTGAGTACATAAAATACTCCGTAAGTCTTGGAAAAGATGCATATGCATAGTTTTAACAAATGAGGCTGATATGCTTCTTTTGCACAAAGTAATATTTTAAGTTTCAACAGTTTTTATAAAGCACATTTGACAAAAAAAATAGCTTCGATAAATAAATTAATTGAATCACTAGTGGAGGTTCTAGCTACCAACCACTAGTATCAAGGCTCTAGCTGCCAAGGTTCAAAGGATAGGACTCTAGCTACCCAACTTGCTCTAGCTACCAGAATATCTACTCAAGAGTCCCAACTGCTCTGGGTTCACAAACTTCACTCTTTTGAAATCATAACCAAAATCTACTATGTGAAAACGCACTTTGCCCGCCCTTGACTGTGGGTACGACTATTCGAATAGTTTTACACTCTACAGAGGTTGTATAGCTTGATCCACAAGAGATAATCAACTCATAATGTCCATTTCATAAACTTCATTAGGTGTGCGACTAAGTGATTATCATAAGGCTTTTACAATACCATGCTCTAACACCAACCAGCCCGATGAGCTTAATCCCAAGTCATGGACATCTTTTATCATCGACACAGAGCTCACCGTTGTGGGGGATAACTTGCCTGGACATGGATGTCTGTTAACATCGCCCAGAGCAAGCCCCAATATATATGGATGTCAACTACCATTGTCTGCACAATTCCAAAAAGCAACACTTATCGACTATAGCATGCGTGCGTAATGCTAGAACATGGTAAATTAGTTGGCCAGGTCCTTCCCATTTAGGACATGTGGTTGTACGGTATTGCTCAGTTTGAATAGTCACAAGCGTCGATCATTAATATGACTTCGGCAACTTCCAACAAAACCCTGGTCTTGGTCATTGAAATGAATCGATCCCATACATCCTTGCACCAGCCTTAACAACCATTTCACCCAAGTCCAAATAGATTTTCACCATTTTATTTTATTTTGAAGACCAACGGCAATACCTATTGCCATACATTTCTCAAACTGACTTGCATAAATGGTATTAACAATTCCCACCCATAGGATAAACATGCTGAAATAGCTTGTCTAACCAGTTCTACCGTTTTATATTAATCCATCAATAAGGAATTTACATAATTCAAATACTAGTATAAAACAAGCTATGCTGCACGCTTCATCACAGACGGTTCCAAAGGAACCGTCTATGTTGTACTCATCACAAAGGAATCGTCTGTGATATGTAATTATCACAGACGATTCCTTTGTAACCGTCTGTGATACTTACGTATCACAGACGGTCTATAAATAGAATTGTCTATGATAATTCACAGACGGTTCTTAAGAATAACTGTATGTGAAAATCGCATACGTCATAGACGGTTATTGTTTAGAATCGTCTGTGAATTATCACAGACGGTTCTAAACAATAACTGTCTGTGATCGTGGAAACTTCACAGACGGTTCTTACTAAGAACCATCTGTGATATACTTTCCCGGCTAATTAACAAATATGCCATAACTTACAACAATGATATATGCACATACACACTATCTTCTCCAGCTACTTTATATGGTCTAGAATGTACTCCATCTTCAACTCTAGCATGCTCTAGATATATAATTATCACAGACGGTTTGTAAATAGAACTATAATGTTTATCATAGATGGTTATTAACAAGAACCGTCTCTGATAATCATTTGTTTTCTGTTGTCCCCGCAACATGAAGAGTATGAGACAGTAGCTACGCCAACTTCATCGATCAAGCCTGCAAGTTCAAGAAGTATGGCTGCCAGAAGATCGCATGAAGAGGCTATTTCGCTGGCATTCCTCTAGACAAAACTGCAGGCCTCGGATGTGCCACGCAGCATGTAGAATCCTCATCCTCATACCGGAGGAGGATTTTCATGCGCTCTCCTAGCAATCATGCTTCTTGAACTTGTAGACTTGATCGATGAAGTTGGCATGCCTGCTGTCTCATCATCCTCATGCTGCGTGGCCGCACATATATCACATTTCTCACCAGAGATAGATCTAGATATGAGGGTATGACCAGATATTTAATGACGCATATCACAAGAGATTTCTTGTTAAGAACCGTCTGTGATACGTATACAGTTTCACAGACGGTTATTGTTAAGAACCGTCTGTGAAACGGGAACTATTATAGGTGATTTAGTGGGATAAACCGTCTATGATACATATCATAGCCGGTTATAAACTACAACAGTCTATGATATATAATTATCACAGACAGTTATTAACAAGAACCGTCTGTGATATTTACTTATCACAGATGGTTTATAATTGGAACCGTCTATGATGTGTATCACAGACGGTTATTAACAAGAACCGTCTCTGATAAGCACGACTGCTTTGAAGAAGACGGCGACTTTGCCTAAGAAAGCAACCAAACCCACCACGAAGCATGATCTTTTTTTTGGTTGTCGTCCACCCAGTCATGGCCTGCTTCATCGAACCTGAAACACTCTACTGGCAGCCATGCATGCTTCTTGAACTTGTAAGGGCTGGTCATACCGTGATTGTATTTTGGCTTGGCACAATCTTAGTTCATTAGCATTCTCTTGGAATAAATCTTGGTACTAGTCCTGGACTTGGTGAACTTGCCAGGAGAGTGTGTCAGGTTCGATGGAGTAGGCCGTGGCTACCATCTCATTACCTCATGCTGGGTGGACGACAATCGAAAAAAAGATTATGCTTCGTGGTGGGCTTGGTTGCTTTCTTAGGTATACTCGTCGTCTTCTTCAAAGCAGCCACATCAGAGACATAGGAATACTAACATTAGATCACCAAGAACAAATAGATCTACAAACACACTTAAAAATCTACGGTATTTCTTTCACCAAATGCGCCCCAGAGCCGGTCGGCGCCTCCTTCAAAGCAGTCACATATATATTAGAGGCATTTCTCACTACATATTGATATAGATCTGATTGGACGACCAGATATTTAAAGGCACATATCACAGATGGTTCTTATTAAAAATCGTCAATGATACGTATACAGTTTCACAGACGGTTATTGTTAAGAACTATTTGTGAGGCCTACGATTATCCCAACGGTTGTTATTTAAAACCACCTGTGATACATATCACAGACAATTCTTTTTAAGAACGGTCTGTGATATGCACAATTTAATATCTGGTCATCCCGATCGATTCTAGACAGATCTGTCTATAGTGACTCCGGACAGAACCGTCTGCGCAGCTGCTTTGAAGGAGGCGATAGGCTCTAGGGGAGTTTGGTGAAGTAATTAAATACATGATTTGCAAGTGTGTGCTTGTAGATCTATTTATTCTTAGTGATCTAAGGTTAGTATTTTCTTCTAATTATATGCATTATATAATCTAAAGAGATTGATGATAGCTAGATTTATCATCCAAGGAGAGGTTATTAATTGGTAGTTAAGATTTACAATATATAGAACAATGATCGAGCAACATGTATATATACATTGACTTGCCCTGTATTGTGTAGTTGCGTGCATTAATATAATTTCTTTGCATACATAGCGCAGATAGACCGAAGCTGGCTGTACGTTGAGAACTGTGTGAGCGAAGAGTACGTTGATGGCGTGTGTGCTTTTAGAAGAGTTGCTCAGCAGGATATGTTGAAGAAAGGGGATAAAATTTATGTATTGTCCATGCATTGATTGTGATAATATGAAGATGTTTATCAACCCGGCGCAGATCGAAGGACACTTGATTCGAAGGGGTTTCAAAAAGGTGTATACATGTTGGACCAGTCGCGGTGAAGTGCAGATTATACCGGAAGGTAAAAACATCATCGAGAGAGACAACGATATGCCGCCGGATGTGGACTGTGCTTTCGATGAGGGTGGGTCGCACGATGACAATCTAGATCAGATGCTATGCGATGGAGAAGGGGACTATAGTGAGAGAGTGTTTGGTAAATTCGAGGGCTTAAGGAGGAATCGACGAAAGCTTTGTTCCCGAGCTGTAAGCCGGAATACACAAGGTTATCATCCGTGCTTGAACTGCTGAAATTAAAGGCAAATAATGGTTGGCCCAACATGAATTTCACCGCATTACTAGGTCTCCTAGCGGACATCCATCCAGAGGGAAATGTGTTGCCCAGAACCACCTAACAAGCCAAGAAGGTTCTTTGTCCATTCGGAATGTAAGTAGAAAGAATACATGCATGCCCGAACGATTGTATCCTCTACCGTAAAGAGTATGCAGACATGCATGTATGTCTAGTGTGCAAAGCATCCCGATACAAGCGTAATAATCACTCTGATGACGGCACATGCATCGAGGTGAAGCAAGGACTTCCTACTAAGGTGTTGTGGTATCTATATATAATTCCCTACTGATTATGCCTTGTGCAGAAACTTTGATAGGAGCTTCAAAGACTTCGGTGTGGAACCGAGGAATATAAGATTTGGGTTGAGTACAGATGGAATGAATACTTTCGGTAACATGAGCAGCCGACATAGCACCTGGCCCGTGAATCTATGTGTGTACAACTTTCCTCCTTGGTTGTGTGTGAAGCGGAAGTATATTTTGATGTCATTACTTATCCAAGGGCCAAAGCAACCTTGGAACGATGTTGATGTGTATCTACCACCATTACTGGAAGGTCTTGTGACATTGTGGAATGAAGGGGTGCAGGTATGGGATGCGTACAAATGGGAGAACTTCACTTTACGCGTCATGTTGTTATGCACTATCAATGATTTTTCTGCCCTTGGTAACCTGTCGGGATTCAGTACAAAAGGAGCCAAAGTATGCCCGCACTGTTTACATGATACCGAGAGTGTGTGGCTGAACAACTCATGCAAAACTGTGTACATGTGTCAACGTAGGTTCCTTCCTAGGTATCACCCATACCGTAAGATGAAGAAATAATTCGACAAAAATAAAGAGAATGGTTCACCTCCAAGGGCTTTTAAAGGGAAAGAGATTTATGATATGGTTAAGAATATCGATGTTGTGCTTGGGAAGGGACTTAAATTGAGGATCCGTCAGAAGAACATCTGGATAAAGCGATCAATTTTTTGGGACTTATCTTATTGGGAGCACTTAGAATTTCACCACTACATCACGTCATGCACGTGGAGAAGAATGTATGTGATAGCTTGATTGGTCTCTTGCCGAACATTCGTGACAAAATAAAGGATGGTGTCAACGCACGACATGACTTGGTTGATATGAACATAAGGACTAAGTTAGCACCGAAAGAGACCGATAAAGGATGAACGTACCTTTCCCCAGTTTACAACACTCTGTCCAAGGCTGAGAGAAAGGAACTGTGCCAGAGCTTACATAATGTGAAAGTTCCGCCTGGTTACTCCGCCAGTATGAAGAAACTTATTTCTACGGAAGATTTGAAATTAATTGGTATGAAGTCTCATGATTGTCATATGCTGATGACACAAATGCTTCTTATTGCAATTAGAAGTATTTCTTTAACTCAATTGTTCAGAAGGTCATCGATCCCGAAGGACTAGATGCTCTGCAGGTCGAGGTGGTGATGACTCTATGTCATCTTGAGATGTATTTCCCTCAGTTATTTTTCAATATCATGGTCCATCTCATTGTTCACCTTGTGAAAGAGATAATGAAATGCGGCCCTGTGTTCCTACGTCATATGTACCCGTTCGAGAGGTACATGGGAATTCTCAAATCCTATGTACGAAATCGATCTTGGCCCGAGGGCAACATCATTGAAGGTTATGTAATTGAAGAGGTCATTGAGTTCTGCGTCGACTACATGGCTCAGGTGGAGCCGATAGGCGTGCTTCTATCTCGTCACGAGGGGAGGCTGGAGGGTATCGAGGCCATTTGAAGGAAAGCAATCACTCTCGATTTCGTTGCGTACGCTTAAGCCCATTTCACATATTGCAACACATGACCCAAGTGTCCCTTTACAACGATGAGCACAAAGACATGGTACACCAACAGAATCCAGGCCGATCGGAGGTTTGGAACACGAGAGAGCACAATCGCTGGTTCAACGAATGGTTAAAGGTGCAATTCACTGGGAGGCTATCATCAAGTGATGATATGTTGCCATGGTTGGCAAAAGGTCCAAAATTTACAATTATGATATGGCAAGTATACGACATAAATGAGTGCATATTTTATACGACAGCTTAGGATAGGAAGAGCATAGTCCAAAACAGTCTTGTCCGCATAGATGCGTTTCACGAGCAGTTCAATACCGCTGGGTTGAGCTCGTATTATGGGTTTGTAGAGGAGATTTGGGAGCTCTACTACGTACTTTTCAAGATTTCCCTGTTTCGATGCTATTGGGTTAAACTTCCACAGGGTGTGAAGGTCGACAAGTACGACATCACTACTGTGGACTTCGAATGTGTTGGATACAATGACAGACCATTCGTACTCGCTAAGCAAGTTATTCAAGTTTTTATGTAAAAAAACCCAGCAAATAAGAACCGTCATGTAGTTCTTCATGGAAAAAGAAGGATTGTTGGAGTTGAGAAAATCGTGGATGAGGAAGAGTACAATCAATTTGACGAGTTATCTCCTTTCGGAGACGACATCAGGCTAGAGGAAGAACCCAGTGAGGAAGCTAGCTATATGCGCTTCGATCATCGTGAAGGGTTGTTTTTTAAAACGAAATAGCAAGTGGGCCAGAATGATCCCACACGGTGAACACCTACTTGAAAAATTGTTCCATTGTAATTAAGAAACTCGGCATGTAATTAAAGAATTATTCCATTGTAATTGGTTCAATAATTAAGAAATTATTCCATCTGTGATTGTATCTGCTTTCTTATTGTTTTCAGAGGGCATGGCTAGTATTTCCCAAGGCTAGCCGAAAAATGTAATAGTAAACTATCACATGCGGTTTAGTGGAACAAACCATCTATGATATATGTAGCACAGATGATTCCTAAAGCGTCAAAACATTTTGCCTCCAGCGCACATATCCAAAAATTCTCACACTGAGCATCATAGACGGTTCTTAAATATAATCGTCTGTGATATGCTCGCTTATCGCAGAAAATCTTGGAATAAAGGGTGATATATCACAGACAGTTCGTAAATATAACCGTCTGTGATATGCTAGCTTGTCGCAAACGGTCCTGAAATAAAACCGTCTGTGATATGCTTATGACTTGGTGGTGGTCGTAACTTTCTAATCACATACGGTTCTTAAATATAACTGTATGTGATATGCTATGCTTATGACCACGTAGTGGTCGTAGCTTTCTTATCACAGACGATCCAGAATGAGAACCGTATGTGATATGCTTACGACCAGGTGGTGGTCGCAGTACCGTATATCTTATCACAAACAGTTCTTAAATATAACCGTCTGTGACATATGATATCACAGACAGCTATCTTAGAGAACCTTTTGTGATTTATATTTATAAGTAGGGGCCCCGCTAGGGTTTTTCGCCCTTACTCCCCAGAGCACACTTTCCGGTCCAGCTCCCAAGCACCCTTACGTATCGTTTTCCTCCCGAGCCTCCTCTTCTCCGCGCCGTCGTCTGTGCGCTGTCCTCCTCCTAGCGCTGACGTCCTCCCTCTGCGACCCCCGACCTCCTCCCCACACCGGCATCATCCCTCTGTGACCTTGACGACGCCGCCCTTGACCTCGATGATGCCTCGCTCCCATGACCTCGACTCCCTCTTCGTCCACGCTTCCCGTCAAGGTGATCACCACTGTGGATTGTGCTAGTAGAAGTTTCAGATTGTACTGTTTTGATTGACTCTTGGCTAGGACTGTGAGACATTGCTTTGTTAATCTTGCGAGATAGCAAGTAAGCAAGATGGCGTCTGCACCGTCTTCCCCGTCGTCATCAACGTCACCGAATGCGTCTGGATCTCCGAGGAAAGTGGTACCTGAGCGACATGCTAGAGGAATATCGAAAATACTTGTAGGTCGAATGACCATCACGGTCGTCACTACCTCTAGGGTCCCTATGCTTCCCCAGAAAGCAGCGGCAGCATTCTGGACCACCCGCGGTATACTTATAAGGGAACGAGTCCCCATCACCTCACAGAAATGGAAAGATGTGATGAACGTAGAGAAAGCGCAGATGTGGACTGAAATTATAGTGTTGTTCAAGATCCCACCAGAATCAGCAGAAGTCGTGCGATGGAAGGTGTTCCTTGCGATGGCACATGCTTGGAAGACCTTCAAGAGCAAGCTTGTCACATAGTACGTGAACAAAGATCGGACGCTCTACACCAAGTATAGTTTTGTGTCGTCGGATACATGGGATGCCTTTATGCAGATGAAGACGATATACGAATTTCAGCAGCAAAGTGCGGTGCACAATGCTATTTAGGCACAGAACATTCGCCCCCAGAGACTTGGCGCCGCTGGGTACGCGGGTAAAATTGCAGGATGGATGAATGAGGATGATGTGGCAATCCAGTTGGAGGTCTCCCCGCCATTTGCTGAGATCACAGACGAGCGCACCCAAAACTGGTTAAGAGAGTGGGCCTTAACCACGTTGTCTGGCACCATCTCTTTTACAAACCCGACAGACGAGGGAGTGTGCCAAGGCATGGTAAGATATGTTGAACTACCTAGTTTTTAATAAGTTCATAACTTTGTATGGTCTAAAATAACATGATGACCTCTTGTAGCAAACATTGAGTATCCAATCTTCCAAGGCTCCTTCGAAGCAGTCAGGGAGAAGGATATACTATCCACGGCCCTGGAAAACAAGGAGCACCCGGGTCGCACGCGGGGCCTTGGGGTTTACGTACCTTGGAAGCATGGATTCCCACAAGACTCCGAGGCGTATAGGAGTCAGAAGAGATCCAAGGCTGAGCGCGAGAAACAATGGAAAGTAGAGTTTAAAGAATAGATTAATGCACAATTTCAAGCACTGATAACAATATTGCAGGAACAAATGAATAAAATCTTGTACTGGTCGCAAGATGCCCCTGTGATTTTGGGAGCCAGTACTCCCCCTCAACATCGGAGTAGCGTCATGTCCACGCCTGCACTTCCTAAACTTGGCGACACCCAATTGCCTATCGACCTCATACAGATAATGTACATCTCTGAGATGCTCCAAAGATAAAGCTGTACGACGCCTTAGATAATATATTGTGTATCATTTTGTAGGTGCACATGCCCTGCAAGCTCCAAGTGCGGGTTGGGTCCATTCCTATTAAGGCAGGGCAGGGGTTGGTGTTTCCATACCATGAAGGGATACTGGTGCACGGTGTCCAGCTGGTGCAGGGTTACGCCAAGGTCTAAGTGGACATGGTACATGATAATTTGATGTCCATATTGCTGGAGAAACGCCCGAACGAATACATCATAACACTAGGAGATGCCTTGCACACTTTTGTCCAGTGGCCCAAGAGGGACATCTGTTGGGTTACGGGCAAGGCTACGATAGCACACACAAAATTTCACCGCGCAACCACGGAACCACTGCTAGTAATAGATCACGAGATTACCGCTAGACGGGCCGACTCGTAGCGGAAGTAGAGTTGTCGTAGCGAGTTGATGTAGTCGTAGTCGTACTCACGACGCGTCTCCTCCTTCGAGTGGTCGCACTCGCCGCGCGTCTGCTCCTCCGAGTGGTTGTACTCACCACGTGACTTCTCCTTCGACTCCAGTGATCGTCACGAGTCGCGGATCGTCCTAGTGCTGATGCTTCACAACAACACCTCCGAGGTATCCACACGTATGGGGCAGGATCACCACGCGCTGGAGTGCTAGCACTGGCAGCGTGGTTGAGAAGGCGTGGCTATTAGGGTTTCGGAAGTTCCTCTAAAGATTATCCTCTACCCTCACCCCATGCCACCGCCCCTCTTTACATAGGCATCCATGGTGGGTCTCGACCTTGAGGCCCATTAGGAACTCGTGGCCTATACGAATTCGGATCACCATCCAAAACAGATCCTAGCCTTTTAAGTGTGCGACCCTACAGGTTCATGTTCAATCGCTTATGACTCGGAAACTCCTTTCCGACCACCAGTCGTTAGCGGTACCTAGCAGCACATAACGATTCCCAAATGCACATAGAATAGCGGACGAACCTTGATGTAATATGATCTATGACCAGGTCCTCATCACCTGGGATCAGTTCGTATCTCCAAAAGACCAGATCGTATTTGGTCCCAACCAGTTCGTAACTCCTTACGACCAGGTCTTTACCATTCTGTGATTACGTTCGATCAATCTACGACCAGATCGTATCTCCATACGACCAGTCCGTAACTGATCGAACTAAGCGACCTACTCTTGCATTCTCCCTTTGCCTCACGATGTCTGGTTGAACTCCAGGTGAGATGTTGTGTCATCCATGAACTGTTCAATACTTTCTCGATCGAGTGTCGGATAACTTCATGTGGTCGGCACTTCGACCACTAGTGGCATGGCCATGCACTTTCTTTATCCGATCGCCACGAGGGGCCCAGAGACATCTCTCCTATTATGTTGGGAGGGGCAAATCCCATCTCGACCAGTCACATCCCTCCACATGTTTTATAGCATACCCGAAAGACACCTTTATAACTACCCAGTTACGAGCGTTTGGCAACCCCTAAGAGTGCCATTACATAGGTCTAAGGATTATACATCATCATTACTTGAGACCAACTAATGACACAAAGATTCATAACAATCTCAATAGTGTCTCAATGATAGGTCTATCTAACCCCATGTTCTCTAACATGTGCTCACATTATTGATTCGATATCCCCATATCCATGACCGGTGAAACATGGTCATCAATTAATATATGTGCTGATCGTTGAGTCACTGGTGTTTCGACCAGTGACATCCGACCAGGGATACATTTAGAATGATATCATATAAGTTAAAGAGTTTCACCAACAAGTCACATACTTATTGATCTATAACTGATGATCCATTCAAGGAACACGATAACATATTATCAAAATCATGAACATAACGAAATATCATCATATCTATGATTTCCTCTAGGGCATATTTCCAACAACATCGCCCTGGGCATTGCAGTGTCACGATCTCCACACGGCCATGCCTTGATGACTCCACCTCAACCACCGCTTTAGAAGGCATCTGTATCACGTACCGTGGAGACGATGCCGAAGAAACAAGAAAAGGTTGTCGAGTCGTCTTCCAGGAAGACAACTAGAACGTGAGGTGCTAAGCCCAAATTGAAGATGATTAAGGCACCTCACAAGCCCGGGACGTTCTCCCTCTGAATGCCGTTGGTCTCCGTCACATCATTACGCAACATTGGTTTGGGTTGCCCGACTTTGCATGATTGGTATATGCGGCAGACCAACGAGGCGAGGGAAGACCGGCCTACTGGATTCACTGTCAACTACAATGAGAACCATTTTCACCACAAGCTGGGCTACTTCGTCGTGTGCTTCGAAGACTTATTTGATCTATTCAACCTCGATACCCTTGACGCCTAACTTCTACGATGCTGGACACTGTAAGTGTGAACAATCAAGCTCTACATTCACACAATACTGATAAATATCATAACTCATTGCTCATGTATAGATACATGATGCAACAATCCCAGCGATGTCGACAACCGGTGGGTTTCCTCGACCCACATTTTATCTCAGAGCAATGCATCCACAAAGACGCTAACTACGTCAAGAAGTACATATCAAATGGATTGCATACTCACAGTGACAAGGACTACATACTGGTGCCCTACAACTAGGGGTAAGTGCTTCACTACTTGCTATACAAATTTTATTTTTTCTTTATATGCAACAATAACTAATTAGGTTTAATGACTAAATCAACATACTGTAGGTGGCAATGGATCCTTCTAGTCATTGTACTAAAGTGGAATAAGGTAATATACCTTAATTCCCTAGTCAATAACAAGCACGACTTCACCCTTATGAAAAAAGTACTCGACAAGTATGCTCATTTGCTCCATACGTAACTGCATTGTAGCCTTGCTTCATTTGAAATGTCCGAGGATAACTTTTTGGAACCACATAGGTCGTTTAGCGCCTATGTTGCCGAGGGAGGGACACACAATGAACCGAGCACCAAACTGCGACACATGACATGATTTCTGGTATCTGCTCACAATTTGTAACCTGTCCTCTCGAACTGACTATACCTATATCCTACATCACACTTCTATTTTTGCAATGCCACCAGCAACTACGTTAAGGCAACATATGTGCATTCTACGTTTGTAGTCATATGCTGAAAATCATAAGTGCTAAGCCGAAGGATCCTGAGGTTTGTCAGTCAATCTCTTAATAATTGTTTCGTAATTATGAATATATATATATATATATATATATATATATATATAATATATGCTTACTACTTTACTATTGCTAGCGACAGGGCATGAAAATACCAGAAAGTAGCTTCGATCTAAACTTACTCGTGGAGGTTCAAGGACGTCTCGTCACCTTCATCACGAGGGAGATCATTAAAGAGAGGGGAGAGTTTTACCCTGGCGACTCTGATTTATTGTAATTCACTTTGAGTTGTAATCAAATCACTTTGTAATTAGATTTTTAAAGTGACTTTGTAATTGAAATTGAGTTTGTAAACCACTTTGAGTTGTTCTATATCAAATCAGTTGTGATATATATGTTTTCTGCTTGCTTGTTTTCAAAGGGCATGGCTAGCATTACCTGAGGCTAGCCGAAAAATCAAAATATATTTAGGTATAGAACGAATTATCATAGATGGTTTTGTGGAATAAACCGTATGTGAATGATACTCACAGACGGCTACTACCAACAGCCGTCTGTGATATGTATACAATCACACACGACTACTACTAACACCCGTCTGTGATATGTATCCAATCACAGACGGCTACCACCAATAACTGTCTGTGATATGTCGCATATTATAGATGGCTACTATCAAAAACCGTGTGTGATACGAAGAATATCACATACGGTTTTTATAGGAAACCGTCTGTGATAGTATGCTCTCACAGATGGTTTCTATAAACAAACGTCTGTGATATGTAGAATATCACAGACGATTTTCTATATAAAAAAACCCGCCTGTGTTGTGACTTTTCACAGATGGCTCACAAATCGTCTGTAATAACTGCTTGTTATCACAGACACATAGATTCAAACGGTTCACAAACCACCTGTAATGATGGTTTGGAGCCGTCTGTGATGACCCTCTTTGTAGCAGTGAAAAATAATGTCTTTATAATCCAACAGCAATATAACCGTGTAATCCAACAATGGTATATTTATATGACCCAACAATGATATATATGATAATCCAACAAAGATATATTATTATGACCTAACAATGATGTATTCCGATAATGTAACAATGATATATTCCAATAATCTATCAATGATACATTCCTATTATCCAACAAAGATATATTCCTATATCTGTGTAATCCAACAATGATATATTTCTATGACTGAACAATGATATATCTGCTAATCCAACAAAGATATATTACTATGATCTAACAATGATGTATTCCGATAATGCAACAATGATATATTCCAATAATCTATCAATGATACATTCCTATTATCCAACAAAGATATATTCCTATAATCCAACAAAGATATATCTCTATAATCCAACAAAAATATATTTTTTTAATCTAACAAAGATATAATCCGATTATCCAACAAAGATATAATCCTATAATCTAACAAAGATATATTTCTATAACCCAACAAAGATATAATCCGATTATCCAACAAAGATATAATCCTATAATCCAACAAAGATATAATCCGATTATCCAACAAAGATATATTGGTTCCACCAAGTTAAACTTTATATTCGTTCTCAAAAATCTATATAATCCACGAAGATGGCTTTCAGCTAATTCCACAATATTGTATTTCCATTATCTTACAATAACATAATCATTATTGACGATTTTATATACTAGGGCGACAATGATTCAAGGGTAACAACATCAAATGGAGGTATAATCAAATTAGGATTAACTAACACTGCTAAGATTTGAACTTATCATTTTATGTAAATAGCAATGCATATTAATTTTTTAAACTTAAAATAGATTTGGGAAAAAAGTACAATATAATCAAAGGAGACTTGCCTTCAACAAAGGTTGAGGCCATGTCCGATTGGTTCAAACTTGCTTCGGTGACGTCGGATTCTGTACGTGTGAAACGTGGAAAGATAAATAACAAAAAAAACAAATAAAATCCAAAAAATATATAATAAATACTGGAATGAATATATTAAATTTAGATGAATTTAGGAACAAGAATAGATGGAATCGGTGTTCGTGTGAAGGAGAACTAACATCCAAAAGTTTGAATATCAGATGAAATGATAGAAAATATTAAAATTGAGAGGGATGGCAATATTCCTTGGAATATGCTATCAGATTTTTCACATGCAAAGCACTAGGATATGACAACTTGACCCCACTTGCTAGTGAGTAAGAGTGAGATGGAATGAGAGATTGAGTATCACATGCGGGTCCCGCTAGGAAGTGAGACAGAAAGCAAAGAAGAAAGATAGAGAAAAGAAGAAAACAGAGGATGGAGGAGGCGGCTCTACGCAGCGGCGCAGGAGCGGCTGGCGATGGCCAAAATGGGCCGCCGGGACCCCGAGGAGGCGACACGAGGTGGTGGCGCGGCGCAACAAGACGACGGAGGCGCCGACGGTGGCAAAGAAGTGCAGCAGCGCGTGGAGGCGGCAAGGCCCTGGTGGCGGCGAGGGGTGGCGCGCACACGGGCACGACGCGGCCATGGGGATGGTGCAAGAGGGGTCGGGGAGACGTGGGGGTGGCCGAGAAGGTGCGGCAACGACGACCGACAGCGTTGAAGATGAGCTCACGGAGGTGGCGTGCTTCGGAGATGCAATTGGCCAAGAGGAGGTAGGGGAAAGGTGGAGGAGGACCGGGAACGCGTGATGACACAGTCCTCTTGGCGAAAGACTCACCGGAAACGAAGATCGGCGATGGGGAACTTTCGACTGGGGTTGGGAAAGAAGCGGCTTCAGCGAGCTCCTGCAGGCCAATGGGGAAATCAAGTGGGGGGAACAGTCACTCATGCTCCAGAACACGCGATGACACGGTTAGCATAGCTTATAAAGCCGGAGAGGGGAGAGGTGGTCGTCGAGGCGCGGCGTCGGCATGTGGCGCGCATAGCGATGGGAGCGTCTTTGGGACCACACTACCGGGAGAGAAGGGAGAAGGGGGTCCGAGCGTGGGATGGGATGACGTTGGCAGGCGTGCGGCGCGGCGCAAATGGTGGAGTGCAACACGGGCGTCTGAGATGCATGCATGCTGCGCTGTCGAGTCGGGGACGCTAGGCATAGCAGAAAGAAAGAAAGGAAAAGGAAAAGGAATAGGAAAAAGAAAGAAGGAAAAGATAAAGAAAAAGGGAAAATAAATGGGCTGTTAAAATTCAACTTTCAAATTTTGAATTTGGAATTTTAGCGACGAGTTTTGAATTGAGACGATGGAATTTGGATCTTGATTTGAATAATATTTATATAAGCAAGAATTCAAAAGTAAAACCAACACTTTTAAAAATTAAATTAAATTAAATTTTACAAGAAAGAAAAGAAATTTTGGGAGAACAGAAAATAAATTAAATAAACTAAAACTAAAAAAAACCTGGAGAAATCCAAGAAAACCCAAAAAATCAAATAAACTAAATTTTGAATTAATTGAGGTTTGATTTATTTATATTAAATTATTTTAATTTCTAAAACTTCAAATTAAGCTTTAAACAAATCAAGAAAATTCAACTGGTTCCTTTTATTTTGAAAATTTCAAAGAGATCTGAAAATTGAGATGTTACACAGCGGTCGGACCCAAAGTCGATGCGGCTCACTCTGAGCCTTCACTATCACCCTCGCCCTCGCTGGCACCGGCCGCGGGAGTGGTGGGGGGGGGGGGCTCCACACCCTTCACCCGAGCCCTCGGGTTAGTATATTACACCGTGCATCGATTTGAACTGAAAAGAAACGTTTATTGTTTGCTTATGTATGCATGAATCGACACTATTACAAAAGACTAATACTGGACACCTCATCACATACGGTTGACCAAAACCGTCTATATTAAATACAATAACAGACGGTTTTGGTTTAGCGACCGTCTGTGTTACTGGCTGCGCTAAAAACCGTTTGTGAAGAGGTAATATAACAGACGATTCGTGTTGAAAACCGTATTTGTAGTATCACAGACGGTTGTTGTTTAGAATCGTCTGTAATAGTTTTTTTCACAGACGGTTAAAAAACCGTCTGTAATGACCACATAGTATCACTGATTCATAAAGTCAGACGATTCAGAAAACCATCTGTAATGACAATTTTGAACCGTCTGTGATTACCTTTTATATAGTAGTCGAATGATGAGTAAATGGTCTTCTTTCTCGGTGATGTGCCGGAAAAAAATTAAGGTTTGCAGGTCTGAGTGCCGAGCTCCCGTGGGGAACTCTTCAGGAGTTGGCCCGGCGGGTGATGTACGTACGGTATGCTGGTTGGCACGGACGGCAAGCAGTCAGCACTCTCGCCATTCTTGTGTGATGATGCAAAATTTGGGTTCAGGGTACGGCTATGCGCTTTATGGTCTTCCTGTCATGTGCCATCAGAATTGATGTTGGCCAAGTTAATGTAGGTGCGGGCAGCTCTTGAAATTGTTCGTCAAGGTGCCGACGTTATGCCAAGGAAGCAGCCGAATTCTGTCCTTGATGCCGAGCTTGGTCAGGACTGGTCCTCCAGGTTGAGGAGTTTCAACTACGAGCCACTAGCTGCAGCAAGTATTTTTTTTTAAATACCAATTTTATATTTTGAGGATCACCTCAACAACGGACAAGAGTGGACTCAGGACTAAATTTTAGGTAGGGTAGAGTCGCAAGCGTGGACCAAAATCCCCTGGTTGCCTTGCCTCGTCGGCTCGCCACCCGCCAGATGGCCTGAACCCTTGCCGGCTGCCGCCCTCGCGGCCTTGCCTCGCCCCTTGGACGCCGCATGCTTGAGCCCTCGCCCCCTTGCCGCCGCGCGCCCGCCCCCCGCGTCTCACCTCGCCCGCCGCCGCTCGCTACTTGGTTAGGGTTAGGGTTAGGAGAGGAGAGGACTGGGGAGGCGTGAGTAAGGAGCAGAGGAGGTCGTAAGCCTGTGAGGAAAATGCGGTGTGGCTGTGGGCTATAGACAGTGCCTTCTAATAGGCTGGTCGGCTTGTTAGGCCAGGCCCAATTGAATAAACCTCATAGGCCAGGCCCAATTGAATAAAACCCACGAGACAATAATTATGAAGCAGCCTCCTCTTCAACCTCCGCTCGGCACTTGGTGCTTCAGTAGCCTCCTCCTTGCCGGCCGCCTGTGCCGTGGATGCGGGGGCCTGATGTCTAGCCACGTGTGCCCGAAGGGGGGGTCTGCCCCCTGACAACGGTGCTACTATATTGTTTGGTGCTTCTCTGACAAGTGAGCTGTCCTTTGATCAGGTCCATCGAGCGGTGTTGAAGGACGGTTCAGATGTTGTGATGAAAATACAATACCCTGGGGTTGCAGACAGTATAGAGAGTGATATCGAGAATGTTAGGCTACTCCTGACTTGCACAAATCTCATTCCTAAAGGTCTTTTCCTTGACAGAGCTATAAAGGTAAAAAATTTCCTTGACAGAGCTATAAAGGTAAAAAATTTCCTTGACAGAGCTATAAAGGTAATTTTTTTTCCTTGACAGAGCTATAAAGGTAAAAAAAAATCGTTATTTAGAAAGCAATATGGATCATTCACAATCTCTGTTCTTATTGTTCATATGTATACTTCTTTGACATGTAATTATTGTTTCTTTGCCAAAATTCTGTTTGTCAAAAATGGTATTTATTGTGCAAATAATGTATATAAGGGTATGTTATGCGAAGTAATGTACAGAACAGTATGTTATGCCCTTTGCAAATGCTGTAGCCTGAATGTGAAATAATGAACCCTGTCCCATCTTTACTTAATTTTAAGCTAAAATCAAAAGAAATTTTGAAATATTCGAAGTCACATTCAGCAAATTGCAGTTGTTTGCAATCTTTCTCTGCACATATCATGATCTTATGAGTTCTGACTCAATTACACATACTGCTCAAACAATGGTATTCTAAATATCATAGGTTTCTAATATTGAGTCAAAATACACGTGCAATTTTGTTGCAAATTTATAATATGCAGAACATAATTTCTTTCTTGTTCCTATTATACGGGTGGCAAAGCAAGAACTGACAAGGGAATGTGATTGTATTAGAAGCAGGTAACCAGAAGCAGTACAAAGAGTTGCTATCTGATAGTTGTAATACTCTGAAAATAATAATACTAATAATCGCATCTTAAGTGTCGGAGAGCAATTGATTAAATGGTAACAATAAATAATTAATTAAAAACGTCTTAAGGGCCTGGGTGTAATTAAATAAAATAGTACTTAAAAATAGAATTTTCGGAATTTTTATGAGCTATAAATAGATCTTGGGTTTTAGAAAACCCTAGTTTTTATTTTGTCCCACCGAGCCGCCTCCACAATTTTCTTCCAAGCCACCACCGCTAGGCTTTTCTGTTCACGCGATCGCCATCTCTTTGGCTGATCTTTGCATGCACGCCGAGCCGTCGCATGTGCGCCCAAACGCTGCAGACGGCCAGTGCGCGTGATCACTGATTCCTCATTGGCCGGCGCTGCATGCATGCGCGCTGCTGCCGTTTTCTTTTCCTGCTCTGCCGGTTGCTGTTTTTTCCTTGGTTACGGCCGAACCAATCACCGGCTGGCCCGCTACTTTGCCGCTTTGCTTTCCTGCGTGTCGTGTCTTGCGCTACTAGGGGAGTTCATTGTCTTTGTCTTCTTTGAAGCTCTCGCTAAGGCGTGAGTGTTGCTGCTTTAGAATATTTACCTGGTTTTATTCTACTTGATTATTCATTATTGTTTGATCCATTGATATGATTATTGATGATTTCTTGATGTAATTTTATAGTGTGTCATTATTTATTAGTTTAAAGTGTAGTGTGGTGGCATTCTAGGCTCAGTGTTGGTAAGAGTGTTACAGTTGGTATCAGAGCGGGCTTTAGGTCCGTGGTGAATAGATTAACAACTTAGGCAAACTAAAATTGTTAAAAATTTGTTTTAGTATTAGTAAATCAACTAAAATTTGCTAATGGTTAACTAACCTAAAAATTTGACACACTAGTGCACAGTAGGTTAGAGAGAGGTACGAATATAGTTTTTACGCTTCCGTTATGTTGTTCATTGATGGATGAGTTTATTTTGAGCTTTGAACTCATTGTGTATTGTTGATTGTGATTGATAGCTATGTCGAGGGATAGATGACGTGGTCGTGGTGGCCACGGCCGTGGAGGTCGGGCCATGGCGTGGTTACGTGGGGCCCCTCCCGAGGCGCTTGAGATCGTGGTTGTGGCCCTGGGTTTTACCAGGTTACACCACCATTCGTGGTATGGGAATAGAGAGGTAGCTACTTTGATTACAGTAGTTATAGGTATTGTGTGTGAGATTCTTTATAAAAGTTGTTCTCTTCCTTGAGCTTGAATTTTGGGCAATTCTGGTTATAGTTGCGGTTGATGAATTTTCCTTGAGATAGTGTTTACAATACAGCGGGTGATATTTCATTGGTCTCCTTTGGTTCCATAAAGCCATTACTTGTTCTCATGACTGTTGATCTATTGTTGCTTTGTGTGAATATCGGTTAACAGCAAGATTGATTTTTTCGTGGGAGTTCCGCCCTTCCTATTGGAAAATATGACTTATTTATTCACTTGGTATTCTGGATACTGAAAGTTTTCTATTGCAAGTTCTTTAAGATGTGAAAACTTTGGCTTTATGTATTTCTTTTGAATTATTTCGAGTGCTGAAGTTTAATACCTATTCTTTTTCTGAAAGGAGTTAAAATCCTTTTGGGTTGACTTGTTATGTTTAAGCTAGAGGTGGTAAACATAGAAGTTCATTGATAAGGTATGAGTATCAGGTCGGATCTGTAGCGTGATGCATGATTGGTCTTAACCCAAATCCTTAGAATTGAACTTGATTAATTTGATATTGTCATAGAGTAATTACGAGTTGAGTAGTGACTAAGAGTATGTCCATACCTAATTGGAGTCATAAGAGTTATTAAGAAGTATGGAACGTTGATGAACTGGCTTGGACATTAAAATGGATTAGTTTGTTGAATTTATTGGATTTGGTACCAATGGATTAATCTAATTGTGTGTAAAGGGAAACTTGAGGAGATGCTAGGTTATTGCCTTAATAGATATTATTTGTGGTGTTATCGTTATTGTAGACACTTGGTGATCATGTTTGGTTGATAGCTTTACATATACCTTAGTATGATTAATTATTGGAATTGTGTACAAAAGGTTGAAGGGATTGAATACCAGTGGATCTAGAATTTACAGGAGGAGTTCTGGATAGTTCTTCTTTATGGAATGACACGATGAATTTGATTATAGTGTTGTTGAGACTTTTGATCGAGAGAAGATTTTGACTTTTGAAGTTTTAGGGTGATTTTGTTGAAAACTAAATGTGAGGAGGAACAACTGAATATGTGTTGGTAAATATTCAAGTGATTCGCAAATGAAAATAGGTAGCAGCTAGACATCATAAGAAAGCTAGTTGATAACAACAATGGTTGGAGTGCAATTGCTGGGTGTTAAAGTTTGGTGTTGAGCATCACTAAGAGTTGAGCTGGTGTGATTTAATAGGTGGCTTATACCTAGACAATTGTGGAATAGTCAGTCAATAGCATATCCGTGATGAAAGTAGTTGTGGTAGTGAGGTCGTATGGTTTTGGTATAATCTCATTTTGAAGATGTGATGGTAAAGTAGTACGGAACAATTTGGTGAACTTTTCGGGGCTTATTAATGGAAGAGTTGACGATAATGAATCATGTTAAGAGTGTAATATTCTTAATGTTAGTGAGATTGTCTGTAAGGGATTGTGGCTTCGTGTGGTGATGATTCTTTTAGAAAGAATGTAATTTGATCGCTTTTCGTAATATCGTTTAAATGAAAGGTTTGGAGTTTTGAATTCATGAATTTTTGGAGTTCATGATTTATTTGGTAGATGAAATTGGTTTGAGCAAGTAACGAGTCGGAAAGCTTTATTGGTTCTTAAGTGATAAATGTGATTTGGTCTTAAAAAAAAAAAAAAAAAAAAAAAACCTTTTTATTTGTCTCTTCTCTTGGGAAAGGAATAGTCGATTTGTTTTACAAAACCTTAAAGAGTGTATATTGGGAACTGGTTAATAGTGGTCAAGTATATGATGTTGTGAGACCCTGGGTTGCAAGTTAATTGAGGAACATTAGAGGATGAATTCATTTCATGATATAAATCTCATAGAGAATTGGATCTAAAAGGAATTATGGTCGTTGGGACAAAACTGATTATATTGTTACAATTAGTAGAACCTATAGTGAATAGTGATCCAAGAATATTTGTTCATGATGGTGGAGTATTGGAATTATCGAATAGTTGGGATATTGTGATGGTATACTTTGCAAGGTTATGAAGGTGAAATTGAATGGTGTGGTTTATTGAGGGTCCAAGATTAGTGAAGTAAATCGCTTTGGGCGATCAATTGATTAGTGATGATGGTTGATATTAATGATTGAGGATATTGTTTGGATTGTGGGAATTCTAGACAATGAATATGCGATTTCTATCAAGTATACCGTAAGTCACTTTAGGAGTCCCGGTGTTGAAATTGAGCATGTGTTTTATGCTAGAACCTTGGTTGCCCAATGATCATGTGTAGAGGTAGTAGAACAAAAGTGGATTCCAAATAGTATGATGATCACTGATAGAATCCCTTGGTTTTAAATCAGTGTGTGTGGGTAGAGAATTTCAAGTTGATCATCCTTAAAAGATTGAGGTGATGTGATTGTGGGTGTAGATTTTATTTGAGGTGTTGGGAATCATTTGTCAAAATAGTTTCTTTGGTAGTGGAGGGACTATAGTATCTTTTATGGGTTAGTAGAGTCTCTCTAAACAAGGCATGATTGTTGCTCTCGGGTTGAGCATCGCTTGAGATTACCAGCTAAGAGGAATGAGTTAGTGTGATGATTTGAAATCCTATGATTTGAGAGAGTTTATTCCTAAAAGAAAAATTGAGAAAAAAATTGATTCCTGGGTAGTGAAATGCCCTCTTGATTCTTGTTTGAGCCGTGTGTTTATGATGAGGTCATTTACAATTTGAGTTGGCTTTAGGTTGGCATGTGATTCTTTCTAATTTAGAAGAAAAAAAGTGATTGATTTTGGCATTCAATGTTTTCTTTTGGCTTACGTGGTGTTTATTTGCAAACACCTATTTGGAACATGGAAAGGTTTTGTGATGAATCTTTGATTTTGGATTTGACTATTCGATGGGAATTGGTAACGCGTGATTGCGATGAGAATCCTTTGTTTTCGTTGGGTTCTATTTATAAAAGAGTTTGTTTGGAACTAGTTTGGTTGTGCGTTCTGGTTAAAGGAGGTACTCCTTGCAAATGTGAAGTGGTTGATTGGGAGACAGACGGGAGTTCGTGTGTTATGTACTGATTGTGTGGTTTGGTACCAAAGCGAAGTTTGGCCCAAGTTACATTAGTTTGTTTCGGAAGTTGTGGAGATTTTTGGAAGAAAGTGTATCGTTAGGACCGTCTCGTGTCCATGCGCAGGCACACAACATTTTGTATAACCCGATGTCAAGGTAGTATTTGAGAGATCGGATTACAAGGTTTTCTTAGAGCCGTTGACCACCAAGTAAGACCGCACTTCGACTTCGTCGCTTGAGTGTACCAAAAATGACGAGATGAGTCTTTGAGGCACAAGACGTTGGTATACGCCAAGGTGCCGTGGACGATCAATCGAGAGAGAGGCGACTTGGGAGTTGGAGTCTCGCATGCGCGAGCAATACCGGAGTTGTTCACGTCCGGCACGTGTTATTTTGTTGTTTAATTTCAGCAGTGTAGTTTTTATTTGAGTAGAACGCGAGTAGAATTCGGGTCGAATTCATTAAGGGGGTAGAATGTAATACTCAAAATAATAATACTAATAATCGCATCTTAAGTGTCGGAGAGCAATTGATTAAATGGTAACAATAAATAATTAATTAAAACGCCTTAAGGGCCTGGTGTAATTAAATAAAATAGTACTTAAAAATAGAATTTTCGAATTTTTATGAGCTATAAATAGATCTTGGGTTTTAGAAAACCCTAGTTTTTATTTTGTCCCACCGAGCCGCCTCCACAATTTTCTTCAAGCCACCACCGCTAGGCTTTTCTCGCTTGGCGATCGCCATTCGCCATCTCTCTCTGATTGCTGGCACGCCGAGCCGCCGCTTCAGGCGCTTAAACGCCGCAGACGGCCTGGCGCTGCGGATCGCTGCACTGATTCCTATTTGGCGCCGATGCATGCGCTGCCTGCCGCTTCTTTTCTGCTCTGCCGGTTGCTGTTTTTTCCTTGGTTACGGCCGAACCAATCACCGGCTGGCCGCGCTCGCTGCCGCTTTGCTTTCCTGCGTGTCTTTGCGCCGCTACCGAGGGAGTCTGTCTTTGTCTTGTTCGCCAAGCTCTTTGCCAAGGCGTGAGTGTTGCTGCTTTAGAATATTTACCTGGTTTTATTCTACTTGATTATTCATTATTGTTTGATCCATTGATATGATTATTGATGATTTCTTGATGTAATTTTATAGTGTGTCATTATTTATTAGTTTAAAGTGTAGTGTGGTGGCATTCTAGGCTCAGTGTTGGGCTGGGGTGTTACAATAGTGGGGGCTATTACACCCCTAAGGTCATTGATGAATTGTCTAGCAAAAAGGTGTTAACACCAGAGTTTGTTCCAGGTACTTTTAGCTTTTCATACAGTATTTATTTTTGTCTGTGCTGTTATAGTTTACGGTGTTGTGAGTTCTTAACGATGACAAATTTTTGAGTCATGCCGATTTTGGTTCCATGTGATCGCAGAAATTGACATGGGATTCATCTACCTTCGTGGCACATTCAATCTGAACTGTCAATATTATGTAAATGCTAAGCATGATATATTATTGGCAGACAGAAAATTTCAAGTGACCATAAATACTGACATTTTAAAACTGCCACTGCAAAATAAAATTGGGGGAGAGAATGTTTGTTATGGCATTTCTTACAGATCCGTAATTCTCTATTCCCTACTCATATAGATAGTTTGACATTGGAATATTGAACACCTTTAGTTGACATCATTTGAATAATAGGAATATTCCCTGATTATTATTGTCCTTGTGAACATTTTGTCAGTGGTGTTATGCTTTAATAATTTTTCCGGGTGATAAGCATGGAAATACTATGTCAGCTATGTGGCAATAGGCTCAGTAACCATTTCAAGGGTAAA
Source organism: Hsuehochloa calcarea (assembly GCA_036346395.1). Lineage (NCBI taxonomy): Eukaryota > Viridiplantae > Streptophyta > Magnoliopsida > Poales > Poaceae > Hsuehochloa > Hsuehochloa calcarea. Next base: position 11,331,751 of record CM070593.1, on the reverse strand, counting down.
ACAGCTCTGTTCATGCTGTTTAATCATGAGCATAATTTTCATTGGAGAACTGAACTGAGTAATCAATGTGGTTTCAAGTTCTCATTTGCTTTGTTTTGAACTTCTAATCGACAAAAACTTAATCCTTGTACTTTAGTTAGGAAATGAGTTTGTCTGATACAATGTATTACAACCATGCTGATCTAAGGATACGATCACTATTTTTTGTCCACACTGATCTCTGCTTTCGACCATAATATTACGACCACACTAGTCTATATCTTCGACTACACTGGTGTAAGGCTTCGATCACACTGGTCTATACCTTCGACCGCACTGTCTTGGAGCGATCCGAAGAAATCTCTAAGGGAAGTCCAAGAGGATTTTCTGAAGAGGTCCAAGGGGCCACAAGTTCAACCACACTCTCTTGGAGTGATCTGAAGAAATCTCAAAGGTAGGTCCAAGAGGATCTCCCAAAGAGGTCCAAGGGGATCATAGTGTTTCGACCATAGTCTCTTGGAGTGATCCGAAAAAATCTCCAAGGGAGGTCCAAGGGTGGTCTAAGAAAAACTCTCACTGGTCATATGGGACACTTGTTTCAACCATAGTGTTCCGACCACACTGGTCTTATGGACCACTTGTTTTGACTATAGTGTTCCGACCACACTGGTCTTATAGACCACTTGTTTGAGAGAGAAATGCACAGTTAGCAAAAGAAACTAAACCAAGCATGCTTTGAAATTTCAGGAATGAATGTGCCTTTACAAATAAGGGCCCAATTCTAACAATCCTCCACCAATTCCAAGGCAAACAACAAAAATGATGATAAGACTATTCTGCTGAAGAGTTGTTAATATACCAGTCTTTCAGTGTAAGTCACGTACGTGTTGAACTTCCACCTAGAATAACAAGATTCATCTTCTCACAATTGATGAATGGACTATACCTTGAATTCATAGTTTTTCATGATTAGATTTCACTCGAAATCTCAACTGATACTAGGCTGTCAAAGAACCAAGCCTATCCAGAGCTTTATTTGGCCATGCTCCCTTATCTACTCATGATCTTTTTAGAGAATGCTCCTATTCTCGTGAACAGTAACCCCAGTTAAGCTCAAGTAGGTGTATTCATTCTAGATATCATGTAGGCTAATACCTTTTTCCTTTATTGGACACTAGAATATATTAAGGCTTTAAGCCATCCTCTTCCATATAGTTCAGAGTACATTGTCTATTAGGACACGGGTATATATATATTATTAAAATGTACTCTCCTATTCAAACATTAACTCGTTTTTCCTATTGCCTAAGTCACAAGATCTCCGATCGAAAAAAAGGTATGACTTTTTGTTGAGTTGTAACTCCAATGGGCCTCATTCCCATGTCCATAGATGTTATGGAAATCGCCTTCCGTGCTAGCCCACTTGTAGCTTTGATCTCATCTGCATCAGATATCCAATTTGAATCACTATATCTTTCTAATACAGATGGATACCCAGTACAGTGAATTATATATGAGGTTGTGCCTCTCAAGTAGAGCAACACTTTCTCAAGTGCCTCCTAGTGAACATCTCCTGGGTTAGAAGTAAACCAACTAATTTGCTCATAGCAAATGATATGTCTGGCCTTGTGGCACCAAATAGATACATTAGGAACCCAATAATTTATGAATATCTCAATTGTTCTTTGTCTAATCCCTTATTCTTTTGAAGCTTAACACTAGTATCATAAGGAGTTGGAGAAATTTTACAGTTATGAAAACCGAACTGGCTCAAGATTTTCTCAGCATAATGGGATTGGTTCAAAGTGGTCTCATCCTCATTTTTGATCAATTTGATATTGAGAATAACATCAGCCTCTCCTAGGTATTTCATATTAAAGCATCTAGATAAGAAAGATTTGACCTCGTCAATAACAGCAGTGTTTGTCACAAATATAAGTATGTCATCGATATACAAACACAAAATCACTTCTTGACCCCCCACTATAATGATAATACACACACTTATCCGCCTCATTCACAAAAACCAGTAGAAGTTAAAGTTTTATCAAATTTCTCGTGTCATTGTTTAGGTGCTTTCTTTAGACCATATAAGGATTTGATTCATTTACATACCTTACTTTCTTGTCCAGAAATCACAAAACCATCCGGTTGCTCCATATAGATTTCTTCCTCTAACTCTCCATTAAGAAAATATGTCTTCACATCCATTTGATGAATATGTAGACTACGGGAAGAAGCTAATGCAATGAGCACTCAAATGGTGGTCAATTTGGCAATAGGAGAGTAAGTATCAAAATAATCATCACCTTCTTTCTGGGTCCTCACATTCTTTCTGGGTAAAACTCTTGGCCACAAGTCTTACCTTGTACTTATCAATAGTACCATCAGGCTTCATTTTTTTAAAGATCCATTTGCATCCAACAGGTTTGCACCCGATAGGACGATTAGTGGTCTCCCAAGTCTCTTTAGCCATGATGGAATCCATCTCGCTATGGACTGCCTCTTTCCAATAATCAGCATCAGGTAATGCATAAGTCTCTAAAAGAGTGTTTGGCACATCATCCATGAGATATACAATAAAGTATTCACCAAAGGTTTTCTCAACCCTTTGTTGCTTGCTCCTGCGAGGAGCCTCTTCGACTAAATTGTTATCTTCCTCAGGATTATCACATACTTGTGGTATATCACTCATTGGTTCATAGATGGTGGTAGGTTCAAAATTACTTTTATTCATAATTTGATTATCATCAGTTCGAGAACTACTGCCTGCAGTTCGCATAGGATATATATCCTAAAAAATAAAGCATCTCTGGACTGAATTATTATGTTAACAATAATATCAGTAGTTTCTGATTTTAATACTAAAAATCTATAGGGTGTGTTGTTATGAGCATATCCCGGTAAGACACAATCGATTATTTTAGGTCTAAACTTTCTCTTTTTCTGCAAGGGTATATTGACTTTTGCCAAACACCCCTAAGTTCGCAAAAAGTTAACATTGGGTTTTCACCCCTTCCATCCCACATACAGAGTAATCTCACACCTTTTAGTGATTACTCTATCTAGGACAAAAGTTGATGTTAATATAGCTTCCCCCCACCACATCCTAGGCATACCGGCACTCTCCAATATGGCATTCACCAAGTCTGTTAGTGTCTGGTTTTTCCTACCAACCACTCCGTTTGATTGGGGTGAGTATGGTGGTGTAACTTTGTGGATTATTCCATATTCAGAACAGAATTGGGAGAATTCATGAGAGATATACTCTACTCCACGATCAGACCTTAGTCTTTTAATTTCTTTTCTAGTTGGTTCTCAACCTCAGCCTTATAATTTTTAAATTAATTTAATGCTTCATATTTTGTTTTTAGTAGATACACATAACAATATCGTGATGCATCGTCAATAAGAGTTAGAAAATATCTTTTACCTCTTTTTGTCAACAATCCATTCGTCTCACACAAATCAGAATGGACAAGATCTAAAAGTGTCAAGTTCTTTTTCCTCCTGTAACCCCTTAAAGGGTTTTCGAAGTTGTTTTGCTTGCACACAAGTTTGACACTTTGATCCTTTGATAGTTTCATATTTTGGAATTAAATCTTATATGGATATTCTAGCAATACTATCAAAAGTAATATGGCAAAACTGAGAATGCCATATATTGGCCTCACATTTATTCAAGCCAGTTGCAACATTCATATTATATTCTAAAGTATTTATGCGGAACAAGCCTCCGTTCTCATACTCTTTACTCTATGATATTTGCATTGATCTAATTGTTTTGACTGGTCGTGCTTGGTGGATCTTTTGCCATTGCCTTTTCTTCCACATCAAGGGCAGCAATGAGATCCTTAATAGATATCTCTTCCCTCTTGTGCTTTAAGCCAGTAGCAAATTCCCACCATGAAGCAGGAAGTTTGGCAACAATATGATCTAAGACCAAGTTCTTGTCACTAACGACCAGCTCGTATCTCAATACGACCAATTCATCTATAGTATCGACCAGTTCGTAACTCCTTACAACCAGATTCGACCACTTAGTGATTATGTTTGACCAGTCTACGACCAGCTCGTATTTTCATACGACTAGTCTGTATCTGATCGAACTAAACGACCTCCCAGATGCGTAATCTCTCCGACCCATAGCTGAAGCTCATGAGCTGTGCAACTATCGACTAAGCATCGTCCATGCTGTAGTCGTAGAATTGCTCGCAGATATGGAGCCATCGACCAGCCTCAGCTTCGACATATTTGTGCTCGGGTGCATCCCACAACTCTGTGGCGGACTTGAAGTCCATGTAGACATCATAGAGCTGGTCGGCTAGTATGGTCAGTATGCATCGAAGGGTGGTGTTGTTATCTGACTCGAACTTTATGGTTTGTTCAAGTGTAAATGGATACTGTGGTAGGATCACCCACCACATCTCCAAAGACATGAGTCAAAACTTGACTTTTGTCTACCATCTATGGAAGTTCTGACCAGAAAACCTCTCAGGTTTCATAGCATCAGAAGCACCAGCCATTGCTAGATCACAAAAATATCCACAATAATGTTTCTAGATTGTTGGAAATAGGGAAAACATTTTAATTCTAGATTTAATTATGAGGCAAAGATCATAAATAACTAGAGATGCATAAAACGATACTAACAGCAGGCAATTCATTGCACTTCTAAACATACACAAAAAGGACTATAACAGAATAAAATGGTCCTACGACCAACTTACAGTTGGATTCGATGAAGAACAGGAAGCAGTGTAGTCTCGAAGCGGTGCAGATCGTAGATGATGCAGTGCAGCGAACGGTCGCGTAGATGCGCTGCTCAGAAACCTTATTGCCGCCCTGTGCAGGTGTACATCATTGAAGGCTTCTAAGATTTATTTGGAGTGCAACATGTGTGTACATAAAGTGCTCCGCGAGTCTTGAGAAAAATACATATGCATAGCTTTAACAAATGTGTCTTATATGGTTCTTTTGCACAAAGAAATATTTTAAGTTTCAACAGTTTTCATAAAGCACATTTGACAAAAAGTAGTTTCAATAATTAAACTAATTATATCACTAACAGAGGTTCTAGCTACCAACCACTAGCATCAAGGCTTTAGCCGCCAAGGTTTCAAGGACACGGCTCTAGCTGCCCAACTCGCTCTAGCTACCACGGCTCTAGCTGCCCAACTCGCTCTAGCTACCAAAAAACTACCCAAGACTCACAACTACTCCCAGTTCCCAAAATTTACTCTATTGAAATCAAAACCAATATCTACCATGTGAAAACGCACCTTGCCTACCCTTGACTGTGAGCATACATATTCGAATAGTTTTACACTCCGCAGAGGTTGTACAGCTTGACCCATACGAGATAATTAGTTTATAATATCTGTCTGACACACTTCTGAAGGTGTGTGACTAAACGATTATCACAAGGCTTTTACAAAGCTCTATTTTGACTCAGTTCTGCCTGTTAAGGTTTTGCCACGTCGGCCCCCTCTTGCGCCAAATCAACAACCCAAACATAACCAAATCAAAACATTGATAATTAATTAGCCATGTTTTTCCCATTTAGGACATGTGGTTGTACGATATTTCTCAGTTTGGATAGTCACAAGCGTCGGTCCTTAATATGACTTGGGCGAAACTTTACACAATACAAGTTCTCGTGCTCTAGCTGCACCCGCCTGATCTTACCACCCACCCAAGTTTAAATATATTTTCACCATTTTATTTTATTTTAAAAACCAACAGCAATACCTATTGTCATACATTTCTCAAACTGATTTACACAAATGGTATAATAATTCCCACACATACGATAAACATGACCGATAAAGCTTGTCTAAGCAGTTCTACCGCGTTTAAGTATTCTACAATGTTGTATTCAATATTGTGGAATCGCTAAGCTAGGGTTACAAAAGGTATAGGGTACAATTATCAAGGAAGACATTAATAATTTTCGGTTTAACTAACATCCTACAATTTAAACTCATCATTTTGTACGAAATAGCAATGCATAATAATTTAAAACTAAAAATAATATTTAAAAATTATGGGTACATAATGTTCAAAGGAGACTCGCCTTCGTTGATGAGGAAGGTTAGCGCTTCTTGCTGATCCAAATTCGTGTCGCCAACGTGAGACTCAACACGTGCGAATCAGACCAAATAAATAATAGAAAGTAAATAAAACTAAAAAATATATAATAAATACTGGAAGGTAGAGAACGAATTTATATGAATTTAGGAGAAAGAATCGACGGATTTAGAGTTCATATGAAGGAGAATGAACGTTTAAAATTTTGATTCTAACATGAAATGATGGAAAATCTGAAAAAGGACTATTCTGGAAATACTGTTATGATGTTTAACATTGAAGAGCAAATGAATTGTGTGTATGACATATGGGGCCTCTTGCTAGTGAATCATGAAAGAGGAAATGAGATGGAAGAAGTCACTGACTAGATGGACCTATAAGTTATTGAGCCAAAGAGCAACATTACAGAGAGCTTCAGAGCAGAACAGAGGAAGGCTCTAGGCGCATGGGGCAGACGACGGCGTCGGCGACGTAGGAGACGGGGTGGCCGATTTAACGAGCAAATTGGAACCCCAAATGATGAGGCAGATGATGACGCCATCCAGACAAATGATGATCGGCGCGATCGCCGTGGCGAGGCGAACGTGGCAACGGCGGTGGCACTCATGGTGGTGGCGGCGCAACACTTCTGGTGAGGTTCCGACAAAAGGAGGGGAAGCATGGCGTAGAACGCGACGACACAAACCCAACGATGGTGAAGATGAAGGCAGGAGCTCAACGGTTGCGACGTTTTTGGTCAGAGAAGGAAGGCGGCCAAAAAGGTGAGAGAAAGCTTGGTTCTCGAGATATATTTATTTATGAATTTTGTTTAATTTTTGGAGTTAGTTTTTATCTCTGTTTGGTATTTATTTGTTCTATTTGCTTATTTTACGAGTAGACGTTGCTACTTCGGGAAGTTTTGAACAAGGAGAAGTACACCAAGATCAAGATCAATCCCATGATTTATTCCAAGGCAAGCCGTAGTCCTTTGATCATATTGAACCTATGATTTCAAAAATATATTGTTTTATACAATTGCATGCTATCTTTATATCAATTGTTTTGGGTTTAGTTATTACCTGTTGTCATTATGCCTTCATTGAATATTTGAATACCATGAATCCTTTGTCACCCTAGCTTGGATAATTTTACTTGGGCATATTTGTATCACTAACATGGGTATCGTATTAGTGCTTAGTCAAGCCTAGTCTTGATGGGTTCATCATCACATGTGTCATAATGATTAATCTTGACTTAATGATATATGGAATTGTGGTGGTTATCCACTGTTGTAAAATTTGTGTTCCATGACAGGGGATGTCATTGGTTTCTTTTAAACAAAATGGTTTTCACTCAGGCGAGTGGATGGTGGATTGAGGGTGTGGATTTAACACGTTGTGGGTTTGTGGAAAGATCGCCTGAGTAACTTGTCAAGGACTTAATCTTGTGCGCCATTGAACCGAGCCTTAACCGTACAACCACATGTCCTGTATGGATGGGACCTGGCTAATTAATTAGTAATATCTTAATTCTGGTTCTGTCTTGGAAGAGTGAGTTACGGGGTACGTACTCACTATGGCGCAAGAGGGGGCCCTGTCTGGTCGGATGGAGATATTCAGTGTTGAAACCTCAGCGGGCAGAACTAGGTTGAGAAGGAGCTTTGTAAAGGCCTTATAACGTGCTCTAGCCTTTTTACCTAAGGTAGTGAGCAGTGGTATCGACGGATGCCAAACCAACTAGAGAAGTCGTGTCTTGTGGGTCAAGCTGTACAACCTGTGCAGAGTGTGTAAAACTATTCGAATAGCCGTGTCCGCGGTTATGGACGTGCTCGGGGATTTCACACGGGAGATAGAGTTTCTTCTAAAATGAGTCGGAGTGTGAATGAGAAGTTCACTTGATGAATATAATGTTTGTTCGGTGAATGAGTAATTCACTTGGTGGTTTGTGTCGATTGGTGAATGGGGAGTTCACTTATCATTGGTTTGGTTGGAAAGTGAATGGTTAGTTCACTGTTGGTTTCAATGAAATTGTTTAAGTATTTATTATTCTTTTCAATTACGCATTTCAATCTATTTATTGTATTTGTCATAAATATTGTTTTCTGCAAAAGAACCATACAACTAACCTTTGGTAAGCCTTGCATGAATACTATTTGCATACATTTCTGTATGGCCTGCTGAGTGCTTTATGTACTCACGGCTCATGCCTTTGTTGATCAGTTGAAGAATACCAAGCTGCACAGGAGTTCTTTCAGAAGGAAGACTATGAAGGTTTTGCGGATTAGGATGCGTTCTCCACTCGATTGCATGTGGGCTTGTTGATTGGTCTTTCCAAGTTTCCCGTTCCGCTGCAAGAGTTTATTTGTTTCTTTAGCCCTGCGTGGCAAGTTAAGTAAACGTTGACTATAAGGTCCAGTTATTATTATTATTTGTTATTTTGAGATCTTTCTAGTTAAATCGAATAAATGGATGGTGTTTCATCACTTTTTCCTGTGTGAGCTAGCTACTGATCTGGAACTAGTTCAGAATACACAGAGGGTTCATGAGATGTATTTTTGGGTCCCGACATATAGGCGGTGCAATCGTTGTTGGAGTGGCGTTCGGTCAGCGGGACAAAAGTGTTGATTGTGGCGATGAGAAAGTGATAGGGGATGGAAGACTTGGGGCGAATAAAAAAGGGGAGCGAGGGACACACGATGCTCTCTTTATATTGCGGAGGAGACGCTTGAGTAGACAAGGAACGTTGCGGGAATAAAGCAACAGTTTCAGTTCCAATGAATGGTGACGGGACAAAGGCAAATTAATTGCGGTTGATGGAGGAAACGTACAATTGATGATATGGTAATGTGGGTGACGATGAGAGGCTCGAAACGCTTCAGATGGATTTGATTTTAATGCTTCGTGTGCGGAGAAAAGAGGAGAGAGGCAGTGGCAGCCATGGATGCATACTGGAGCTCGGCGCTCTTGGTGGCTGGGGCTTGGGCGTGACTGAGGTGGCCTTGGCCGGGCTGGGAAAGTAGGATGGCCATGGATGCATGGCTCACGGTTGAAGAAGAACAGAAAGAACCGAACCAGGCAACGTCCAGAGGAAAGAGACGAAGGAGGAGAGAGAAAAAGAAAAAAATTTCACTTTCCAAAATTCCAAATTAAACTTTAAATTAATTCAATAAAATACAAATAATTAATTTTATTTTTAAAGCTTCAAAAAGGCTCTGAAAAATGAGACGTTACAAACTATGTCGGATGTAAACTGGTTGAGCTTACAATAAAGGAGTTATTTGTCTTCTGATTTATGCAGGCATGTGTTGCTTCTCATACCATCTGCTAAATTCCTAAATAACAAATATGGTGGAGCTTGCTAGTTGGATAATCTGCATCCATGTTAAAATTCCATCAATTGATTATTTGTGGCGCACCTGATGAATTTTTAAAACTTCTCTGATGCTATCTACATTTTTGAGGTTGGATACTGCAAATAGAAGTTTTATCTTTCGCTGCTCTTTTTGTGCAGACTGATCCAGGTTGGAGTAATTTCCTTTATGATGAAACTACAAGGCAGTTCAATCTTATTGACTTTGGGGCAGCCCGTGAGTTTCCAAAAAGTTTTGTAGATGATTACCTCCGTATGGTAAACAACCACAATTAATCCTCACTTACATTACAAACTCCACGTTGGAATTTGTGGTATTTACTGTATTCAAGATGGCTTTCTGATTTGTGGTATTACCGAGCAGGTAGTTGCCTGTGCGAATAGAGACAGAGCTGGTGTGTTAGAAATGTCCCGCGGACTGGGATTTCTCACAGGTCAGGAACCAGAAGTCATGCTGGATGCTCATATCCAGGCCGCCGTCATTGTTGATTTGCCATTCTCAAGACCAGGCGGTCACGATTTCCGTGCAAACAACATCACGCACAGTGTTTCCAACCTTGGGGCTACTGTGTTGAAGCACAGGCTGACCCCGCCGCCAGATGAAGTTTACAGCCTGCATAGAAAGCTGTCAGGTGCATTCCTGGCCTGCATCAAAATTGGGGCAGTTGTCCCCTGTAGAGAGATGCTGTTCCAGGTTTATGAGCAATACAATTTCGGATACAATCGCTCAGAAGTATTGTCCAGCACCGGATAGTAGCACGAAAGCCGTGCTTTGTTGTTTCTTTCCCTCTAGGAAATCCTCAAACAGTTGCAGGTCGGTTGCAGCTCATTTTTTCGAGAGCTTTGCAGTCGGCTTCCCCATTCAAATTCAGACTGAATGAATAATGTGACAAATTATATTCTTGATAGCTTGGGAAGTGAGGGGATTCTGTTTGGATGAGCTCTGCAAGAGATTGCACAATTCTCGTATAGCTCTCTAGGGGTTCAGGCAAAGTGCCAAAGTGTCTGCAGTTTCCTTTTCGATCGAAGGAATAAAGACACCAGAATCATGTTTCAGTCTGTTAGTTCACCAGTGAAAAAAAAGCTTTGGCGAGTACGTCTCACATGATTTAAGTCGTAATGTAAATTTGTAATACTTGAGCCTTGAGGATTTTTTGCCTGCCGTATTGTATGTCCTCTACAGGTAAGAAATAGAATCTGGTCGCTTGTGATTACTTGGTGAAACCTAGAGCAGATACAGAGCTGACGAGCTTTTTCATAGTGATTTCTGCTTCTTATGCTTGTGTACATAAAGCGAAATAAATGCGGACACTATGTTGTTGTGTACGCACTACGGTAGTATTGGCTTGATTAAGAATTTTTGGCCGTATTTGCATCCTTTCGCCTCGTATTTACAAGAATGATGGTCGTCGATTTTTTTTTTTTTTTTTACAAAATAGCGTCCTGCAAGTAGACGTGCGGCAAGCCGTCTCCGCCCGCCACGCGCCCTCCTCCCGCACAGCCGCCGTGCAGTGGCCACCACCACGTGTCCCGGCGATTAGGGTTAGGGTTTAAGCGGATTAAGGTTTCGGTTGGGTTTGTAGGATTTTTAAAATATAGCAAATAAGTTCAAAAAATTATAAAATTTTATGTGAATGCTCCTAATACGGTGTCCTTGCTTGTGTAATTTTTCCAAAAATTTACTCGTTATGATTTTTTTCTCACAATAAGCTCTAAACATTATGAATTTTTTTTGAAGGTTCCTTATACAGTGGACTTGATTGTGTAATATTTCGATAATTTTATATGTGTTCTGAAATTGTCTCAAGAATTAAGGTTTTACGCCTTGAAAATATGGAATTTAGGTTTCAGAAATTATGGTTTCATGATTTCATGTGACTTGGATTGTGGGAAGTTTACTACCACATGACTACTCTAGGTAATAGAAACTCTTAAGAGAGTAGGTTTTGGGTGCAGGTTAAGGGAGGGGGTTTTGAAATATTTAGGGCAATGCGTAATTAGGGAAAGAAGGCTACATTGCAACTCCATTGAAAATGCCAATATACAATATGGCGCAACAGTACACACATAACATACAAGATATGTGTACAAATATAGCAAAACAAAATTTGAATACAAATACTCCAAAACAGAATTGCATAACACGAGATACAACACGGCTCACTTTTTTGAGTCACTACTCTCTGCGCGCTGCGACTGCGTCCATATGCGTGGCCTTGTTTTGCGCTGAGCATATCCCATGAGATACGTAAGCTGGTCCAGAGAGCGTGTGTGAGTACGTTGTGTGGGCGGAGGTGCACCAGTCAGCTGACTCAGGTGAGTCTGGTAAGCGTCGATGTCCATCAGCTGAGACATGCCGAACTGGGGGTCACCTGTAATGAATTCACGAACGATGGACGGTATAAGTCCACTCCCAAATTGTCTGCCCTAAGGTGCAATGTCTGTAACTCCAGTCGAGCGGAGGAGCTCTGTCCTTGAATGTACGGTGTGCCAGCCAACCCGGAGGAGCTCTATCCTTGAACGTACGGTGGGATAGCGAACCTGGAGGAGCTTTACCCTGCGTACGCCACAAACCCTGGCCACAATTGTCCACACCCGGACAGCGTGTACTACTCCCTGGTAGGAGCTGGGAGGCCCGTATACGTATCCTCATCATCACTGGACGTGGACTGGCCGTCACCCCCACGGTCAACTGAATGCTACAAGACTGAACGATGTTAGTCGAAATAAACAGTCTGGACAAAAAATGAGAATCTCGTACCTCCCGGATGTGCAGTGCAGATGACCGATGGGGAGCGCTAGTCTGTGTACCGAATGCGGACGAAACTAGTGATGCATACTGACGGACCTACAGTAGGAGAATGACATGATGTTAGCGAAACATAAGGCATAACCAAAAAAGCGTAGCGTAGATTTGTACATAACTTACCTCGTTGCCGATCTAGCCCGCGGATGACCGACAGGAAGTGTGTAAGATCGAGGTGGCCGACTAGAGGGGGGTGAATAGGCGGTTTTAAAATCTCTATCGCGCTAAACCAATATGTAAATGCGGAAGCTAATAGCGAATTGGTTTTGCTCAATTAAAACCTAAATCAACTAGGCTCAACTAAGTGCACCGACAATGAACACAATACAATATGAGCAATCAAACAAGATATATAAGCAATTAAGGCAAGAATGTAAATTGCTCAAAGTAAAGCACAAGTAAAAACAAGATTACACGATTATGTTTTACCGTGGTGTTCGGAGACTTGCCGGTCTCCCCTAATCCACGTTGAGGTTAGCCCAAACAAATTGGACCGGCTCCACTAATTAAGCCAATACCTCCGAGGTAAGTCCAACACTTGGACCGGTTCCAAACCGAACCAACACCTCGCTCAACTATGGTTGCTCTTCCTCCACTCCGGAGATGGTGAGCACCACACCACTCACAAATCGCCGGGTCTTCTCACAACCTTCTTGAGAAGATCACCGCGCACGACGCCTCCACGCCGTCTAGGTGTCGGCAAACACCAAGAGTAACAAATCCGAACTTTCACTTGAACTAATCAAGTGTCAACGCTCACGTGGATACACAATCCACTACCTAAGGCAACACATGCACTTAGGGTTTACTCTCTAATCTCACCAAGTACAACACATGCACAAAAGAGAATAGAGGCTTGCTCTTAGCTCAAAGAATGAGTATATCACTTAACAATAGCACCAGCAGCCTCTCTCAACCGGCCAAGGTGGCTATATATAGCCTGCACACAAAAACTAGCCGTTGGGAGACAAACCCCTGAAAAATCAGGGAAATCGGAAGTTCCGCCGTACACAGACCGGAACTACCGCATGAGAGAGAAAAGCACAGCAACGGCTATGTCAGACGAGAAACTAGCCGTTTGATTTTTAGTGCGGAACTACCGCCAACCAGGTTGCGGAAGTTCCGATCTTCGAAAGTTCCGCTCAACACATAGCGGAACTACCGCACATCGAATTTTGGCTAAGTCCCCAAAATGGTGCTTCTCTGGAAAAAACGAACCGCCGGAATTTCGGAGCAAACGATAATCGGAAGTTCCGCTCGTAACACGCCGGAACTTCCGCACTTCAAAAATCGGCTAAGTCCCTAAACCGGACGCTCTCTGGAAAAAACGAGCCGCTGGAAATCGGATCGTCAGGCCGCGGAACTTCCGCAGATTAAGATCTCGGAACTTCCGATTTTCTGACGAAAAATAGCAATGGCTTTTCAACAACTTCAATTGCAAAACACATTTGCTAATTGACAAGCCATGCCAAGAAGGATCACAAGCAAGATTCCCAACAAGTTACAAAACACATTTGCCAACTTTTGGAATCATACCACAAGGAAAAAGGTACATGGACTTACACCATTTGCAAAACACATTTGCAAACTTAAGTCACATGCTACAAGAAATCAAACATGAGCATCAACTATTTGCAAAACACATTCGCAAATAATAGCATCATGCCATAAGACTAAAGTGCATGGACTTCAACCATTTGCAAAACACATTTGCAAAGTATAGTCCCATGCTACAAAGATTGAATGCATGAGCCTCGGCTATTTGCAAAACACATTCGCAAATAATAGCTCCATGCATAGATGAGCTAGAGCAAACACAATGAGCTATCAACACATGACTAACTCATGCTACTAGTCAAGACCCCTCTTAATAGTACGGCAATCCTATACTAGCAATCCGGTCTATCAACCAAACATCGAGACCGGTAAAAGACTAGGAACACATCCTTAGCCCTAGCTAGTCATACATTTGCCTTGCATCTTCTTGAAGCTTGATGGCGACATCAACACTTCAAGTCCGGGTCCTTGACTTTGACAATCATCAACTCATGATGATTTCTTCACTTCGGATCTTGTCTTGAACATCATCAACACATGATGATTTCTCCATCCCGATTCTTCACATGCATCAACGCATGATGCATTCCTTCACTTCACCTCCATCAACACATGATGGGTCTTCTCTTGTCTTGATGATCAACTCATGATCATCTCTTCTTGATAAGCATCAACTCATGATGCATCATTTACACCAAGCTCTTGACTTGATGATCAACTCATGATCATCCCAAGTCTTCATCATCCCGAACATAACCTATATATCCAACTCATGGAAAATGTTAGTTCCACAATGTGATCATCATTAATTACCACACCATACCATTAACTCATAATGGTGGGACAAGATACCTCAATCTTTCCTCTTTGGTAATTGATGATAACCACTTAAATTCTCATAAATTTAATGATGATAAATGAGAGAACAAATGAGTATATATAAACTACACAAGTTATATTTACTCTAACATGAGTATACAAGAACTACACAAGTTCTATATACTCATAACATGAGTATATACGAACTACACAAGTTTTGTATACTCAAAGGTTTTGTTTCAACGTAGAGATCCCAAATATATGTGGAGAATGGAATATGGATCAATACTAATGAAACCACAAAGTATAGGATAAAACTCCCCCTAAATGTGTGCATACACAAATGTGTAATAAGGTCATATGCACATATTCAAGTTTAACTTAAGGTTGAGTTCAATCCTATATTTTGGATCCGAGAGATGCAACAATATATAAGATTTAGATGTCGATTGCATACCTCGTTGTGTTTCACCTTTATATCCAAATGATACTACACAAAGATAATACTAGATAAAGGAGTTAGTCTCATATTTGGATTTGTCATTAATCACCAAAACACTATATTAACTCATAATGGCGGGTCTAGATCTTTCAAAGTGCTATGACACTGGCCGGACTCGCTAGGTCTAGATGACCTAGCGGGTGAGCACGGTCCCCCCACTTGGTGCCCGATACGCAGGACGTCGTCCGTCGGACGACCGCATCTTAAGTTCTTTATTATCTTCTTCGACTCCGCGAAGATGTACTTCAAAGTTTTCCGCAACCCCAGTGTTGTGTCTGGGATGCGGATGGCGGTCTCCGATAGGTTCGCGATGCACTGCGCCCGCTTCAACTGAATTGACATGAATAACAGGTTCAACAACGAAGAGTACACATATCATAAATGAAACGACCAGAGGTTGCAAGTGTCTTACAGTGTCGTCACGTCGCGAAGCACTGTGACGATCGAACGAGTAACGAAGACTCTCATGGTGCGTCACCTCCTACGGGTGCTCAGGTGCAGGAAGGGTGAGTCTGGCGCATGACCGTGGTACGTACCACTCCAGGTACTCACCATATGTCTGAACGTCGTACAGCTGCCACTCCCACAAGTAATCCAAGTGTGCCCTCTCCGTCCATATCGTAGTCCACTTGTGCTGGACTGGTCGCCAGTCCTGACCATGCCGACCCGCCCTCGATTGCCTGTATTTTTGGAAGGATTGATGTTAGAAAATAAGATGTAATAAGTGTAAATATTACTTGGATAAAGTTTGACTCACAGGTGTATGGCTTGCGAAAGGTCCTTGCTGTCCGAAGGGGGCACGATCTGGTACATACCAAACTATCGAATTACACGATGTTGCGCATAAGGTTCCACAATATGTGTGAACACCAGATGCCTGGTCATCAACCATAACCCGGCGTCCTGGGTGCATTGCATGAACAACCCGTCTGACGCTACTGTGTGCACGAAATGTGGAGTAAATGGACCCCAGATGATGTCGTTATCGTGCAATGACTCGAACTCATTGTGGAAAAACGAGTAACACCTAGCTGGTCCATCCTTGGCCCAGCATAGATGGGAAGCAGCCCACTGTACACCCATAGTGGGTCCGTCTGTCTGGTCGTTGAACTCACTGAACGTGTGCACCACTCTCTCGATGGTCGACCGCCCAACAGGGAAGTGCGCCCAACTCCACAACGGTAGGAGCACGTAGCAGACGGCCAGGTTGGGGGTAGCAGTTGATGAACCCTAAGGTTTGATTTGTTGGCCCGATCTTTCGATGAGCACGATAAGTCCAGTAGGCATCGCTCAACTCTGACGATCTCGGCTACGAACACGCAAGGCTCGAAACCACGCAATCGCTGAACTGATTGACAAGTCGTTATCAACTGTGCACGAATACCCGGTTGACCTGACCACGAAGGTCGATTCCTGCATACACCGAAGAAGCACGCAAGAACAAGATAAAGCAACGTAAAATTGCAAATAAAGATTGAAATATTGAAATATTGAAATAGGGATTTTGGAAGCGGTATTATGGTTGGTCTAGTCGACACAAGCCAATACACGAAGTTGCAACAAGGCTAACTTTTAACTAAACAAAATCCAAGAAAACTAGAGGAGGTGCGAACTCCTTAAATAGGGAACAAGGAGCCACAAAACTAAATAAACCAGTGGAGTGGTACTAAAGCACATGGGTTACTGTTCACATTAACAATAACCACACCCCCGGGTGGGCCGCAGGCAGATGGGCCAAGTTCAGTATGATTACAAAGCCCAGGTTGGCCCAAACAAGTGATATAACATTTTCTTTTGATTATTGCGATCAGTCCAGAAGGAATTTGGAGGTGACGCTAGATCTGTTGGAAAGGTCTCGGAATAAGCTTTCCAACAAGTCCAAGATCACCCGAATCGGATTTTGTTTACAAAAGTTATGCATGTTTTATGTTGGTGCTGTCAGGCTGATTCCGAACTGATCTGACCAAAATGTATCCAGCTTGAACTCCTGCTTGGCACATGTAGTAGCATCATGGTATTTACACATAGTACCATAGCATGTAGACATAGCACCATGTCATGTAGACGTAGCTCGATCCAATTGGGTAATATGGCATTACATTAGCCGAAAGTCCAATTGGAGAAGATGTTGGTGAAGTAAAGGAAGTAGAGGATGGAGTGCAGCAGGTTGAAGCAGTGGTTGTATCCTTAGGGTCGATGTCCTCATCATCCTCCCTTTCTTGAATTTGAGTCGTCCTCGACTCATTCGTTTTCCCCAAGTCATCACTCTCCTGCAAAAGATTAGTAGCAACAGGAGGCAAAGAAACATGCACTTGTTCTAATGGACACTGAGATTCTTTGCAAATCATAGTATGACATTCAGATTCATGTTTTTCCATATCAATGCAATTAGATTTTGTAGCTAACGTAACAGGAGCTTTCAATTTAATTTCACTTGGAGCTATAATCTTATGATCATCTTTTGTGTTCTCCGTACTTGTTCTCTCATATCTAATTCATCATGTAATATGGCAGCAGGAGACATTGGAAGTAAAGTGATTTTTCTTTCTTTATATGTGAAAGTATAATGATTAGATATACCATGATGTTCAGTATATCTATGTGGATATCGTGGGGATATGTGCATGATCTTAGGATGATGATTCAATTGGCAATGGCATTGTTAGTTTGCAAAATCTCGCGTTTTAGAGTTTGCTTCAGTTTTGTCAGACCACAGGCGGTCTGACCGATGGTATTGGCGGTCAGACCTCCAGTGGAGCGGTCCGACCGGCAGTGCTTGCCGGTCCGACCGGCCATGGTTCAAATTGGATTTTGAAGCTGTGCCAAAAATAGGTTGTGTAGACAAGTGAGGGGAGTCTCCTGGATGTGGTCACATAATTTTTGGAGCTCCCAGTCAAAAGTTCTATTCATTTGAAAATTCCAGAAGGTTTCGGATTTTCGAGATGAAAAATTGGCTAAGTCCTTTCGGGCAGTCCGACCTCCGTTATGGAATCGGTCGGACCGGCAGTATGGGGCGGTCAGACCGCCAATCACTTGGACTTTAGACTTTTTGGCATTGTTGTGTTTTGGATGTGTTTTATGTATGAATTTCAATGTTTTATTGTTGCATATTGCATTGTTGAACTAACATGGGTCAAGTTGTGAAGAACTTGTTCCCGGAGACGATTTCTTTGTCCATTGCTGTGCAGGTGGCTTGCAGGTCAACGACGTCAATGGTGAGGTGGATCGGGACTACGCTTGGAGAGCTGAGGTCCAGAACGATCATGGATGCCGGGTGAGCTCGTGTGACTCAAGCATGGTGCAGAATGGACAAGTTGGATCGAACGGGCAGTTCGTTGCAGCTCGTTGGATCAGGCGGTGCGGAAGTCGGTGCAAGTCCCTTGGAGGTTCCGATGGGATTCGGACGGGAGAGACTTGCCGACATGATGAGAGCCGCTGATCAACCTACACATGGTGAAGCAGGCGATTGCTTCAACAGATGTGTGTGTATGTATCCCATTTGTTGTTGGGCCTTAATGGGAGCCCATGTGAGAAACCCTAGGCCTTCCTATAAATAGAAAGGGGGGAGATGTAAAACCCTTTGAAGCATTCATTTGGAAACTCCAAGTTTTTTCTAGGGTTTAGAGAGGAGAGGAGAGGCTAGTGTTTGGAGAGATTTGATTGTGTGCTCTTTGATTGAGCTCTTGTCCTCCTTGAGGGAGTGGCTTTGACAAGCATCATATTGAATCAATCAATCCATGAATGCTTGTTCATTGATGAAGTCTCATTTGCTTTCTTCTCTCTTTTGATGATTGTGGTGCTTCCTTGATCCGGTTGTTTTTGGTTGGTCTCTTGACCTCATTTACCTTGCTTTGATGTGTGGGAATACTCCTAGAACCATCTAAATCTTCAATCCCCACACAAGCAAGTTTTGGATCAAGTTTTTCATATTTCTAGGGTTTGAGCACTTCTTTGGTAAATCCTTAAGAGATCGATTATTTGAAGTGGATCTGAATGATCGTCACTAGAAATAGATCTCAGATATCCTCAGGGAGGTGTGCTCCAAATTTGGTCAAGTTTCATTGGTTGAATCAAAAGTTGGACCAATTTTCGTTTTGGATTTGGGCTTTGTGTTTTGGTACTGGACTAAATCGGTCCGACCGATTTAAACGCGGTCGATCGACCGCCTTGACCTTGACCGCTTCTTTAACGGCGGTCGAACCGATTCAATGATCGGACGCCATTTGGCAGCCGGTCGAACCACCAGTGTTCATACCAGTCCACCTTAGATCAATTCTCCAGTGTCGAGTCTTGTGGTTAAAAGGGGTAATCAGATTCAGCACAAGGCTTCCTCTGTGCATTCACTGATCTTCTTAGCTTTCATAGCTAAAAGAGAAAAGTGCGTGTTGAATTTGATTAAGGCGAAAAATTAAGAAAGCGCCTATTCACTCCCCTGTAGTCGCCTTTACGGTCCTACAATCTATCATATTGCCAAGGTCTACCTAATAATAATGAGCATGCTTGCATAGGTACGACATCACAATCAACATAGTCATGATATGATCCAATAGAAAAATGTACGCGCACAAGTTTAGTCACCTTCAACTTACCACAAGAATTCAGCCATTGAATGCAGTAAGGATGAGGGTGTGGTGTTGTGGTCAAGCCAAGCTTCTCGACCATGTCTATGCTAGCAAGGTTATTACAACTTCCGCCATCAATGATGACTCTGCATGAACGTTCCTTGATGACGAACTTGGATTGAAACAAAATATGACGTTGATTTTGTTCAGCAAGCTCCATTTGGGCATTTAGCACACGCTGGACAACTAAGCTTTGGTACATGTCAAAGGCCTCATGGCTTATATGTTCTTCCTCAGTTTCATCACCTGCATTGTTAGTTGCAACCAAAACTTGTTCTTCCTCAATATCACTAGCTGAAGTGTACTCACCATTTTTCTTAATAAGTAAAGCTCGCTGACTTGGGTAATCACACATCAAGTGCCTAAATCCTTTGCAACGGTGACATTGTACATCTTTAGATCGCCCTGTCGAAGCAACGGATGAAGCACTTTTTGTAGGGACTTGTACCTCTGTTGATTTGCTTGCATTAGGGACATGCACAGGAGTGGAAGGGCAGAAGGGGGCACACGGCTTGAGGAGGGTGCCACGTGTTGTTGCTGACTCGGCCGACCTGCAAAAGATCCTCCAAAATTACCTCTAGGGTGAGACTGTCGACCCTGCACTTCTCTTTCAGCTTTACAAGCAAGATGGAACAAACGAGTGATAGAATTGCATTCTTTATAATCAAGTATGTCCTGAATTTCTCGGTTTAAACCTCCTAAAAATCTAGCCATCTTAGCATCTTTAGTTGCATCTAAACCACAACGCAATAAACCAGTTTGCAATTCTTGATAATAATCCTCTACAGAACTACTACCTTGTCTTAAACGTTGTAATTTATTCAGCAAATCATGAGAATAATATGAAGGTACAAATCTATGTCTCATTGCTCTTTTCGAAGCATTCTATGTTCTAGGTATGTCCTGATGAGTACGACCATATTCACTCCACCAAATAGATGCAAAATCAGAAAACTCACTAGTAGCAGCTCTAACTTTCTTATCTTTAGAGAATTCATGACAAGCAAATTTTTGTTCTACGGTAAGCTCCCATGTGAGATAAGCATCATGATCATATTTTCCAGCAAAAGAAGGCATAGTGAATTTATTTTTACCAAATGCATTATTATGGTCACGTACCTCACGTTGATTTTGTCCCATACCTTGACGATTATGACGAAGCCGATGATGGTTACGATCATTGTGCATATTGGCTCCATCTGTTTCCGTATCAGCAGTGTAATTGTTCACATCTTCTTCTTCCACCTCATCTGCCCAAGAGCGGACCACAGGTGGTGTGCGGCACGCAGGAGGTAGTGCGCGGCGAGCAGGAGGGTCCTCCACTCTTGGCTCATGATCATGGGTCCTGTTGTCAGCAAGTGGTGGCCGCCGAGGAGCGCAGCGTGTGTGGAGCGCCACGAGATTGTCATTGATCTTATCCAAGGCATCGCGAACACTCTCACCGAGCGAGTGCTCAATGTGCCGCACGAGCTCTCTCGTGCGAGGTGTGAAAGATCCCTCACCAGTATGCCCCAAAGAGCGGTCGTTATTGTCTACACCATGTGTAGATCCATGTGACCCTATCATTGTTAGTAGAAAACAAAGAATCCATGTGACCCTGTCATTGTTAGTAGAAAACAAAGAACCAATCACAGTGTATATGTCCCTATGAACTACTAGGTTCTAGAGTTTCACAAGTCGCTCACACTCAAGCTTATACCCAGTTCTTACCAGTTCTTACCAATGCAGCAAGGAAGTGGTACAACCGGTGGCTGGTTCGTGATACTCTCACTTGTGATCAGCCTAACGATTGCGAGGAACGGCACCTGCTGAGTTAGTAGGAAGTGGAGCTCGGAAGGCTAGTATGTAGCAAAGGAATAGCAATTATTCAATTTAGCATGCAAAGTTGAAAAGCAGTTCAAAGTACTAGTCACAAGTGTTGATCCTAGTCTAATCAAAGTTTAACTAATCAAAGCCGCACTAAGAGATGTGTATGTACGCACACGCAAAGATAAATGTGACTTAATGTAAGCAATGAAAAACCTCACAACAAGTGGTAGGAGAGACGCTAACCAACTACACAAACTTCTTTGTAGGGCACAAGATGGTTCACACGATGTAGAGCACAAAAACGGAATAACGTGCAGCGTAAACAGCCCTTTAGTTTAAGCAGAAAACAATAGTTAGTCTCGAGAGATAAAAAAGTAAAGTTTATATGGCTTATATACACTCGTTTAAAAGGTTTTGATGAGATCTACAACTTTGCAGTTGAGGCGAACCCCAAATTCTGAAGGGAAGACTGAAAGAAACGGCAAAAACCGAAACCGAAAACTTGTGACGTGAATTCGAAGCCGAAAATGACCGATTTTGGGTCCCCTGGAGGGAGACATGTGCATTAAGTGGAAAGTATGCGTCTCGTTGTTAGATTTCCAACGAGTCCAAGAACGTCCAAATCGGACACCATATGCAAAAAATTATGCCCCTTTTACTGAAGGTCTATCGGAAACGGAATCGTACTTGGACTGGAAACCGACTCGGTTTCAATCTTTAAATTACTATATCTTTTGATTCCGTGGGCTAATCTTGCTGAATTTTTTTATGCAAGCTTGTGGCCATATATAGAAGGGCTCCACCAATTTTCACTGGTTTTTGGTGTAAGATTGTTTTTTTCTACCACGGCTTTTGTTTTGTGTGGCGGCCTCTTTCTCCTTCTATTATTTTTCCGGCCATAGGGTTTTCCGCGAGTCGCAAAAAAAACAGCAAAGTGTTCTCTCTTTTTTTGGGGCAGGTTAGAGGAGCTCTAACCCACGAATTTTATATTTAGATGTAAAAACTATGAACCCTAAAACAACGATCAAGCGACGCGAAGGAAAAACACGAGAAGCAATCTAGACAACGACCAACTAGACAATAACTAGAGCTAAAGATCAGCAAGTAGACATGACAATGCAACCAAAGATTCAACAAGCAAACTGAAAAGAAAAAATTGCAAAGGCTCAAGGGGATCGGTATGGATGATAGATGTAATTTTTTTTTTTGCAATTTTCTGAACTCTAGGTATGAAAGACGAATCTACTACTAGAAAACAGGAAACTCTCACCGAAGAACTGTAGCTCTGATACCACCTGATGAACCCTAAGGTTTGATTTGTTGGCCCGATCTTTCGATGAGAACGATAAGTCCGGTAGGCGTCGCTCAACTCTGACGATCTCGGCTACGAACACGCAAGGCTCGAAACCACGCAATCGCTGAACTGATTGACAAGTCGTTATCAACCGTGCACGAATACCCGGTTGACCTAACCACGAAGGTCGATTCCTGCATACACCGAAGAAGCACACAAGAACAAGATAAAGCAACCTAAAATTGCAAATAAAGATTGAAATATTGAAATTGGGATTTCTAAAGCGGTATTATGGTTGGTCTAGTCGACATAAGCCAATACACGAAGTTGCAACAAGACTAACTTTTAACTAAACAAAATCCAATAAAACTAGAGGGGGTGCGAACTCCTTAAATAGGGAACAAGGAACCACAAAACTAAATGAACCAGCGGGGTGGTACTAAAGGCTGTAGGTACTGTACATATGAACAGTATCCATACCCCCGGGTGGGCCGCAGGCAGATGGGCCAAGTTCAGTATGATTACAAAGCCCAGGTTGGTCCAAACAAGTGATATAACGTCTTCTTTTGATTATTGCGATTAGTCCAGAAGGAATTTGGAGGTGAGGCTGGATCCGTTGGAAAGGTCTCGGAATAAGCTTTTCAACAAGCCCAAGATCACCCGAATCGGATTTCGTTTGCAAAAATTATGTCTGTTTTATGTTGGTCTATCGGTGATTCGAATGATCGACCAAAATGTATCCAGCTTGAACTCCTGCTTGGCACATGTAGTAGCACCATGGCATGTACACATAGTACCATGGCATGTAGACGTAGCACCATGGCATGTAGACGTAGCTCGGTCTAATTGGGTAATATGGCATTGCATTAGCTGAAAGTCCAATTGGAGAAGATGTTGGTGAAGTAAAGTAAGTAGAGGATGTAGTGCAGCAGGTTGAAGCAGTGGTTGTATCCTTAGGGTCGATGTCCTCATCAGCAGTGGTGCCGCACCGCGAAGCGTCACACAACCCCCGGTATGTGGCGCAAAGGACGGCTAATCCCTAGCTATACTGAGGCATCGGCCCAGCCTCCATGCCAACCAACGACTCAGCAAGGCGGACGAAGCTGGGGTAGCACCAATCACCCTGTGTCGATGGAGACATGACACAACCAAAGAGCTAAAGAAGGTAAGCAACGAGATGCGTCCTAACGAATTGTCGGTGCACTGCGGTACATTGATTACAAGTGTCTCAGCCAAGTCCGGGGAATGCCACGTGCGCGCTCCAGGATAGGTTGGCCAAACCGATGCTCTAGCCTGGCCTTTTAGTTCACCGACGGTGGGGATGGAACAAGTGCTTAGAACAAGTCCTGCTTCACCTCATGGATTGGTCTTGAATCATCCACATGTGATAATTCTTCACATGCATCAACTCATGATGCATTCATCTCACCTCCACCAACAGTGGAATGTGTGTTCTCTTGTCTTGATGACCAACTCATGATGCATCATTTACACCAAGCTCTTGATCATCGGATCCGAGAAATGCAACAATATATAAGATTTAGATGTCGATTGCATACCTCGTTGTGTTTCACCCTTATATCCAAATGAGACTACACAAAGATAATACTTGATAAAAGATTAGCGTCTAGGGTGATTAATCACCAAAACACTCCATTAACTCATAATGAGACCACCTGCAAGGGCAACAAGCCCGTATCCCGAAGATTGGGACGTGCGATCTTCCGGCTCGATAATCCCTCTTCGCGAACAAGAGGGGTGGAGGGCCATCCGCATCACCGGTGATCCACGACTTGCACCGGTGGTCCTCATCATAGAAATGTTCAAGAAGCACTGGTAGAGACATGGCTTGCAACACATGGAATAGACATAATATTAGTGAGAAAATTGATAATGAACATAAAATACTGCAAATTAAATATTACGATGAAACTAACACTACAAGTTAATGTACACTAATTTGTGGGTACAAAATTAAATACAACTATTTAAACATGACTGAAGTAATTAGAGCTAACTGATTACCGCGAATGAACCTCTGCTAGGTACTGACAATTAAAAAACATGCACATATTGTTCCATCATGTGCAGTGAGAGATTGTAGTGTCGTTGGCTTAACATAGCAATAAAGCATTGGGTTACTCATGTAATATCTTGTTTAACACACACACACATATATCCTTCTCTGATTAGAGAACAAAGCCAATGACTAATAAAGTTCAAATGCGGCTAATTAAATGCGACTAATAAAGTCAAACAAATTTTCCTACAAAATTTTCAGAACACCTATAACAGATGCGCCTATAAAATTATAACTGCTTAAGTACACAGTTAATAAAGAATTTACTAACGACTAAAAATCAAAGAAGATAAAAAAAAACCTGCTAAATTTGCTTCTTGTGATAGCAATTAATAATGATAAAATGACATCGAAAATATAATCAACATAGCAAGAGAACAACCGAAAGAGAGAGCAAGCGAGCGACTGTGAAATGAAATCACGCTCACTCGCTCTTCAATTTATAGCTACTATGGGAGGGAATCCTTCCCCACGTGAGCTAATTGAAAGGGAAGAATTCATTATTTACCCTCCAGATAGATCCGTATTC
Organism: Hsuehochloa calcarea; assembly: GCA_036346395.1. Lineage (NCBI taxonomy): Eukaryota > Viridiplantae > Streptophyta > Magnoliopsida > Poales > Poaceae > Hsuehochloa > Hsuehochloa calcarea. The sequence goes on along the minus strand of CM070593.1, from coordinate 11,306,316 downwards.
AGAATCTACCCTCATTCCCGACGTAATACATTTTTACCCCCCTACTTACTGTATTCCTTCATTAAATACCATCTTCGTAATTTTTTAATCATTTTCGGCCGTTTTTCGTAACAAACCATGCAAAAAGACTTTTGTCCGTTCCTAATGCACGTTATGCACTTGCCTCCTCTGGTCTCTCGCTTCACCCCCCCCCCCACACCGACTCCTCCCCCTTCCCCCTAACCTCCTCCCGCTCCTCCACCTCCACCGCCGCCTCCTTAAACTTCTCCGTCCTCCTCACCAACGACGACATGGTCGTGGTCACCACGCTCGACCCCAACCTCACCAGTCGCCACCACCACCACCGATGTCGCCATCGAGGGTGGTGCTGCTTCCAACCCCGATGACGACCGCATCGATGAGCTTGATGTGCTCGACGAGGACTCTTCCGCCGCCGATGTGGTCGATGACGTCTCCGCCTCCGCGACCGCCACGTCCCTTGTCTAGAACCACGGCCTTGGCGTCGCCCGCCTGCCCTTCTGCCTCCCCACTACTAGCGACTCCCTGCCCGCGGGGTTACCCCACCTCGACTCCCCACATCGGATCGCCGCCGCCTCCTTCGAATCTGACGACGAGCCGATGGATCTAGACATGCAGGTGGAGATCTCATCTATCGACGGGGTTTAGGACCCGAAGGGAGGCCGAGCTGTCCGCACTGGCATCCACCACATGCCTCGTGGCCACCCGCGCCGCGGTGTTCCGGGAGCAATCCCGTATTGTCGGGACGCCGTCGGCAATGGCAGCGGCTGCGGCTCCGGCCGGCATGTCGCGGCGTCGCCGCTCATCCAGCGGTGGCACGAAATCGAGGTGGTAGGGCCGGCCACGCCTTGCCCCTGCGGCGACCCTACATCCAACTCCGACGGCTCGCCGCGTGGCCTGCATCGCCAAGAAGCTCAGCGGGCCATTGTCGCTCCTCGAGGACAACCTAGACGCGGCCAAGACGGAGCTCGCACACTTGCGCCTGGTACTAGGGCGCACCGGAACAGGGAGGCGAAAGGGAAGGGCTGTGGAAAATTGTATTTTTGCATGGTCAAAATGGGGAAACTTCCAGATATTAATAAAATAATGCGAAGAGGGTATTTAATGAAGAAACATAGTAAGTGGGGATAAAACTGTATTACATCGGGAATGAGGGTAGATTCGAAATATGGATCTAATGGGAGGGTAAATAATGAATTCCCCAAATGAAATTCACAGACAGCCATGCAATGGAATTGATTGGAAGAGAGGACAAGCGGTGGAATTAGGGAGGGTCTGCGACTTCGGAGCTTCTCCGAACAACATGTGGAATCCACCCATGGTTTTTCTTTGGTTTTTGTTTCTCCTAAGAACCGAATTGGACACGTGGTAGGAGGGGGAGGGAGGGTCGTGCGGAGGGGCACAGGGGAGGGCACGAGCCGGCCGTGGGAGGGGCGGGAGGGAGGGCAGTGTGGAGGGGGCACGGGTGGAGGGCACATGCTGGCTGTGGAAGGGGCGGGAGGGAGGCGTGCGGACACACGGCGAGTGTAGGAGGACCACCACACAGTGGCCATGCGGAAGGTGGCAAGCTGGCAGTGGGCGTCGCATGGCGGCCGTACGGGAGGTGGCGCATGGCGAGCCGGGAGGGCTATTTTATATTATTTTAAAAAAATCAGCTTTTCCATTCTTGTAAATCAGCGACAGAGTGCTATTTTATATTTTAAAAAAATCAGCAACCGTCATTCTTGTAAATATAAGATAAGACGAGAAGACACTAATATGGCGAAAGGGCCAGAGCTGGCGAGCTTTTCCATTGTGATGTCTACTTGGCATACGATTAACGGTAACAAGATGTGGCTGTAGTTTAGTGGTGAGAATTCCACGTTGTGGCCGTGGAGACCTGGGCTCGAATCCCAGCAGCCACAAATATCCCTATTTTTACACTTTTTTTAATAAAAAATGTAAAGATCCACTCCGTCGAGTGATTCTCATAGCATACGTAGAGAGAGATTCGCCGCCACTTGATCCCTCATGAACTGTGCTTAGCGACCAAAATTACTCGTGAAACAAATCTAATTTTTTTTCTATCGCTTTGGCAGTGATCAGTAAATACAAAGATGTCTAAACACAATAGATCAGCATTCTATTAATGTCGTATCACCATCAGGCATCAGCTCTCTTAATCGATCTTAGCTTCCTCGGTCAATTTATTAACTCTCATGATCAACATATATATATATATATACACACACACACACACACACACACACACACACACACACATACATAGATATATATATATATATATATATATATATATATATATATATATATATATATAAGACAAACCCAACTTTGTCAGATTTTTGTAGAGTATTGTTATATAACTTCCGACAATTTTCTGAAGTTAAAACTGTCACTTTTCTGTTCGTTAGATGTGCTATAAGATTCGTGTTGTTGATGTACTGTAAGAAAAAATCATAATAGTAGAATTTTCATTCGTCCGATATGCTTTAAGATTTGCACTTTTTCCAATCTGATAAATTGGGTTTGAATTTATTATAATTTTTTCTATGCAACATAACAGATTCACCATATTGTCATATTTTGTTGGTAAATAATTTTATTTTTCTTTGTTTTTACTCAATCTCTCAAAGCACATGTGAAAAACATAACGGGTTCATCACATTGCCGTATTTTGTTGGGTATATAATTTTATTTTTTATCTTTATTTTTGTTCAACCTCTCAAAGTACATGTGAGATTTTGAATCAAGTAATGGAAATATGAGTTATTAAGACTTTCAAAAATAATTACAGTGATCAAAAACTAAAATTACATAAATAATTTACTATAATTTATGTATAATAGAGTTGTAAATGAACTTTCAGAATGTAATAGTTTTTACTGAAGAAAACAGCCAAACTCCGTATAGGCCTATTTTTGTATTGTATATCTCTCTGATGGAGATGAAGATTTCCATTCGGGCTCACTTGTCTGTTCATGTCTTCGTGTTGTTACAGACAGAACTTGCTACGGTTCCATGGGGTTACGTCCAAACCCAAAATGTTTTCTAAAATTAGTTCTAGAGTAAATTGCCGCGCCACCTAAATTGGCTCAAGTTGCATGCACAAAACACCAGGGCTACACGATCTTTCCACGTAACGACGTATAAATTGACAACAAAGTTGTACTTTGCACCAACCCCCTTGAATCCGACCGGATCGGGCTCAGAACCCTCACATGCCGGCCCCACCTGTAGGCGCCACACACCGACACACGTGTCGTGCTAGCCATCCAGACGAGGATATCCCTAGCAAATGTACGTCACTCTCCGGAGTATGTAGCATTAACTGCCGTATAAAGGTAAGATAAATAACTCCACATCAATATGACAACAGCTGATGATATTGCTTATATTAGTAAATATATAATATCATCACACATATCAATATCATAATAAGGTCATTCCACGTGTCAGCATACTTAGCCAAGAAGTATATGATGTCATCGTACATGTTAGCAAACAAGATAATGTCATTGCACATGTCAGCATACTAAGAAAAAATATATGATGTCATTACTTATGTCAGCAAATATATGATGTCGGCACTTAGGTCATCATCTTTCTTGGACATCAAGTAATGAGTTGTAAAATTGAACTTTACAACTTCAATTGAGTTATGACTCTAGTTGCAAACAACCAACCATGTGGACATCCCTAGAACACACACACATATTACCCCCTTCTCCAAATACCACTCCAACACCAACTAGGTCAATCACTAGAGCTAGAGTCAAGTAAATTAATCAAGAGGTGAATCTTTTCCTCAATGAGCTATGTGTTGATTTATATAAGAATGCATTGCTACCTAATGCATCTACTTTATTTGTTATAAGGTTTCACGAAGAAGCTTTGGAGGCAAAGGAAAATATGCAACTACAACTTCAAGAACAAAGGAACCAAAATGAAAAAAGATAGCCGAAAATCAGCACAAGAAGAAGCAAACACCGGCCTGACCGAGAAGAAATCAAACACAATTTAATTGTTGTCGAAAGGCATGCAACCAACTAGCTTACTTGCTACACAACGAATACATTGTATCTAGTCAAAACACTGTAGCAACTAACATACTGTAGCACTAACTCAAAATACTATATAAGGAGGGGTACCCCTCCCATGTACATGAGAGTTGAATTTCCAGAAATAAACTTCTTTGTTCTAGGGTTTGAGTGAAACATTTCCACCCTCTTAGAATTGGGAATTATCTGACATTCTTGTCTCTGTCGTTCTTGTGGTTGCCTCGGTGATTGCTTGTAGCATCCTATTTTCCGGCTAGCCTAGCCCGGCCCAATCTCCTTTTCTGGCCCAGTCCGCCTGGCCGCTTTCTCTCTACCTTATCTCTCGCGTCGCCCGTCTCTCTCTCCCCCTTATCGCTTCATCCCCAGCCGCCTCGGCCGCTCCATCTTCTCACTTTGTCCGCTCGCCCGCCTCCCCCGAGCCTTTGCGCCGCCCTCCCCAACCTCATCTCCCGTCGCCACCTTCCTCGGCCGTCTTCCCCAACCGCCGCTTCCCCTTTCTTTCTCGCTCGGCGGCTTCTTCTTCCCGCTGCCCTGGATTCCGGCCACCATTCAGAAGCGCCGCCGCTCCTCTCTCTCTCAGCCTCCGCCCCACCTCCTTTGATCCGCCTCTGGTAGCGCCTCCTGGGCCTCTGCGCTCGCGTGACCTTCCTCCGCTGATCCGCGCATGCGCGTTGCAGTGAGCCCTCTGCGCCCTCGCCTCTGCCAGTCTGAGTCTCGAGCCGCGCCACCTCTCCATTGCGAATCCGTGGTCGCCCTGCCACCGCCTCGGTCCGTCGTCGCCCATGCCGCTAGCACTCCATGCGACTCCGCCGGGCCCGAGCCTTGCCGCTCCCGGTCGGCGCCTCGGCCCGCGCTCCGCTCCCTCGCCGCCGTGACCCCTGCTGCCGCCTCGCCAGTGACCCCTCCGCCACCTCCATCGGCTATAAGTAGCCTCGTCTCCCCCGAGCCTCCCCCTAGCTGCCGGTCTTGGCTCCCAACCTCTCCAGGTCGCCGCCGCCAAGCTCCTCCCCGCGCCGCCCGTGGCTCCATCACCGACATCCCTCGGCGCCCCCCCCTCCAGCCGCTCGGTGAGCCTCCCCTTCCCCGTGCCTAGCTTCCCTCTCTTTTCCTCACCGGCCACGTTGCCCACCCGCCTCGCACCCGAGCCCCCTTGATGCCCCGGTCGGACCAGCTGCCCCACCCGGTCAAACCGGCCCACTCACCCCCGAAGCCCCAGCTCCCTGCTCCCCTGCCTTCCCCCTCTACTGCTGTTTTGCACGGCCCTCCCTCGGTCGGTTCAAAAGCACTAGCAGCGAAGCATAGCTGATCTGTCAAATTAAAATCTCAAATGTCAATGTTTGATAGCAATTTGAATATTGGTATCGATGGTAGTATCGATTGTTGTTGTGTCTGTAATTGCTCCCAGATCAATATTGATAATGAATTGTTGTTGATATTTAGTATCATGTGTGGCAGTGAGTGTTGATCATTAGCCTTGAACCTCAGTATTTGTAATTGATTGTTGTTGATTATTGTTCTTCAGTATCAAAATTTGTGATCTGGAATTTGAGATTTGTGCAGCTGGCAAATGAAGAACTTATGTTTTGATATTGCTAATATATGCCCTGTTAGTAATCTGTCAACCGAAGGAATCATGTATATGTTGATCTGGTATTTGTGAATTGGTGCATTGGGCCAGTAGTTTGTATGACTTGCAATTGGAAATCTGTGTTTGAACTCTGTTAATAATTGCTCCAACACTTGAGGATGTTGATAGGTCATTTGAACCCATGTTTAGTAATATTGCAATTGTGTATCGGTGCTTTAAGTCAATAGTTTGGTTGGTCTAACAATTGAAAGCTGTATGGTTGATGTGACAGTAGATTGAGTGCTGGCATTTCGAATTTATGTCAATTAAGTTGTTGTGTCGTAGAAGTTGTGATCAATTATCAGTTGTCCATTTCAATTGTCAACGTTTGATTCGTAGTTGCTTCCCCAGATTAGAGCGATAGCAATGAGGTTGCAATCGATCCAGCAATTGAGAAATATTGCAATAAGATAGCAGGATATTTTGCTGGTATTAAATTGATTATTGATCATCAGTATAAGGTCTTGGTAGTAATTTGAATGATTGATTGTGATCCTGATTATTAGGGGTAGCTTTAATCTTCAGTAGCAGTATGGTCTATTAGATTTGTTAATCAATTGTTAGCTGTTGGTTAGTGTTTCGTCAGTATGTCAATAATTGTCGAAAGTAATGGTATATGGTGAAAGCTGGAAGTATTGAATTGATTGCTTTATCAATCCGTATTGTTTGGCAATGATTGGTGTTCTGGCATCGATTAGTTGGCGATAGAATCTATGTTTTGATGTGGCAGTAGGTCGTAGTAATAGGTTGAATAGCTGGCGTGTGGATTAGTGTGTTGTCAGGAATTGAATCGTTGAGTATTATCTGGCAGCTGAGTTTGGTATCAAATTGCATTGGATTGTGTGTCGATCGGGTATTCTAGATTTGGATTAAAACCGGTAGTTAAGTTGCCTTATCGCCCGTAGAAGGATAGTCTTGCAGTCTTCCAAATCCGCAGTAGAGCATTCCGGCAAAAACTCCTTCGACCATACCCTTCTTGTATCTCCCTCCCGGCAGAATTTCTCTGTCATTCCTCCTTTCGCCCAACTGGTCGTTTGACTCTGTCAAACATTCCAGTATCGCCTAAACCCTTCTCTCAAGCTCGTCCTCCTCAATCTTTCTGAGGCTCTTGTGTTTTATTTGGTCTCTTGGATTCTTTGCATTTATTTGGTTCTCAATCGTTATTGCGTAATTAGAAATCAAAGTCCAGAAGAATCGACGGCTCAAGCAGATCCAAGATTCAAGCAAGGACACCGACCAAGAATTCGAACCTCTGTCTAATCAGGCTTTGAGTAAGATCAAGGCCACGGTAAAAATAGCCCAGGCGAGTCAACACTTTGACCATGTTGAACCTATATTTTATGCAAACTATGTTCTTTTAAAATAGCAAACTGCATGCTTTAAATTTTTATACAAATGTATGTTAAATGGTCTTAAGGTAGCTAAATGCCAATTTGATTATTAAGAAATTATTATACCTTGTCCTTGATAATTTAATTCCTTGATCCTTGTCACCCTAGTAATTATATGGTAATTTACTAGTTATAGTCTATACTCAAGTGTCATGCTAGCCTTACCTGAGTACCGGGGTATTAACTACCCCAATCATCATTCTTTAAACATGAAAATGGTTTTGGGTAGTCATTGTGGGTAAATAACTGAATTGGTTGAGATAATTCATTTTACTCTCCTCAAAACCCTGAAAACTGCTCTTACCCCGTCTAGGCGGATGGAATGGTGGAGGGTGCCGTCGAGCACGAGAATGATTGGTATGTGGTTTGAACCGCCCAGATGATCTCAAGGGTTGAATCCTGTGATGACCTCCTATTGTAAAACAGTACAACCACAAGTCTATAATGGTGTCGACCTGGCTAAATAATTTGTGTCCATCGATCGAGTTGCACGGATAGATGTCCCAAGCACGTGAGGCCTCCGAACCTATGGGTTGGGGAGTTTTTGGCGCAAGGGGGGGTTTGGGGGCATGGTTGACGCGGGTGCGAGAGCGTAACCACTCTCAAGCGAAACCTCAGCGGGTGTAACAAATACTGAGGGATGCATTGTAAAGGTCTTGTGGCAATCTCTCTTGATTCACATGTCTAAGGAAATGTGTGTACACATCAAGATGATTGCCTCTTGTGGGTAAAGATGTACAATCTCTGCAGAGAATAAAATCATTGAACAGTAGTGCCCACAGTCACAGTGGGTATAGGAACTTACAAGATATAGTTCTATTTCAAAAACCTTTGTGGATGGGTTGAAAAGTGTGCAGGGCTCATCTAGCCCTTGTTTGGATTTCCCTAGGTAGTCTTACCCAGTGTGGATAATAGGTGGGTGTAACCACCATAAAAAGATAAGCATGAAGGTAGAGGTAGCCTCCGCTTTTATTAATTATTGCACAATTAATCTCTTTAAAAATACAATTTGGTTAAAATACTAAGTGATATGATTTTCTAATATCTATATTTATAAATGCTGCTTTACGCAAATAAAAGAACATGAGCCATTCTTGTTACACCTTGCATGTATATTACTGTATCTGTTGTGTTGGCTCGCGAGCACGGTAGTTGTGCTCATCCTCGCTCTTTCCCCAAACCCTCAGAAACAGGAACCCTGGAGTTGTCGACTACAACAAGGATCCAGAAGTCTGAAGACCCAGGAATCGCTGAAGCGTAGTTTAGTCCTTAGCTGTTCTAGTCTCACCCCAGTCTAGCTGACTCTGTTGTTTCTTGTGTGCCTCCTATATTGTCCAAGGTTTTTGGATAATATCGGGCGTACACGGGTTCCCCAGTCACTTGCCTGCGGTAAGATGTGCCCTCACCCCTTGCTTCGTTTGCTGCTTCGCTATCTTTTGTAATGTATTCATTTGGCCTGTTCTGCTCTTATTGTAAAAATTGACCCGAAGTGGTATATGTAAACTATGATGTGTAAATTAATGAATGAAATGATTTTACGCCATGTATGGTTTGATTCAACATTGTGCCTGTGAAGTGCTATCTACTGATCCAGAGAATAGCACAGTGGTTTCATAGAGGAATCCGGATGGAGAAATCCGGGTCTGACATTGCTAGAACACGTTTACTCCACGTGAGTGAGTAGACAAAGGATCGAAGCATGTGGTTGAGTGAATCAAGTTTCGCAGGTTGCCGTAATAGTCAATCCTTCAGGTTGCAAGGGTCTAGTTATCTCTAATACTACGTCGTGAAGATCGGGCAATAACCCCCCCCCCCTCCCCCCGCATCACATCCGCAATGGCAAGTGGGAGGCGTGGGGTTTCTTTGGGCCCATATCATTTAGGGTTGATTGAAATCGATCAAACCATCACAGGCATTTTTACCTATACGGGAAACCTAAGATAAAGCCCATAAGAACTTAACAGTTACGGTCTATGATTGGTATCACGGACGAAAAGGCTCAACAGTATCGTCAAGAAGAACAAGGTGGGGGGAAGGAGAAGTGGGACTGTGGGTCTCCTTTCATTTCATACAACCTAATGGATTTGATGCTTCCTTTTGGCTACCTTTTATATGACTCTTGACTATTGCTGCTAATAGATGCATGATTGCTTCTTGCATACTGGCAACCTTTTGTAAGATCTCCACCTTCAAGCTTGAGTACAAGTAGTTCTTTCAAAAAGGGTAATTATGGTCCCTCCTAGTCCCTATCCTTCATGTGCTCTTTCAAGATCACCCTTGACAGAGCAGTTAGGTCTTAGAGAAGGAACTGATTTACCTAAGTAAGTAGCCAACTTCTGATAATCATTCCTAGCTTTGCGCCAGATTCAGTATTGTGATAAACATTTTTGAAATAACAATTTACCGGTCCTACAACCCTAAGCATTTTTCTCACAATATCAACATCGGTTAGTGACGTGCCTAGGCCTTTGAGTTCATTTACAATGTTGTTGAGGCAAGAGTACATTTCATTTATATCCTCAGGAGGCAACATTATAAATGTCTCATACTTAATCCAGAGCCTATGCAATTTGGCCTCTTTGATCGTGGATGTTCCCTCATGAATTTTCGAGAGGGTAGTCCAAATATCATGAATGGTTTTCAAATTGCTCACTCTATTGAACTCATCTGTATTCAAAGCACCAAAGAGAGCATTCATTACTTGAGCATCTAAATGAGCATTACGTCCCTCAAGTTTCGTGGGATGTAGTGGATCAAGAGGCATAACGTAACCCTCATTTATGATTTCTCGGACATATGGCCTTTACATAAATAGACATCCTAATTTTCAAATATGCATAATTTGAGCCATAAAAAAGAGGTGTCTTTCCTATAGCAATTCCCTCACTAGCCGTCATTTTTTCTCTTAGACGGTTAAGTCCAAATCAATGATAGACCAAGCTCTAATACCACTTGTAGGATCAAGGATAACAGACTAGAGGGGATGAATAGGAGGTTTTTAAAATTCTTCAACTAATTAAAATTTTATCATAATTATGAACTAGACAAAACTAGATACAATTCTAGCTAGGCAATTCTACACAAGTAAAATACTAGAATTATAAATGTGAAAGAGTAAAGATAAGGAAATGAACCACAATGGAGACAATGGAGTTTTTCCCCTAGTATCGAAGACTTGCTGGTCTTCACTGGTCCACGTTAAGGAAGCTTGAACGAATCAATCTAGCTCCACGAATTGAGCCTCACCCTCAATCACTATAGTTGTTCTTACTCCGCTCCGGAGTGGGTGAGCATCACACCAATCACAATCCTTGTCGGGTGACTTCACAAGCTTCTTGAAGTGATCACCGCACAGCTACTCCAAGTCGTCTAGGTGCCGGCAAGTACCAAGAGTAATAAATTACAGTACTTGCTTGAAGACTATCAAGTGCCAAAAGATCAACAAATGAATGATATGCACTTGACTAGCTCTCAACTATCTCAAAGAGTGAATTGAATGCAAATATGTAGAAGAGAGAGCACCAAAGCCTCAAGAGTATTCAATATGGCCAAAGGTTCTCGGCTTAGTGCAGGTGAGGGTGTATTTATAGACCCCAACCACAAAACTAGCCGTTGCGACCAGATTCCTGGAAAAATCAGGATTTACGGTAGTACCGCTATTGAAACCCGATACTACCGACTGTCAGCTCAACGGTCAGAACAATACCATTTAATGCTCTGAACTATCTGTTACACAAAAAGTTATGGTACTACCGTCAACTATAAATCGGTACTACCACATCGCGGTTGTACCGTTCGGCTAGAACGAAGCTACCGTTTTCCAGAGCTCGAGAATTCTCAAAAAACACCTTCTCCGGAAAACTCGTACCGCCATGTAATAATCAGTACTACCGCATTCCGGTTGTACCGCTCAAGAGAATGCGGTCATACCGATCCAAGGGAGATCAAAACTTCCAAAAACACGCTCTTTGTTATTTACGTATCGCCATATAAATATTGGTACTACCGACTTCCGGTAGTACCGCAATTAAAGTGTGGTCGTTCTGATTTTCAGAGAGTAACAAACCACTCTTAAAAAACACACTCTCTGTTATTTATGTACCGCCATGTATTTTTCGGTACTACCGAGCTGCGATAGTACCGCAGTTGAAATGCGGTCGTTCCAATTTTCAGACAATAGCAAACCACTTTGAAAAACACACTCTCTAGAAAAATACATGCCGTCGTATAAATATGGTACTACCGATGTGCAGTAGTACCGCTAATCAACAGCGGCCACACCAATTTTCAAAACATTTTTCCAGAAGCTCAAATCAAGACAATGCATGAAACCTAGTTGATCATAATGGCACAAAAATAGTCTTTCAATACTAGCCATGATCCCTCTTTATAGTACGGTGTCTACCCTATCTATCCGATTTTTTCTCCAAACACCAAGATCGGCAAAAACAACCGAATGTGTCTTTAGGCTTTATAATACTTTTTGTCTTGATCCATGCTGCCTTTCACCATATTTGCCTTGCCAATGACCTTATCATCAAATAATCATCGTACTTTAACCTTAGACACATCTCAACACACCTGTTAGTCCTTTAACATAACATTATCATTAATTACCAAAACCAACTATGAGGGCCTAGAAACTTTCAGGTGGTGTGTCCGGGTTAGCACTGGTGTTGGGATTCACTGGTCCACTGTGACTTGCTGAGTTGCGGGTCTGAACCATCTGAAACAAATTCTTCACTGGTTTAAAGATGGGAGAAAGAAAGCATGACAAGTGAGAGGAAATATCACAATAGACGAGAGAAAACAAGAGAAATAGAAAAAAAACTAACTAACTGGGGAAGGTCGGTTAAACACAAAGAACAAATAGCCGGAAAGCTATTAAGAAGCAATAACATGCGACACTCAATCAAAAAGATCCTATTACACGGACTAAACGATACTAAAACTGGGAAGGACAACTTTGGTACAAAACTACTAACTTATATGGACGGTCGACTGGAAACACTAGGCAAATCTTGAAACTTCTAGGCCATCCATCGCTTTGATCACCGAAGACTCGATCCTATAGAGATTACTAAGGTGAGAATTAAAGGGCAATTTAAATTCGAAAATAAAGTTTCAGATAAGACAAGAGGGAAGAGCCTAAGAATGAAATGGGAAAATATTATAATAAGATGATAAAATAATAGAATAAGACGAGAGAAGAATAAGTATTCATGTCCATTGGTTGGTTTGATGTATAATAATATTTTTTGAAATTTTTGACTAAACGACCATGCTAACTATGGTTGCATCCTACAGTCGATTCAGCTCTGATACCAACTCTGTCGGGACCCGAATTTTCAAATCCGAAACCCTCTGTATTTTCTGTACCAGTCCCTGGATCAGTAATTAGTGCATATAATTACATCATTGATAAGAAGTTCGAATCACGATTAACATAAAAGTAACAACCAGGTACCTACCTTATGGCCACTTATTACAAAAGAGGTCAACAAACCTTGAGTTTTACAACAGCGAAAACAGCAAAAGTTAAACTCCGAGTGATGGCCCATCAAATTTCCCACCGGTATTTGACTGGGGAGCGCAACCTAGTACTCCGGATATCCTTCATCAAAGCCACAGGCGAAGTAGTCGTAGTCGTCCTCAGCATCATTGAAGGCTTCTGATATATATTTTGAGTATAGCATGTGAGTACATAAAGTACTCCGTAAGTCTTGGGAAAAATGCATATGCATAGCTTCAACAATTGGGTTTATAGGGTTCTTTTGCACAAAGCAATATTTAAAGTTTAAACATGTTTCATAAAGCATATTTGACAAAAAGTAGTTTCAATAAATAAATAAATTGTATCACTAGTGGAGGCTCTAGCTATCAAGGTTCAAAGGATAGGGCTCTAGCTGCCAAACTGGTTCTAGCTGCCAGAATATCTACCCAAAAGTCCCACTACTCCCGGGTTCCCCAAAATTTACTCTTTTGAAAACAAGACCAAAATCTACCATGTGAAAACGCACCTTGCCCGCCCTTGACCGTTTGCACGGCTATTCGAATAGTTTTACACTCTGCAAAGGTTGTACAGCTTGACCCGCACGAGATAATCAGCTTATAATGTCATCCTCACACACTTCCAAAAGTGTGCAACTAAGTAATCATCACAAGTCTTTACAATACCATGCTCTAACACCAACCCACCTGATGAGCTTAACCCCAAGTCTGGACGTCTTTTACCAGCGACCCAGAGCTTACCGTGGTGGGGGATAACCTGCCCGGACATGGACGTCTATTACCATCGCCCAGCGCAAGCCCCGACAAACATGGAGGTTCCTTACCATGTTGCACGACCCAAGAAGGAACACCTATCAACTGCAGCTTGCGGGTGTAATACTAGAACAAGGTAAATTAGTTGGCCAGGTCCTTCCCATTTAAGGCATGTGGTTGTACGATATTGCTAAGTTTGGATAGCCACAAGCGTTGGTCCTTAATATGACTTAGGCAACTTCTAACAGTACCCTGGTGTCGATCATTGAAATGAATCGATCTTGTGCATCCTTGCACCAACCTTAACAATCCTTTTGCCCAAGTCCAAAAAGATTTTCACTATTTTATTTTATTTTGAAAAATAACATCAATACCTATTACCATACATTTCTCAAACTAATTTGCATAAAAGGTATTAGTAATTTTCACACATAGGATAAACATGATCGATAAAACTTGTCTAAGCAGTTCTACCTTTTTATATTAATCCACCAGTATTGTCTTTATATAAACCAACAATAAAGTATCTCTGTAATCCCATAATTATATATTCATGTAATTCAACATTGATATAATCATATAATCCAAGAAAGATATATTTCTATAATCTAACAATGATGTGATCCGATAATGATGTATTCCAATAATCCAACAATAATATATTGCATAATCCAACAATGATATATTATACTCCAATCATGGTATAATCCTATGATTCAACAATGAAATATTTATATAATCCAATAATGATGTATTTGTTTAATCCAATTAATTTCATAAAGTTTATGCATTCTACAAGATTTAACCAATTCACCAAAATTATCATCATGAATTGTTATGGAAATCCATTTTTTGCTTCTTTTAATAGCCACCTTAATTGAATTAATTTCACAGTACTAAATCTCCAACAACCACTTACTATAATCAATTTAATTCAACTGAAATTTAATTTAAATCAAATCTTTCTTTCGATCCCAAACAATCAAGTCGGTGCTTCATGATTACACACTTCCATGATATAATCGGTTCCACCAAGTTAAACTTTATATTTATTCTCAACAATCTATATAATCCACAAAGATGTTATTCATCACTATATACATCTAACTCCGCAATATTGTATTTCCATAATCTAACAATAATGTATTCATTACTGAGAATTTTATGTACTAAGGCAACAAAGGATCATAGGTAATAAACATCAAAAGATGACAATATCAAGTTAGGATTAACTAACAACTTAAGATTTGAACTTTTCATTTTAAATGAAATAGCAATGCATAATACTTTAAAATTGAAAACAATATTTAAAAATTATGAGTACAAAATGTTCAAAGGAGACTCGCCTTCGATGAAGGTTGAGGTCACTGCATCCGGTTGGTCCAAACTGACTTCGGCGGCGTCGAACTCTACGCGTGAAATGAAACAATTAAATAACAGAAAATCTAAAAAATCTAAAAAATTATAAAATAAATATTGGAAGGAGGGTATTGAATTTATATGAACTTAGGAACAAGAATCGACGGATTCAAAGTTCGTATGAGGGAGAACAAACATCTGGGAGTTTGCAATCAAAAGAATGATGGAAAAATCTGAAAATGAACTGTTCCTGAATTCATATTGTTCGTCTGATGTTTATATAGCAAAACAGAAGCAATGAGAGTCTTGACTTCCATGGTCCATTTGCTAGAGAAAGGTTTAGAGAAGAAAGGAAGACGAGGAAGAGTGAATGGCAAGTGGGACCTATAGGTCATAGACACAAAGAAGGCTCAATACAGAGACCTTCACAGAATGCACAGAGCAGCACAGGAGTGCTTCGGCCACAGCGTCAGCGCCGGAGAGGGAAGGGATGGCGGCGACCCGGAACTAGCAAAATGGATCCCCCAACAAGGTCCTCTATCCAATGGTGGTGGCGGTTTGGCCGGAGACAGCGAGGGGACAGCAGCGACGATCGGGGCACACTGTGGCAGCGGGTGGCGCGGTGTTCCGGGGAAAATAGAGGAAGCACGAGGTGTGCCTCAGCAAGGGGAACGCAATGGTGAAGACGGTTCGGCCAAGGAATATCTGAGGAGGTGCAGCCATGGTGGCCATTGACAACGACGAAGAGCTCGCGGTGGCGACATACTCCAGCGACGGCGAAAACGAAATCGAGGTGAGGGATAGGAAGAGGATTACCAGGAACACGACGTGACGCGGTTGGTTTGGTCGGAGGATCACCGGAGAGAGAGATCAATGCGAAGATGTCGTCGCTGGACTTCGGGAAGAAGGTGGTTTGCGTCAAACGTTCCGAGCAAACGGTGAGGGGTTAAGCCGAGAGGTTTGAGGCGAATCAAAAAGGGGAGATGGGAACAAGCGGTGCTCCCTTTATACTGCGAAGGCAGTGCTCGAATCGATGGGAAACGCCGCAAGGAAAACATGATAGATTCTGGTGCAAATGAAGAATGACGGGAAGCGGTCAAATTAATTGTGGTTGATGGGGGGTAACATAAAATTGATGGAGGCATGATGTGGGCAATGTTGACGCTGTCATTTCGCTTCAAACGGAATTGATGTTGAATGTTTGAGTGGGAAGAAAAAGGTAAAAAGATTGAATGTGGTGTTTGTCTGTTGTTCATAGATGAACAGTACATAGAACGTCGGGAGGAAGAAGATGATGAGCAGGAGAGAGAGAGAGAGAAAGAGAAAGAAAATCCAAGAAAATCTAAAAATAAAACAAATTTCGGAAAAATCAAGAAAATTCCAAAAAAATTCCTTGGAACCTGAATAGAGCGGATAAAATAATTTTGAATTTAATTGAAGTTTATTTTAGTCATTTAAAATATTTCTCATTTTTTGAAATTTTGGATTAAACTTTAAATTAATTCAATAAAATTGCAAATTATTTCTTTTATTTTTAAAGCTTCAAAAAGATGCCAAAAAATAAAATAAAATAATTTTTATTTAATTGTAGTTTGATTTACTCATATTAAATTATTTTTATTTCTGAAATTTAAAATTAAACTTTAACAATTCAAGAAAAATCAAATAGTGATTTTTATTTTAAAAATTTTAAAAATAATTCAAAAATTAGGATGTTACACGTATATACCTACGAGTGCAGAATTCAGGGGCCAGATGACAGCATCTGTGAAAGGTTTCTCCAGTTCCAAGAGCAACGGGCTGTTCATAAACTCGTGCTTCACTCACGGCCAGTCTGAGGTGAAGGCCACCTGGAATAGTGCAGCTGGCCCTCCTGCTATTCAAAACAGGGTACAAATCAATGGAGTGACAACGCCATGCGTATATATATAGCAATAAAAGCAAATACTTCAGTGCATGCATGATATTTACGATTCAGGTTTTTGTTGTTCTGTACTGTACAGGGGATTGCAAAATCTGTTGGTGACTGGTACTGCGGTCGGGCTGAAGTGAAGGCGATCGACTGCCCCTATCCCTGCGACAAAACATGCCGTCACGACATATGATGAGAAGATCATGCTGCTCCTGCAATTTTGGTTTTGCAGAGTGCACTGTGTACATCACAGTTGATTTGATAAAAAGCATTTGAACTGGGCCATTAAAGGAATAATACATACAAAATTGATGATGATTACTTTTATTTTAGGAGATTCCATAGTGATCACTCTGTGAATGTACTGTTGCATTTAGTTTTCTGTCCACTGATTTCACAGGAGACAAAGATGTACATCCACCCAATGGAACAGATGAAGGGAGGTGAATCACTCACTGGCACCAAATAAAATCTCGATTTAGAAGATCCTGCAAAAAACTTCAACCAGATTAAGAAATTACTACTAATGAGGATCAATTACATTATACAAAACAGCTGATTGAGGAACAAAAACTCTTGCAATTAGCAAGCTTCATTTTTGTACAACTGATAAAACTGATGCTACCCATACTATGATATGCTGACTGGATCGACAACTCAAGGGGAATACATTTCGCTGTGTCCCAGCATGAAGCCACTACATTTATCTGATTCATATCACGTACTGCTGTTCTCAACTTCTCATACAGTGTCAACCATCATATACAGTATAGAGAACCTATACACCTAGGGATTGCCACCACCAAAACACAGCTACAAGGACTTTTCTCGCAGCAAGCTCAGGATGCAGCTTGGGCAGCACCAAGTTTGTTAGCACCCTTATCTACTTTCTTTTTTGGCCCCTTCTTTTCGGAATTTTCCTCTTCTTGCTTCTTCATCACTGGTTGGAACTGTTCAAAAACAAAGAATAAAATCACTAGATATCTGGGCTGAAGCGCATTCAAGAGCCAAGAATGGTGATACTGGTGCTAAGCAGACCAAATACAGACATGGGAAAGCTAAATGAGATATGTGCATTGCTTGTGCAAAGAAGCAAAAGGACCAGAATCTAAGGAAAGGATGAGAGCATACACACTGATTCACAGTGCAAGAAAGGCTACAACCTTAAATTGCTGTAGAACATTAGTTGGTTTCAAAATTGTTCATACAATTCCACAGTGACAAGCTAGGGTTTCATTCAAAGTTTTATAAAGCTACACAGGGGAACCAAAAAAGAGTTATCTGGTCAGGAAATTGTAATCGCATCACTTTAACTAATTCTTTGTATTGTTAGTTAAAGGTGACAAAGGATCAAATAATGTAGCATACTATATTCTTTAAAGAAAATATAGGAAGGGGAAGAGCTTTTTCCCATCGGAGATGAACAAACCTGATATACAGAATAAATAACATTTCTCCGGATTTGAGCCATCATATCCAAGAAAAGATTATATCCCTCAAGTTTATATTCGATAAGGGGATCTCGTTGGGCATAACCCCTTAAACCAACAGCTTGTTGCACAAACTTTAACGCCTGCAAGTGTTCTTTCCAAAGCCTGTCAATATTGCTTAAAATAAGGAACCGCTCGGCTTCCTTCATCAGGCCTGGAGCTTGCTTCTCCACAATTTCCTGCCATATAAACAGAGAAGTTAAAACATATCAAAACAAGGAATTACAGGTTATTATTTCCTATG
Source organism: Hsuehochloa calcarea (assembly GCA_036346395.1). Taxonomy (NCBI): domain Eukaryota; kingdom Viridiplantae; phylum Streptophyta; class Magnoliopsida; order Poales; family Poaceae; genus Hsuehochloa; species Hsuehochloa calcarea. Next base: position 11,287,950 of record CM070593.1, on the reverse strand, counting down.
CTCCTGACGTAATTGGGTCAATAGTTCATCTAAGCTAACGTGGACTCAAATGCCATTTTGAAGAAAAGCACATCTGATCTTTGAATTAAAGCCTGAACTGTGGAAAGCTCTTGCTAAAGTTTTCTGCTGAGATTTGGTTCAGTCCCACTTTTACTAATAAGATATGAGAAATACTATAGAACTAGTCACCCGATCCACCCCCCACGAATCATAAAGTTATGTCTCCTTCGCACCCCTCCCTCTCATTTCTCTCTCTCTCTCGTATCCCTCCCTCCTCGATCCTCTCTCTCTCGCATCCGACCGAGGAGTGCAGCCGGTGAGTCAACGGAGGCAAGCAGCCACCCCCTCCTTCACTTCTAGCGCCACCCCTCCACCTCCTCCTTCAACTCCGGCTCCGGATTTGGCGTGGCGGCGGCACGGTGCTTCACCTCTAGCTTCAGATCTATCGACGGCAGTGGCGGCGCAGCTCGGGATGGCGGATCCAGCAACAGAGCGGCTCGGGACGGCCGGATCCGATGGCGGCATGGTGCGGAGCTCAGGGCGGAGCTAGGGAAGAGAGAGGTGGATGCTCAACACGGAGCTCGAGCACGGATTCAGTAACGGGCAACGTCGGTCGGTCGGCATCATTGCGGCAGTTGGGGCCGGAGCCGGAGAAGAGGGTGTATTGGCGGTGAACGGTGTTGGGCAGCTCCGTGACGACACAATAGTGTCGTCGTAGCTAGGTAAGTTGGCTGAAACTAAAAACTAGCTGAAACTTTCTTAAAACTTTTGTTTTGAAACTTGTTGAAACTTCTCGAAACTCTCCGGCTGAAACTTATTGAAACTTGTGTTCCAAAATCTGAAACTCGTTGAAACTTTGTTTAAAACTTTTCTTGGAATCTTCTAGAAACGCACGAAACTCACTGAAACCTTAAACTTTTAAAATGTTCTCACGAAAATTCTTGAAAAATCATGAAACTTGCTGTTATACTGTTGCAATGCTATAATGTTCCCTAGTCACTTCCATAAGATATATATAGCTGAATTTGATAGTAATATATATAGTGTAAAGTACAATGTAATGGTGAAACTTCAATTCTTCTTTTCATTTGTTGAAATTGTTTTGCATTACTCTAAGCATTCTATAATCTTTCAATATATATCATGAAACCTTGTTTCGAAAATATATATCATTAAAGAAAGCTCTGTTCATGAAAAAAAAAGACAAACTAACAGCTTTTTGGAAGTATGCTTCACGCCCTCGGGTCCGAAGGTACTCCTGTAAATCCTCGAAGCTTGAGCATTTACTCTCCAACAATTCTGGTGTCAAGTCATTTAGTAGGTAACAATACCTAGCAGAAAAAAGTAGAAACATTATAAAGTAGTATATTAGTCAATAGATCCCCTGAAACCTTATGACCAAAGACATAGTACATGTATTATTTGAAAACTCACTGTTGAAGTTTAGCTATGAGCTTGGCAAGGTCCCAACCTTCCCTCGGGGTATCAGTACCTATGTTTGCCTGCAAATAGGAAAAAACTTACATCAACGAGGGTTCAGGGTAACATGAGTTTGCGGGCTTTCAGATGAAGTGGTTTGACTTCTGCATTTAATGTTTAGGAGCTGTTACCAAACTAAATCTGTTATGACCATGGTGACTGGTAACTAACCTCTAATATGTCATCCATTGTCAATTCAGCATATTCCACAATAAGTGACTCCAGACTATCAGATGCAAGGGCACGTCTTCTTTCTGCATATACCCGATCTCTCTGGCTATTCAATACATCATCATACTCAAATAGCTGCTTCCTGATATCAAAAAAGTAGTTCTCAACTTTCCGTTGAGCTTCATCTAGGGCCCTTGTTAGCATCTTTGATTCAATAGGAAGATCTTCAACTCTAAAGGCTTGCATCAGACCCTACACAAGACACAGTTGCCAATGTTTACAGAAAATTGAATGTTACGCTATTTTATTTATTAACTCTCATGAAATGTTGAATTAATAGTCTGGATAAGCCATTGGTATTGAATGGTGCGGTAATTTCAATTGTACCAGATACACTCTTGCATGTACTAGTTAAAACAGGGTTTAGATTAAAAGCTTATATGAGCGTAATAGAATAATTGTGCCAGTTTTTTTTAGGTTAAGAAGAGCATCCAATTTATTGGAAGTAGCAGGCGTTGTGTAAACTGCACATTGACCCACTATTGCTATTAATATAGTAATATTCTGAAATTTTACTCAACATTTTATGGCACCCAAGTGGCTGCGAGAGGTAGGTACACTTCATTACAAAGGTGCGTGGTGCCTTTAATATCAAATAATAGAGACTTCAACTTTTAAAAAAAAAACATTTCACTTCATCAGAAGTTTTAAAGTCAAGTCAAGTAACTTATACCACCAAGAAGATGGGAAATATTGAAACAGAGCTTTTGAATGCAATGCAGTACTTTGTGCAGCCTTTGATATTGTTGTCATGTACTCATGTGGCCCTGAGGAAAGAAATGAAAATAGTGGAAATAACACAAACCTGTATCCTGTCACCTCCAAAGATTCGGAAGATATTATCCTCAAGACTAAGAAAGAAACGAGAGCTCCCAGGATCGCCTTGCCTGCCACTTCGACCACGAAGCTACACAAGATAAAGAAAACCAATCAAATGGGATGATACACACCCAAGTTTGCAGTAACTAAACCCCAATTGAAAAGTCAGTGTCATGTGGGGCTACTGTTCATGTGTGAACAGTACATACAGTACTGTAGCACCACGCGCTGTTCATGCCGTGCTCTACGGGTGCATTAGTAATTAGAAAATAGAGATAGAATAGTTAGTTTCCTTATTAGTTGGGTTTACTTCCTTAAAGATGTATTCCATTTAACAGAGATAAGTTTCCTTAGAAATAGAGATTGTTTCTTAGAGGTTAAGTCAGGTCATCCCTATAAAAGGGATAGCATGTATCCATTATCAATCAAGCAAGAAGAACAACAAAACAATAGTTCATCCCCGTCTATGTCTATCTTTCTCCTCTAAAGTCCCTCCCCCTTACATTTGGTATTAGAGCCACTCACCATAGCTTCTATTGCTAAGTTGATGGCCTTGATGAAGGCTGATAGTGAGAAGATGATGGCTATCACCGACAAGATGATGAACACCACCAAGAAGATGAAGGATATCCTAAGAAGATGATGTCAACGGGGGACAAAAAGGAAGCGCTACGCGAAGTTGCACCGGCAGCGCCACCTTTGGCTGCACGAATGGTGACTCCACCGTGGAAAGAGAATGTTGTCGTTGTTTCGCAACAACCTCCTCCATGCCGCCAGCCAACGTCATACCTTTGGTGGTGCGAAACACAGTGGGTTCCATGTGGGGATTGCAATATCGCCATAACTTTCCTATCGTTGTTGCATCCTGTGGTAAACAGGGTTCTTTTGCTGCCCCACGCTGGTCTCCTGCAATGTGAGCTACATCTTGCATCATGAAAGAGGCTTCTTCCGCTCCATGGTCTACCTTCAAGGGTTGCGTCCTACTGCAGTTGTGCTACCTCCTAGGGCTGCAGCCATGGCCGCCGCCACAGCTCGAGGACGAGCTGTTGCGAAAGGAGGGGAGTAGTTGTCATGGGCCGGGCTACTGTTCACCTCGGAAGCACCGACATGTCTCAAATGTCCCAAGTCCATGTCGGACACGGACATGGCTCCAACACGTATTGCAGGCGTGTCGGAAATTACAGCCGTGAAAAAAAAAAAATCGGACACATGTAGGACACGTATCGGACACTTGGGCCCATTTAAATTTGAAGGAATTCTGAATTTCTTGTATTAATATGAAGTTATGAACTTATGCTTTATGAAGAACTGAATAGAACAGAAGCAGAGGATCATCTTCGAGGTACATATTCCGAACATTTTACACTTTCTGTTTGATAAACACGTAGAAAAACATTCAATAATACATATGCATATTATATATATACATACATACACACACACACACACACATATATATATATATACAGCCGTGTCCCCGTGTCGCCATTTTTTAGAAAATGACGAATCCCGTGTCTGATACGTGTCGTGTCCGACACGCGTGTCCGTGTTCGTGCATCCCAAGCTGTTCACATGTGAATAGTACACATGGTACTGTAGTGTCGCACACTATTCATGCTCGGGCACCACGGGTGTATTAGTAGTTAGGAAATAGAGATAGAATAGTTAGTTTCCTTATTAGTTGGGTTTAGTTCCTTAGAGATGTATTCCATCTAATAGAGATAAGTTTCCTTAGAAATAGAGATTGCTTCTTAGAGGTCAAGTCGGGTCTGTTAGAACAGGAGTTAGAATAGGGACTCTTTTGTATTTCCTCGTCTATCTTTTCTATTGCCTTATCTATATATAGCATACATCTTTTGTACTCCTATATATATTACCCATTGGAACTCTTCAATATACACACAATATTCATAACATGGTATCAGAGCTAAGGTTCTAAACCTAGCCTCTAACCTAGCCTCCAGCTTGTTTCCGCTGCCCGCTGCCCCCGGGAGGAGCAATCTCCACTCCCGGGGCGGCCACATTATTTGTAGATTTTCCGAGAGTAGTAGAGCAGCAGAAGATTTAGTTGGCGTGGATCCACAAGGCGCGACGCTCGGCTACACGCAGGCGGCGAAGGACAAGCGCGTGACCAGAGCCAGTGCCCTTGTTCATCTCTCCAAGATTGAGCAACCAGGCGAACTTAGAGTACATCGTCGAAGCGGCGACTGGTTTCTTGAACAAGACGGTCACCCTTCGTTGTGATGCCTTCCGCCAAGGGCCTCGTGCCAGAGCACCACCCGAGATTCATCGAGATTCACCTCGGCGAAATCGTAGGGCCACACGCCATCTTCAGACACCTCTTGGGTACTCCTCTTGCTCAAGAGGGAGAAGGTTGTCATCGTCTGCAATCGTGTGTGTCGGAATGGGCCAACGTTCGGGTGCATCCTCATGGACGAGTTCGTCCGCGCGCTCGCCCAAAGGCTCAAAGTGCAACACGACGGCGTACAACTGATAAAGATTGACTTCTCTAATTACATTAGATCAATATTGTACAATATATATACTACATTAACCCTGGAGCTCATGGGCCTTATGGGCCATATACATAACACCCCCATTCAAACTCAACATAGGTCACGAGGATCTAAAACAATGAGTTTGGAGAGATGAAAACGATGTTGCTCTCGGGTTTGAGCCTTGGTGAAGAAATCAGCAACTTGAATCTCAGAAGGCACATACTGAAGAACAATAGTCTTCTGTTGACAGTGAGAACGTGTAAAAGATGCATCCACACCAATGTGCTTAGTGAGCTCATGCTTCACTGGATCAGTAGAAATCTGTATAGCACTTGTGTTGTCACACAGAAGAGATGCAGGAGTACTGCATGACACACCAAGATCAGCTAAGAGCCAACGAAGCCAGACAATCTCTGAAATAGTAGTGGCCAATGCTCGAAGCTCAGCCTCAACACTAGATCGTGAAACTGCAGTCTGTTTCTTGGACTTCCAGGCAATAAGCGAAGACCCAAGAATATGCAATAACCAGAAACAGATCATCGATCAATAGGATCACTCGCCCAAGTCGAGTCAGAGTAAGCATGAAGCTGAAGCTGATTCGACCGAGAATAAAATAGACAACGATCAACAGTTCCTCGCAGATAGCGCAACACACGTAGTAGATGAGCATAGTGAACAGACGTGGGAGCAGAGACAAACTGGTTGAGCACATGAACAGAATGAGCAATATCAGGACGTGTCATGCAAGATAGACAAGACTTCCAACAAAGTGACGATAACGAGAAGGGTCTTCAAGCAAAGTGCCATCAGTAAGACAAAGTTGAAGATGAAGCTCCACAGGAGTAGCAGCTGTCCGACTGTCAGTGAGACCAGATCGAGCAAGCAAACCCTGCATATAGCACTGCTGAGATAAAAAATAGCCATCATCTGTGCGCGTAAACTCAATCCCCAGAAAATAACATAGAGGACCCAAATCTGACATCAAAACTGCTCACTGAGCCGTTGCTTAACAAAAGCAATGTACTCCATGCCATCTCCAGTAATCAGCATGTCATCAACAAGGTCGTAAAAGCATAGTACGACCACGTGGAAATGTATGAAGAAACAATGCAGGATCATGATTACTCGGGGAGAAACCAGCAGCTAACACAACTGAACTGAACCTCTCAAACCAAGCACGAGGAGCCTGTTTGAGGCCATAAAGAGCACGACGAAGGTGACAAACATGACCAGCAGGAGCCACAACACCCTGAGGTGGGGCCATATAAACCTCCTCCTGCAAATCACCATGAAGAAAAGCATTCTTCATATCCATCTGAGAGATAGTCCAAGAGCGAACAGCCGTCACAGCGACAAGAGTGTGAACCGTTACCATATGAGCAACAGGAGCAAATGTCTCGTCATAATCACGACCAAGTGCCTGCTGAAAACCACGAGCAACTAGGCGAGCCTTGTACCTCTCAACAGAACCATCAGATTTTGTCTTAACTTTAAAAACCCACTTGCAAGTAATAGGAACCATGGTTATTAAGGCAGTAAGGCGAGGTGAGGCGACCCACCCCCCTCACACCTTTTAAGCGCTAAGGCGCGAGGTGAGGCGACGCCTTGTAAATCCTAAGGCGACAGTCGCGAGCGGCGCGAAGATCTGGCGGCGAGAATCTCTAGCGCAGAAGATCCCAACGCCTGCCCACTTTGCCGCTCACGCCTTTGCCGTTGCCATCTCTGCTGCAAGATAAAGTCGTTCGCCCGTCCGCTGACACTCACGCCTCACGCGACTCCCTTCTTCGGTTCTTCCTTTCTCCGCATCGTCTCCTCCGACGACCAGGCCGCCAGCGTCCGGCCCTCCTTCTCTCTCCCTTCTCCCGCCGGCCTCCCCTCCCTCCCTTCTACCTGGCTCCCTCTCCGGGCGGCAATGTGGGGAGAAGGGAGGAGGGGAGCCGGGAGGAGGTGGAGGCGGAGACCGAGGAGGAGGGGAGACGCCGAGCCGGGAGGGGATGGAGCAAACACGAATCTGGAGGCCGGAGCCAGAGGGCGGCGTCACGATGGGGATGGAGGTGGGCAGCGGATGGTCGCGGCCAGATGGTCGGTGGTCATTGGCGCCGCCGGCCGAGGACGGAGGCGTGATGGGGATAGAGGCGCTAGGGCTTCACGCACGCATGACGAGTTTTTCCCCGCTCCCTCATCCCGTCTCTTTTATCTCCTCCACCCTTCTTATGGCGACCGCTTTGAGCTTCCCGCGCCATATGCCGCCTTCTCGACGCCATGGCGGCGCCTTGTCCTTGAGGCGAACGCCTTAGGCACTCTTGGCAAGGCGACGGCGGCGACGTCGTCTTTAACGCCTTACCGCCTAAGCGTTGTTTAAGCGGCGGCAGACGGCGCCTTAATATCCATGATAGGAACGATGCATGGCGGGTAAAGAACAAGATCCCATATGCGATGTACGATCCAAAGCGACCAACTCTCACCATAGCTAATCGCCATTCGGGATGAGCAGTAGCCTCCCGATAAGTGTGAGGCTCAGACAACTGTGAAGAGAAAGAAAACCATATATGTCGAGCAATAGTAGTGCGATCCACGAAGCTCATATCGAGATGACGGTGCCGGTGGAGGATCATTAGAAGGAGTATCATCAGTACTAGCCATGCCATCATATGAGGAAATAGTAGAGGCTGAGTATCAGGAGAAACCTAGACCGACGAGTATAGTGAAAAAGAAACGGTGATCTGACTAAAGATGGAAAAGAAGACTCCACAGAAAAAGGTGTATCAGACGAAACAATGGGTGGAAGATAAAGAAAAGAGAGAGACTCAGCAGGAGAGGAGGACCGAGTGGCAGGAGAGTAAAAGTAGGGGCGATCCTCAACAAAAGAAACATTACGAGAAATGCGCAGACGTCGAGCAGAGGGATCATAACAACGATAGCCCTTATGCTCAAGACTATATCCAAGAAAAACACACTCAACTGACTGGTCATTAGCAGTGCGCTCGAGGCGACGAGAACATAGCAAGTACAACCAAAAACCCGGAGATGGTCATACCGTGCGGGAGTGGAAAACAAGAGCTCTCCAGGACACTTTCCCTGAAGACGAGAAGATGGCTGCATATTAATGAGATAGACAGCCATAGAAACCGCATCAACCCAAAAATGTCGTGGAACATGAGATGCAAGTAAAAGAGTACGGCGGTCTCAATAAGATGGCGGTGTTCGTTCAAGAACACCATTCGAGCATGGGCACCGGGACAGAAAGGCGAGGAAGAGTTCCCTCAGCGGAGAGAAATTGACGAAAAGCATGCGACAAGTACTCTACTCGAATCACTGGTCGCGACCTCGCCCCACGCCGCCTCTGTTGCCGACCGGGTGACCTCGCCTCCTCTGCTCCAAGCAAGACGCGTCTGCTTCCTTTGCTCCGCGCGTGTGGGCCGCCCCTACTTCCTCCGCCGCTCCGGGGGACCACCAGCGGCCCTGCTCCTCTGCTCGAGCAAGCTTCCTCGCTCAGGACACCACGCTTGTGTCGTCGGGGCTCCCCTGCTCGGGGTAGGATGTTCTGTTTTCTCCTGATCTAACTGGAGCTGTCGGCTTCGGCTTCCCTATTGCATCGCCTTCGGCTTCCCAAGGTCTGGGCCGCCGGATCTGCTCTCGAGGCGGTGGATCTACTCTCAGGTCCTCGTCGCTCTCTTTGGCTGCTGCGCCACCGCCTCGTGGGCCGCCGCGCCACCAGCCACCGAAGGAGCACGAGGAGCTCCAGATCTGGACAGAAGGGGGCCGCGAAGAAGGAAAGCAACAAAGTTGTGCTCAACTAGGAGCACATGCCATCGGGCACCCACAGTGTCATCCCAGGCCTTGACTATGTTGCTGCTGTCGGTCGAGATGGTTATGCTGCTAGTTATCCTTAGGTTTTTTCTTCCGCTACGTCCATCTAAGTCCATATCACTCAATCTTTGAGTTCGTCTAAGCCATGCGAGTCCACAAATTTATTGTCAGTTATAGAAGCGTAGGAATTGCCTTATGCATAGCAGCAGCCGCCGCTCCCGCTCTTCTTTCTGAACCGCGTGCAGATCGTAGAAGTCGTTATGATGCCGCCACTTTCTTAGCCGCCGCCCCGAGCTTCTAAGGCCGCCGCGCTTCTTTCGCGCCGCCGCCGTCTTGGGCTTCAATCTGCGCTGTCATGCTTCCACCTATTCCTATTCAGCTTGATTTGACGGCTCTCTATTCATGTCGGTTTCATCTTCTTCGTCGTGTTGTCGCGGTCGACTTTTTCAGCCCCTGCACCTTGTGCTTTATGGGCTGTTGCATGACCCCGGATGGAAGGAGATCTTTTGATATTCTATATATTTTCCAAGAGCTGCATGCTACGACGACATTATCAAGACTCGGACTTCGGATTTTCCATATTTTAGTATCAACCATTTCTAAATGCAATGCTATTGTATACGCCTTGCATTTGAGGGGGGTGTTAGAATAGGGACGCTTTTGTATTTCCTTATCTGTCTTTTGTATTGCCTTATCTGTATATGGCATATACCTCTTGTACTCCTATATATATTGCCCATTAGGGCTCTTCAATATACACACAATATTCATAACAGGGTCGTCCCTATAAAAGGGATAGCATAATATCCATTATCAATCAAGCAAGACGAACAAAGAAACAATATTTCATCCCTGTCTATGTCTATCTTCCTCCTCTAAAGTCCCTTCTCCTTCAAGCCGTCGACGCCCGGCCATTCTCCTGGCGGTGTTTACCCCGTAATGATCTAAGATCATTACAGTCAGTAGATGTTTTGGCTTTCAAACAAATCAACATTAGTAATGAAGTTGTAGATAGTACAATGAAGTGTAAGACATGGTTGGGAATACCAGCAGTAGCTGATCCATTACTGCTAGCTCCCAGGTTTCTGCAAACCTATTTCTCTCCATTTTTCCCACTACCAACAGTTTTAACTCCATTTATTCTGGAAAAATATCAATAACAAGGACTGATTCATGTGGGTAAGGGTATAGTGCACATTGCTGCTCAAAACTCTGATTGCTATTATTTTTCTAAAACTCCAAAACACTGTGCAAAACATGTGTTACCATGCTTTTTGGCTCTTCTTTTGAACAACAGAGCTGTCCAATACCAAGAAACACTAACATTTGAGAACTACTTTGTTATTGCATATGACGAGATAACATTTTGATTTTTGTAAGGCTACAAAAATAGACCAGTTATATTTAGTTCAACATAATACATTAGCAATCTGAACAAACAGAAGGGATAGCCTGGATCACCGGCTGACTTTTGCATATTAACAACAGTAGCTTGAGCAAAATATTACCTGATTGTCAATTCTGCGTGATTCATGTCGTTCTGTTCCTACTACATGAAGCCCACCTGCTGCGATGACCTGAATAAATAATAACGATGTCATGATTAGTTGATCACTATGCTCTTCAATAGCAATAGATAAAACTTAAAATATTCTTCTATGTGAAATACAACCTTCTTCTTTTCCTCCTCTGTGTAAACCTTATATTCATCCGCTATCTTCATGAACACATTTCTCAGATTCTCAATTACTTCATCACGTGTTGGTCCCTGAAATATAAAGAAATATAGTTGAGTCTCCTGCATATGAATCTGGATTTTTTGGTACAATATGGATAAACAGAAAGCAGCTGGTGCCTGGTGACAAGAAGGCCACTGTTACAATTTTAGAGGCAGCCAAACTTTTAACAGAACAGAATATAACTCATGGTGGATCAACAACACCGAGTTTGGAAAGGTAAAGCCGAGTACATGCTCGAGTCCGCCTTCGTGAAGAAATCCACTATCTGAAGCTCTGAAGGCACATACTGAAGAGCAATCACCTGATCATGCACACAAGACCTCATGAAGGAAGCATCAACACCAATATGCTTGGTGAACTCATGCTTCACAGGATCACGAACATCTTGATAGCACTGTCTTTGTCGACAAGAGAGGAGTCAGTATAGTGACGAAACACCAAAATCCTCAAGTAACCACCGTAGCCAAGTAATCTCTGCTGTCAAGAGAGCCATAGCTTGCAACTCAGCCTCTGCACTCGAACGGGACACTGCAGTCTGTTTCTTCGTCTTCCAGGCAATGAGAGAACCATCAAGAAAAACACAGTAAGCAGAGATAGACCGGCGATCAGAGGGATCGCTGGCCCAAGTAGCGTCTGAATAAGCCTGAAGCTGTAACAAGCTGGAGCGTGGAAAGAAGAGACGGCGAGAGATAGTCCCACGAACGTATCGCAGAACTCGAAGAAGGTGGTTGTAGTGGACCTGAGTGGGAGCGGAAACGAATCGACTCGAACATGAATCGGATAAGTGATATCCGGACGATAACGACAAAGGTAGACAAGACTCCCAACAAGATGGCGATAGCGAGTCGGATCGAGAAAGAAGCTCGCCATCGAGGGTCGGAGATGAGCGTTGAGCTCCATGGGAGTCTCAGCGATCTGTTGTCGATGAGAGAAGCGCGATCAAGAAGATCCTTAATATACTTCTCTTGGGACATAAAGAAACCATCTGGAGTGGAAGTAACCTCAATCCCAAGGAAGTAACGAAGAGGACCAAGATCCGACATAAGGAATTGCTCACTCAGACGAGTCTTGACAAAGGCAATGTACTCAGAATCATCTCCGGTGATGATCATATCATCAACATATAGAAGAAGAGTCCGACCACGAGACGAAGTGTGGACAAAAAGAGCAGGATCATGATCACTAACTGAGAAGCCAGCAGCAGTGACCACAGAGGAGAAGCGCCCAAACCAAGCACGAGGGGCTTGTTTAAGGCCATAGAGAGAGCGATGAAGACGACAGACCATACCCTCAGGAACAAAATACCCAGGTGGCAGATGCATGTAGACCTCACGCAACTCGCCATTAAGAAAGGCATTCTTGACATCAAGCTGAGAAACGGACCAATGGCGAACAGACGCCACCGAAAGAAGAGTGCGGACAGTGGTCATGTGGGCCACAGGAGCAAAAGTCTCGTCGTAGTCACGACCATGCTCCTGCTGAAAGCCACGAGCAACAAGACGCGCCTTATAGCACTCAAGAGAGCCATCAGAGCGAGTCTTAATCTTATAGACCCACTTACACGTAATGGGACGAGAGTGAGATGGAAAAGGAACAAGATCCCAAGTATCAGTACGCTCGAGAGCAGCAATCTCCTCAACCATGGCATGCTGCCACTCAGGGTGAGTAATGACATCCCGTGAGGAGACGGGCTCATGGGTATTGCACCAAGAAGACCAAAGCAGGCGGGAGGCGAATCGGCCGACAATCGCGGAGGCCGTGGCGAGGAGATGATGGCCCAGCGGGGAAGATGGAGTGTCGGGAGAAGATGAAACATCAGGGGAAGATGGTTCATCTGGAAGAGCCTCAAGACGAGGTCGATGAGTGTAAAAGAGAGTGGGAGGAGCACGAGGAGCCACGCGCGAGGCGGCGGTTTCTTGGAGGAGGCCTCGGGAGGTATATGTGGAGACTCAGTGGGGCGGGTGGGCGAAAGCAAGACGAGATGGGTGTATCGAAAAGGTCAAACAAGGCAGGACTCCACGAGAGGAAGCGAAGGAGAGGCGGGGCGTGGGTGGAAGGGCGAGACTCATCAAAAGTCACATCCCGAGAAATCCGCATCCGTCGACCAACGAGATCCCAAAGCCGATAGCCCTTGTGCTCGAAGCATCAGATCCCATAAAAACACACTCAGCGGATGAGCGATTAGTTTGGTGCGTTCTCGAGGTGCAAGAAGAGCGTAGCAAACGCAGCCAAATGCGAGCGAAAGCGAGTAGTCTTGAGTAAGATCACGAGACGCTCAGCAGGGATCTACTTTGAAGAAGCGAGAAGAGGGTGAAAGTTGGCGAGATAGGTGGCGATGGAAACGACCTCGGCCCAAAAGTGAGGTGGGATAGGCGGCAATCATCAAGGTACGGTGTCTCAAGGAGGTGGCGATGCTTACGCTCACGACACCATTACGAGCATGAGCACCGGGACAAGAGAATGGCGAGGTGCCTCCTCGACAAAGAAAACTACGCAGTAATGAGAGAGGTACTCGCCAATGAGTCGACGAAGACACGAATAGGAGTGGAAAAGCGTATACGAACCATAGTAGCAAATTGTTTATAGATAGACAGGGCCTCACTCGAGAAGACATAAAATATATCCAAGTGTGGCGAGAGAAGTCATCTATAAAAATGATATAATATCGATGGCCCCTTTCGAAGGAAGGAAGCGGACCCAAACATCTGAATGAATAAGATCAAATGGTCGTTGAGACACGGACTCGCTATGAGAATAGGGAAGCTGAATCTGTTTCCCTAACTTACAGCCCTGACAATCTAAAGATACGTCTCCTGAGACAAACCCCAGAAGACCACGACAGACTAAAGATGACAGACGAGATCCACACGGATGACCAAGGCGGTGATGCCCTTTGTTGGAAAGAGTTTGGTGAGACGAAGTGGCGAGCGGAGAGGCCGGTGGCGGCGGTGGCGTGGAAGGAAGGTGAAGCCAGTCAAGCTCGAGGCGTTGTGAGTCAAAGCGTAGAGGCAGAACCAACGAGCCCGTGTGGCGGTCCTGAACATAACAAGAGTCAGAGTCAAGAATGATCCGACAACCAAGGTCAGTAATCTGTCCAGCAGAAAGAAGCTGCATGGTTAGGCGAGGAACATGAGCAACAAAAGGAACATGAAAAGATGAGTTGCTAAGAGATCCTCGACCGAGAGGCAGAAGAGAGGTACCATCGGCAGATAAGCACAATCGAGGGGGAATCAAGATGTGTAACAAAAGGCAGTGAAAGAATCGAAGTCATGTGAAAAGATGCTCGGAATCAAGGATCCACGGGAGGTACCGTTCGTGTAGGAGGTGGTTTCTCGGTGCCCAAAGAGTCGATCGCAGAACACGCAAAACACATCGAGGAGAACCTGAAGCGGCAAGCAGGCGTCGTAGTCTGGCTATCTCACCTCGATGAGAAAGCTGCGGAAGTAGTCGATCTGAGACGTCGATGTAGAAGTGCAGGTGCGGTGCTAGAGAAGAACGGCGTGAAAGATGCCGCCGCTTCTTATAGCGCTAGGACTCAATGTGGCCGACCTTGTCGCGATAGGAAGCGGCGAGGCGGCCACCGCCAGATGGGGGCGGCCCACCGCCGCTGTGGCCACCGAAGGAAGCGATGTACTAAAGCGTGGAAGCGATCGATATAGCGGTGGGCGAGCGGCGAGCACGGAGGAGTGGCATCGGACCGGACCGCTCGGGCGAGTCTCCTCTCGCGTATCTCGGTAAGAGCCTCGGTAAGAGTGACACGAAGGTGGCGTGCAAGAAAGCTGGGCACACTCTGCCGAACTTCGGGGCGGCGGTAAGGAACTCGTGAACACGCTGAAACTCTAGGTCGACCGTCTGACCAGCGGCCGAAGCAGAACAGCGGCCCGCGGTGGCGAAGAGAGTCAGCAGACGCGCGATGCAGAGAACTACGAGCATAGAAAGCGTCCAACGGTAGCATCACCTGTCAAGAGAGTGCTCTGGCGAACTCTTCGCGGTGAGAGGCATCTCGGAGGGTTCGTAGCGCCGCGAAGATGAGTCCACATCCGGGCGGTAGAAGAAAATCCACAACCTCGAAGAAAGGCGAGGTTGGACAACGCGATGAAGACAAGAAGCGGCGGCCGGCGTCGTCGCGCGGCTGAGTGTAAGCGGTCAATCGATCCATGTAGAAATCCATAGCCTTTTGGTAGGCGAGGCGACCTTCTTATCGCAAGCGCCAGCCTCAACAAAGCAGACATTGTTGGTCGTCTTGGATAAGCGCAATGACGCGTAAACCGTCGGAGGAGTAGGGCATGGCGGGCGGTGACATCGCCGAAGGGCGCCCGAGACGAAGACCACGCATGTGAGACACGAAGTCGATGTAATTAACTGCGTCGAAGATCACCGAACGCGAGGGAAGCGGTGCCCATTGGTAGGCGGCGCCATCGGCGGTAGCGCGGCTATCGACCAAGGTAACGTAGTCTAATAGGAAGCCGGCGGCGGCGATCGTGAGCCGAGCGTTTTTCTCGCTCGGCGACGATACTCAACCGCCCGTTTTAAGCGGTAGCCCGCGCTGATAAGCGCCCGTGCGCGCACGCAAGGTAGAAACCCTAATCCCCGCTAGCGGCGGCGTGGCGGCGGCAGCAGCGATAATGGCAAGCGGCGGTGTCGGTGGCAATCGGCGCCAGCGATCGGCGGCGAATCACCCGAGCAACGACTTTGAGCGTTGGCGAGTGTCGACAAGCGATCGGCAACGCGGCAACAACAATGACAGCGGCGACGAGCACGAGGCGTCGGCGGCATCCGTGGCGCGAACTGGCGGCGGCGGCGATCCTCCTCTCAATATGAGCGGCGATCGAGCCGGGGCCTCCTCGCCTCCTCGCGCTTCTTCCGGCGGCGGACACGGACGGCAGTGGCGTCAGCGTCGGCGCGGATCCGAGTGGTCACAAGGAAGCCGAGGCGGGGTCCCGGCGGCGCGATGCAAGTTAAGGAGGTCGTCAGCGAGCGGTGGCGCGCCACAGACGTCGGCAAGCGGCGGCGGCGGAGATCATCTTGCTTCTTAGTTCTTGTTCGAGAGCGCGCGCTTGCGAGCATCAACAGCGTGAGTGGCCAGAAGTGGCGGCGAGAGCAGCGATCGTCTGGAGACCGGAGGCGCGCGACAATGAGATCGATCGGAGTCGTCGAGCGGCGACAAGAAAGCGATCTGCCGTCGAGGCGTGATGGCGGAGGCGACAAGCGGCGAAACCCTAAATGCGCTCGATACCGTGTTAGGAATAGCAACTTGTATTATCGGGGGCCAATGGGCGATATATACACAAATACAGAGTTCTGAGATAAGGAAACCAAATAATATCTAGAATTCTACTCTAACACATATATATCTCTAACAATATCCACATACTATAATGCATCTTAATCAAATAGATGAAATCGTAAGGAAAGCTATAGTTCCAAGGCTGGCTTTTATAAACAGTTCCACTGCTGGTATACAATTTTGGAGGGTTAAGCAGTGCAAGTGTGCGGCACTGACATGCGCATATACTGCCTGACACCGATGTAAGTATAACTTGTGCAAACTAATAATTAAGTTCTGGAAACTTTGCAATATTCAAAATGACTCGCCAATCCAAATTTTAAAATATGCATATATGTTTCTTCCAGAGATTTTAAATGTGTCAAGTCATTACAAGGGTCCTAAAGCTTTTTTCTAAAAACAAGGGCAGGAGTCTGCCTCATTTCATTGATAGATGAAAAGAATACAACACCAACCCAAAATAGGTAAAGACACCACTTAAGCACCGAAACAACAAAAGCAACAACACCTACTAGCGCCTGAGGTCGCAAAACTAATTTCAGTATCGGTTCCCGGCTTCCCGCTAGGCTGCTGGTATCAGTATTTGGTTGGTTTTAAGTGGTAGTAAGGAAAAACTTTAGAAACCAAAACCTAAGAAAACCAGCCAAATACCTTTTGGTTGTTTATGATAAAAATAAAAATAAAAACTGAGTTGTCACCAATCCTTCGCATTTCTTAACACGAAAAATCATGAAATAGTAACCAAGGCATAATTCAAAATTGGGTATTGATATGGGTCGAGCGTCCGATGTAAGCAGTGCACTCGGACGCTTTACACTTCTTGACTCCCACGCCCACTGGCCACAATCCAATTTGCTACATCTTATCCCGTCGTTCTCATCGCTTATCAGTTCTCATCCACTCACTCTTTCTTCCCTTCATTTCTCTCTCCATTCCCACACTTCTCCAATCCCATTTCTTTCTTTTGGTTCTTGCTCCTGGCCCATGCTGTGCCATGGGTGAAGCTCCCTCTGGCCGCCTCCTCCCCTCCGTACCGATTGCGCCAGCGCCGCCACCGCCTCGAGCCCCCCGCGCCGAACACGCTCCTTCCAGCTTGGTCACCATCGACGCTCGGCTGGCGGCTCGGCCCGATCCGCACCTCCGCTCCTCTCTGTCTTCTTGCTCGGTTCGGCCCGCTCCTCTAACCTTGCGCTACGCCCATGAGTGCCTCCCCCTCGGCTCCCCTCGTGCTTCTCCCCTCATGCACTGACACAGCTGTGGCCATGCATACGGCCGGCTACTGGCCGCGCGGTTCATTGATGTTGCAAGCTGCTTTGATGTTATGATGTTCTGATGTTTGTGAATGTTTTGATGTTGCAACCATTCTGATGTTTGTGAATGTTTTGATGTTGCAGCCCGTTGAGAATGATGTTGCATCCCGTTGAGAATGATGTTGCATATGTAGAGAAAAAATATTGTGTCTATAGAACAAAAGTGTTGCATCTGTAGAACAAAAGTGTTGCATACTATTCACGGTGATGTTGTAATTTTTTCAATGCATTTTTGTTCAAATGCTTTGTTTTTTATTCTGATATTCTTTAAGGTGATGTTTCACGGTGATGGCTCCCCGCGCCCCTGCGCCCCCTTGGCTCGGCTCTCGTGACTGCGCTGCGCCCGGCCTCGGCCTCGGCCGTCGGCGCCTCGGCTCGCCCATGCATCCCTGCTACTGCGCTCGGGCCGTACGGCGCTAGCGCTTGGGCCGTACATCCGAGCGCTAGTCGCGCCCTTCAAAATTAGCCATGGACATAACTTTAAGTAATCCAGTCATTTTGATTACGATAAATTGGATGATTTTCTCAATCCCAACCCAGCAAGGATTCCAGTAGCATATGGTAAACAACTGACTACTGCAGCTCATGAATCAAATAGGTTTGTTCCAAGTACTAGCAACTTGTAACCATGACATTCAAGAAAGAACTATAAAAATAACATATTATAATATGGTTGGGTGTCGGCAACATACCAGGAGAGGAGACTGGTGAAGGACGAGGACGTCTGGAGTAGTAAATACCAAAGAAACAGGACGATAGTACAGCAGGAACAAGAGACGGTGCTGCAGGAGGCAGCACTGGAGGCGGAGGTCCAGAAGGAACCACTGGAGATAGACCAAGGGAAGAATGTGATAGCGAAGAAATGGGTGAAAAGTCAGAAAGAGCAAACTATGTAATCGACTCAACAGTGGAAACAGGAGGAGGAGCTGAATCTCGATAGAAGAAAGGCTGAGATTCGTCAAAGACAACGTCTCATGAAATCCTGATCCGTTGAGCAGAAGAATCATAGCAGCAAAAACCCTTATGCTCAGAACTATAACCAAGAAATACACACTCAACTGACTGAGCTGATAGTTTTGTGCGCTCACGAGGCTGCAGCAGAACAAAACAAGTACAACCAAAAACACAAAGGTGAGTGTATTGGATGGCTCGAGAGGAGAGACACTCTATAGGACTAACACCCTTAAGGGCAATGGAATGCCGCATATTGATGAGATATGCAGCCGTAGAAACAGGCTTAGCCCGGAACTGTGGTGGAACATGCGAGGCAAGGAGAAGAGTGCGGGCAGTATCAATCAGATTACGATGTTTGCGCTCAGCAACCCCATTCTGAGCATGGGCACCAGGACAAGAAGACTGGTAAAGAGTGCCCTGCTCAGAAAGAAACTGTCTAAAAGCGCCAGAACAGTACTCGCCAGCAGAATCACATCGAAAAGTACATATGAAAATCAAACTGAGTAGGAAGCATCGTTGCAAAGCTACGATAGATCACAAGAAACTGGCCACGATTAGACATAGGGAAAATGCATGTAAAACGGGAATAATCATCAATGAAGATCACATAAAATTTATGCCTGCCTTTAGAGATAATAGGCGCAGGTCCCCATACATCTGGCTGAACTAAGTCAAAAGAACGAGAAGACAGGGACTTACTAGAATGATAAGGAAGTTGTAGCTGCTTGCCCAGCTTACAACCCTGACAAAACATAGTCGTGTTAATAGTAACACGTCCAAGAACACCCTGACAAACTAATGAAGAAAGACGAAACACACACAAGTGACCTAGATGATGATGCCACTGCGTAATAACTCTAGAGATGGTGGCAGCAGTGGCGGTGGAGGTAGACGTAGAGGTGGTAGGAGCAACTAAAGTGGACTGAAGGTGGAGGCGGTCAAGGATGTAGAGACCCTAACGATCCCTACGGCGTAGCTAGGTCCCAAGTACCGGCCATGTCTGTCGATCCTGGACGAAACAGGAATGAGAGTCAAAACCAACCCTACAGCCGAGATCGATAAGCTGACCAACCGAGAGAAGCTGCATGGTAAGTTGGGGAACATGGGAAACAACTAGAACAAAAAAATCAGTGGATGAAAGATCTAGACCCGCCATTATGAGTTAATGGATTGTTTTGGTGATTAATGACAAATCCAAATATGAGACTAACTCTTTTATCAAGTATTATCTTTTTGTAGTCTCATTTGGATATAAAGGTGAAACACAACGAGGTATGCAATCGACATCTCAATCTTATATATTGTTGCATTTCTCGGATCCAAAATATAGGATTGAACTCAACCATAAGTCAAACTTGAATATGTGCATATGACCTTATTACACATTTGTGTATGCACACATTTAGGGGGAGTTTTATCCTATACTTTGTGGTTTCATTAGTATTGATCCATATTCCATTTTCCACATATACTAAGGATCTTTACGTTGAAACAAAACCCTTGAGTATACAAAACTTGTGTAGTTCTTGTATACTCATGTTAGAGTATATATAACTTGTGTAGTTTATATATATACTCATTTGTTCTCTCATTTATCTTCATTAAATTTATGAGAATTTAAGTGGTTATCATCAATTACCAAGAGGAAAGATTGAGGTATCTTGTCCACCATTATGAGTTAATGGTATGGTGTGGTAATTAATGATGATCACATTGTGGAACTAACATTTTCCATGAGTTGGATATATAGGTTATGTTCCAGGATGATGAAGACTTGGGATGATCATGAGTTGATCATCAAGTCAAGAGCTTGGTGTAAATGATGCATCATGAGTTGATGCTTATCAAGAAGAAATGATCATGAGTTGATCATCAAGACAAGAGAAGACCAATCATCGTGTGTTGATGGAGGTCAAGTGAAGGAATGCATCATGTGTTGATGCATGTGAAGACTTCGGGATGGAGAAATCATCATGTGTTGATGATGTTCAAGACAAGATCCGAAGTGAAGAAATCATCATGTGTTGATGATTGTCAAAGTTAAAGACCGGACTTGAAGTGTTGATGTCGTCATCAAGCTTCAAGAAGATGCAAGGCAAAGGTATGACTAGCTAGGGCTAAGGATGTGTTCCTAGTCTTTTACCGGTCTTGGTGTTTGGTTGGAAGACCGGATTGCTAGTATAGGTTGCCGTACTATTAAGAGGGGTCTTGACTAGTAGTTTGAGTTAGTCATGTGTTGATAGCTCATTATATTTGCTCTAGCTCATCTATGCATGGAGCTATTATTTGCGAATGTGTTTTGCAAATAGCCGATGCTCATGCAATTCAACCCTTGTAGCATGTGACTTAAGTTTGCAAATGCGTTTTGCAAATGGTGTAAGTCCATGTACCTTTTTCCTTGTGGTATGATTCCAAAAGTTGGCAAATGTGTTTTGCAACTTGTTGGGAATCTTGCTTGTGACTCTTGTTGGCATGGCTTGTCAATTAGCAAATGTGTTTTGCAATTGAAGTTGTTGAAAAGCCATTTCGATTTACGTCAGAAAATCGGAAGTTCCGTGCTTAACGGAAGTTCCGCACCGGACCGTCAGATTTTCGCGGCTTGAATTTTCCAGAGCGGCGTTTAGGGACTTAGCCGATTCGAAGTGCGGAAGTTCGAGTGTAACTAGCGGAACTTCCGATTATCGGTGTTCAAAATCCGGGTTGGTTTTTTCGAGAAGCACCATTTTGGGGACTTAGCCAAATTCAATGTGCGGTAGTTCCGCTATGTGTTGAGCGGAACATCAGAAGAATCGAACCAGATATTTAGTTGGCGGTAGTTCAAGCTAAAAATCAAGCGGCTAGTTTCTCGTCGACATAGCCGTTGCGGTGCTTTTTCTCTCATGCGGTAGTTCCCTTTGCATGGCGGAACTTCCGATTTCCTGATTTTGGGGTTTGTCTCCCAACGGCTAGTTTTTGTGTGGGCTATATATAGCCACCTTGGCGGTTGGGAGAGGTTGTTTGTGCTATTGTTAAGTGATACACTCATTCTTTGAGCTAAGAGCAAGTCTCTATTCTCTTTAGTGCATGTGTTGCACTTGGTGAGATTAGAGAGTAAACCCTAAGTGCATGTGTTGCCTTAGGTAGTGGATTGTGTATCCACGTGGCGTTGACACTTGATTAGTTCAAGTGAAAGTTCGGTTGTTACTCTTGGTGTTTGCAGACACCTAGGCGGCGTGGAGCGTCGTGCTCGGTGACCTTCTCAAGAAGCTTGTGAGAAGGCAGAGCGGTTGTGGAGTGGTTTGGTGCTCGCCATCTCGGAGTGGAGGAAGAGCAACCATAGTTGAGCGAGGTGTTGGTTCGGTTTGGAACCGGTCCAAGTGTTGGACTTACCTCGGAGGTGTGTGCTCATTTGAGGCGCCGGTCCAGCGGGTTGGGCTTACCTCAGCGTGGATTAGGGAGGCAAGCAAGTCTCCGAACACCACGGTAAAACATAATCGTGTCATCTTGTGTTTACTTGTGCTTTACTTTGAGCAATTTACATTCTTGCTTTAATTGCTTATATATCTTGTATGATTGCTCATATTGTATTGTGTTCATATTGTCGGTGCACTTAGTTGAGCCTAGTTGATTTAGGTTTTAATTGTGCAAAACCAATTCGCTATTAGCTTCCGCATTTATTTATTGGTTTAGCCCCATAAAGTTTTTAAAACCGCCTATTCACCCCCCTCTAGTCGGCCACCTCGATCTTACAGTGGACAAAAGAGTGCCCTAACAGTTGACAGGGTGAGAAGTACCGTCAGTTGTCTGAACAAAGATAGGGAAAACAGGTCCTACTGAAGTGAGAGATGTGGAGTCCGGTGTCATGTGGAAAGATGCACCAGAATCCAGTACCCAAGAAGTACCTAGAGGAGACGTCTGAGCTAGACTAGCAGAACCTGCTAAGCTGTGAGAGAGCTGCTGAAGTAGAGCCTGGCAGAACTACTGAACAGAGTCACCTCGCTGAGAAGGTCCTGACGTGCTGGTTTGTCCTCCAGTGGAGGATGGGCCTCCCTGCCCTCCTTGGATCATCCACCTCCATGTGCCTTGTTCTGTTTTTTTTTCGCACCGCACAACGCTGGTAGTCATGCCCGAAGTTCTTGCAATAATTGCACTGAACCTCAATTGGTGCAAAAACAGGACCAGAAACAGACACCTGAGGACTGTAGTTGAAGCAGGAACCGTCGGTGTAGTCGAAGAAGAAGGGTAGCAAGTACAGCAAGAACAAACTGTGTTGCTAACCCGCGGCGAAGCTCCTCAACACGAAGCGTGGAAAGAGCCTCGGTAACTGTCAGTCGTGGAGAGCGGCTCAGTAGTTGAGCCTTGATAGGCTCAAACTCGGACGAAGACGGCAAATGAAGTCATAAAGGCGAAGGAGGTCACGATCCGTCTTCTGCACTTTATGACACTCTTGGCAGAGCGGAGAAGCTAGCTCGTCCAGATGGCGCCAGAGACTAGCCAAGGCTCGAAAGAAGTCGTCGACGGATGAGTCCTAGCGAAGCGTCTCCAACTCACGCTGAAGCGAAAAGAACTAAGCATCGCTGCTCTACTGGTATCGCTCGCGCAAGTACTCCAGATCTGACGAGTGGCACACATACCAGCAATATCTGGCTGGATGGAGCCGTCGACGCTCGAACACGGGCCTTATCAGCACACTAACACTCAAAAGCGTCTATAGCATACTAAAATGCCTCAGCAGCAGCAATAGCTGCCTCTGCCTCCTTGGCGGCCTCATCTTCTGCAGGAGGTGCAGAAGTAGGCTGTCTGAGAGAAGCCTGAACCGGCGATGGCGGACAAGGTCGGATACCAGTAACATATCCCCAGAGGTGGCGACCATCGAGCGTGATCTCCATGAGTGAAGACCACAACCTGTAGTTCGTCCCATTAAGCTTTGTTTCAGAGAATGGGATCGCAGCTGATGGAACGGAAGCCATCAGTAGGCGGCGCTGAACGGCGCGATGACTAAGACAACGAAGTCTAACAGGTGGTGCGGTGGTTAGATCGACGTTCTGTTTTTTTCTTGTTTTCCTTTTTTATGGGGGGCGAGCTGGCTCACACTAAAACCAACCGGCCTCTTTACCTAACAGACCTGCGAAGGCCAGCAAAGGAGGAGCGCGTAGAAGGAAGCTAGGGTTACCCCTGGCGGCGGCTACTCAATGCGGCGGCGGCGGCCCGACCGGTGGCGACTTCGGCTTCGGGTGGCGGGGCCCAATCGGCGGCAAAGAACGCGTGCGGCGCGAGCGGCCAGAGAAGGCGGCGGCGGTGGGCGCGGAGGCGCTTCGAGCCTAGAGACAACGGCAGCGCGCGACCGGCGTCGAGGTAGAGGTGTTCCTCCCGACGGCGGCGGCTCGGCGGCGACTTCGGGCGGCGGCCGACTTGAGCGGCAAGTCGGGCGGTGCGGGGACGGCGTCGGCCAGTGGCGGGCGGGAGAACGGCGTTCCCCCTGCTTGCGGCGGCGACTCGGCGGCGGCAGGCGGAGGATCGGCATTCCCCCGCCGACTCAAGCGGCGATGGCGCCCAGCAACGAGCGGATGTGATGCGGCAATGAAAGAAGCGGTGGCAATATATATAGGGTGTACAAGGGGGTATGCCATACAGATAAGGATACCATATACAGATAGGAAATACAAAAAAAGGACTCATATTCTAACAATAAATATGAATAAACTTATTGATATCCAATACCGCTATATATCAACCAATTAGCAATATATTGCTAGATATCCAAGATGTGATATGTTGTCAATCAAATGGCATTCCACACAAATACACAATACCCATTTAAATCATGCTTCAAATAATCATTTGGAGCTTCATTGATACTGAAGAATCAACTCAAATGTTTCTTAAAGTTAAAACGGAGTTTCAACACTTTGTGATTACTTCAAAAGGCCTACCTTCTCACATGAGTAGGAGAGCCGCTCTTCAGCTTCTAGCTCAGTTAATGATTCTTCACCCCATTCTTTAACAGCCACTTCAACTGCATCTTTGACACATGATAGTGTGTCTTTCGAAAGTTCACATGGGAACAAGTTTTCATTTGTCTGAAAGAAAAGGGATAAGCGCAATAAGCCATGGGGCCTTCAACTTCATCACAAGTTAAATCATAACCCAACTATCTGAAGAATAAGTCGCAGAAACTCACGTTAATTCATATAACTACTGAACATATAGTTTGTTATCTACCTTCCATGTTTTTCTTGGTGGAAGCTGCTTTTTTGATACAATGACACCGTCTATTGGATTGACAACTCTGCAACATGATTCATCAAATGAAAATATAAGCAGTGCTGGACACGTGTAGACAACTGTAAAAATTGCATTCCAGTCACACATGTGCGCTAGAAAACAAAGTGGTCTCGTTAGGAGGCACTTATATTGGCAGAATCAAATGGATAGCATAGGAAGTAGCACAATGCCATTTCCCAGGAAAATTTGTCGAAAAGATGGGGCAGGTCCGAACCCATCTACCTCTCTGCCTGCTGCTTTGTTTCTTCCCCTTTTGATGTGTGCCTTTGTCCTCCAGCGTCAATTTCTTCTCAAGCCATGCCATTTGGCCTCTTCTAAACGGTAGTTACCCCGTTGTGAACTAGGTTCACAACAATTTACGCCAGTACAGAACAGGGGTAACATCCGTCGGAGAGAGGTAGGACGGCGAAGACTTGAGGTAGAATGGCGCTAGGTGAAGGAGGCACCAATTGGGGGAGGAATAGATCTAGAGTCAAGGGAAAGACCACAGCAGTAATTTAGGAACTAGGAGACTTTGCTTAATTCATCTTTGCTTGATTCATCTCAACGGGTTGCCTTTCCTTTTATAGAGAAAACCCCTAGCAACTTCAACTCAAAGATGGAATGCAATCTAATCTTATCCCTAATCAAATAGCTTAAGAGCTAAGGAATGCAACTAACTGGAAATATAATATTTTCCTCTAACAACTAAAGATAACAGATGGTGTGCTAGTGTCAGTACCATGTGGTACTGTTCACATGAACAATAGCATGCCCACTGGTAAACAAGATTGTAATGGCTTGAAAGTTCAAAAACAAAGGGTGGGGTATGGTCAAATGGAGGTATGACATTGGCAGGTCATTGTAAGTTATTGCAAAACATTTATCACCCAAGTACGTACCAGTTAGAACAATATAGTTTCCCAGGTGGTTCCATATGTGTTGAAATTTTCTTATCCCAGGTGGTTCCATATGTGTTGAAATTTTCTTATAATGGTTCTCGTGATTTGAGTTTTCGACAACTGCAGTTAATTTATGTCATTATACTTGTGACTTTTGGTACTAATTAATTGCAAATAACAAAAGCATGCAATTACATAAAGAACCCAGCCAATATCATGTAACATGTATGCACTATTTCTCAAGAAAACAGCCAGGATGCAGCATCTATGAGACTGTATGAAAATTCTGGCAACAAAGATTAAATACCTTGGCATAAGCATCTCACGCAACTTCAATCTGGCCATGAATTCCGCATTACCTCCGAGGATAATATCAGTGCCACGTCCTGCCATATTGGTGGCAATTGTCACTGCACCAAGGCGTCCACTCTGAGCTACAATCTCTGCCTCCCTCTCCACGTTCTCTGGTTTAGCATTCAGGACCTTCAATAGAAATTTTTAAATAAAACATGAGTCAACTTTCAACACATTAGGAAATAAAAACCTGAGCTTGTGACTCCCAACCACATTAGTAGAAGGCTAGAACTAGTTTATTCAAAAACTTGAATTGAAGGTTTGAGCACAAGAAAAGTATGAATTTTGTTCAGCTGCTGCAGGCTCAATCAGTGAATTCGCCAAAATCTGCAAGTAACCATCTCAACCAAGTAACCTCTGTTGTCACTGCTGTTATAGCTCTCAACTCAACCTCTGCACTCGAACGAGAAACTGCAGTTTGCTTCTTTGTCTTCCAGGCAATCAGGGAAGAGCCAAGAAAAACACAGTAAGCAAAAAGATAACTACAATCAAAAGGATCACTAACCCAGGTCGCATTAGAGTACGCATGAAGCTGTAGTGAGGTAGAGTTAGGGAAAAACAAACAACGAGAGATAGTCCCACGTAAGTAGCGAAGAACACGAAGGTGACTGTAGTGAAGATGAGTAGGACGAGCCATGAACTGACTAAAGATATGAACAACATGAGCAATATTAGGATGAGTGCTCACAAGATACACCAAACTCCTAACAAGATGGCGATATCGAGTAGGATCATCAAGAAAATCACCATCAGTGGCACGAAGCTGAAGGAGTAGCTCTATGGGAGTCTCAGCAGTGCGAGTGTCAGTCAGACCAAACCGATCAAGAAGATCCTGGATATACTTCTACTAGGAGAGGTAGTAGCCCTCAGGCGTGGAAGAGACCTCAATCCCAAGGAAGTGCGTAAGAGAACCAAGATTAGCCATCAGAAACTGCTCACTAAGATGCTTCTTCACATATGTGATGAATGAGGAATCATCACCGGTGATGAGCATATCATCAACATACAGAAGAAGCAATGTTCTACCCCGAGATGAGACATGGACAAAAAGAGCAAGAATGTGGAACTGATAGTGAAACCAACAGCGGTAATCACTAAGGTAAAACGTGCAAACCAAGCACGAGGAGCATGTTTGACGCCATAAAGAGCACGACGATGACGACAGACGTGCCCATAGAGAACAAAATACCCAGGTGGTGGCTGCATGTAGACCTCCTCATGCAAAACACAACTAAAAAAACATTTAGCTGAGAGATAGACCACTGACGAACAGAAGCAACCGCAACAAGAGTGAATAGCGGTCATATAGGTAACAAGGGCAAAAGTCTCATCGTAGTCACGACTGTACTCCTGCTGAAAACCAAGAGCCACAAGGCGAGCCTTGTAGCGCTCGATAGTACCATCAAACCGGATCTTAATCTTGTACACCCACTGCACGTGATAGGATGAGCATGCACAGGTGTCGGTACAATCTCCCAAGTCTCCGTACGTCGAAGAGCATCAAGCTCCTCTGCCATAGCGAGCTGCCACTCAGAATGTGGAGTAGCCTCACGATAAGAACTAGGCTCAGTGACGAGAGAGCATGAGCTATCGAAGTAAATCCAAGACGATCAGGAGGTCGAAAGGATGTCCGGTCACGAAGTACGGAACGGGGAGCATCATCGGGAGGATCAAATGTAGGTATCGGCAAGATATCAGAAGAGGAGACTAGTGAAGGACAAGGACACCTGGAGTAGTGAATACCAGAGAAACGAGACGGTGGTGCTGAAGAAACTGTTAGAGATATGTTAGAATAGGAGTTAGAATAGGGACTCTTATATGCCTTATCTATATATGGCATATACCTCTTGTACTCCTAGATATATCGCCCATTGGGCCTCTTCAATACACACACAATATATTCATAACATGGTATCAGAGCCAAGGTTAGGGTTAGGGTTTGCTCTTCTGTCGCGCCTCTCCTAGCGTCCGGCGGCCAGCCGTTGCCACAGCGCCTCGGGAGAGCCGTCTTCACTCCGGGGTGGCCTTCTCCTTCACGGCCGACAAGCGCGCGGCGGGGCCGCAGACGCCGACCAAGACGCCGCCTGCGTGAGCAGAGAGATCAACTCATGTGGGAGCTCATGGAAGGGCTAGAGGGCGACAACGGGGGAGGAAAAGCGCCCGGCTTCCCGTACGGGAGCTTACCTCGAGATCCGCGCCCGCCGCTCAGATCGGGCGCCTCGAGCCGCCGCGCCGGATCGGACCGTCGCAACCCGCCTCTCTAGCTTCACTCCAGATCCGCGCGCCGCGCCGCTCGAGATCGGCGTCTGTGTGCGGCGGTAGTCTTGCCTAGCTTTCACCTCCATGCACCTTCTCCCTGCGACTCGCCTCGGTAGGGTAGGGTTTTCATCGGCCGCCGATCTCTCTCCTCTCGCTCGGATTCGCCAGACCAGCCGGTGAGGATGGTGGATGTGGAGGAGTCGGGAGCAATATCACGGCGTAGATCGTCCCGTCCCGATTGGAGCTACGGGGCGATTCGATCATTTGCGATGTTGGAGACGCGGTTGGTGCGCTCGTCGAGTGGACATGGTGGCGAGGGCGAGGTCGACCTTGGCGTCGGCGAGCCGCCAGCGATCGCCATTTCGTCCATCGGCTGTCGCTGCTGCGTTGACCAAGCCGGTGGAGACTCACCGTGGGAGATGATCACGGTCGGGCCGTTTGGGCTCATATGGATCGACTCTGAGCCTCAAGTCCAAGGGCATCAAGGCACCGTTCCAATGCGATCTCGAGCGAGGCCGACGACGTGCGGCGCCTCGTGAAGATCACCTTCGTCCGGCCACGCCTCATGCCGAATCTGCTTCCTCAGGACTACATAAGCGAGGTGGAGTTATCTTGCTACTATTAATTCTTGGTTTATCGGATCCGGCTACTCGACTTCAACGACCGGCTTCAACGACCGGCTTCATCCGGGTTAACCAGATCTAGAGCTGCTCCGGCTTCAACAACCGACCTTGGATTTTCTACTGGCTTCGGCTTTGGTTTCTACTTTGGTTTCTCCAGCTCCGACTTCTCGCAGCTTCTTTCGTTGTTAAAGCTATCTGCTGCTAGTTATCATTAGGTTTTTTTGTGTCGTTGCTTCTGTTGCGTCCATCCAAGTCCGTATCACTCTCTCCTTGAGTTCGTCTTAGCCATGTGAGTCCACAAACTTATTGTCAGTCATAGAAACATAGGAATTGCCTTATGCATGGCGCCGGCCGACTCATTGCTATTTCTTGAGCCGCTGCGAGATCGCGCTCCAAGCTTTCAAGGTCGCCGCGCTTCTTCCACACTGCGTCTTCATTGTACTTCTTGTACATTGCGCCGCTCTTCTTCTGCACTGCGCCTCTGTTGTGCTTCTTGTGCATTGCGTTGCGCTTCTTTTGCACTGTGCATTCATTGCGCTTCTTGTGCACTGCGTCGCCGCCGTCTTGGGCTACGATCTACGCCGCCATGCTTCCACCTATTCCTATTCGACTTGATTTGATAGCTCTCTTTATTCATGTCGGTTTCATCATCTTCTTCGATCTGTTACCACGGTCGACTTTGCTCCTGCACCTTGTGCTTTATGAGCCATCGCACGACACCGGATGGGAGGAGGTTCTTTGATACTCGACATATTTTTCCAAGAGCTGCATGCTACGACGACATTATCAAGACTCGGACTTTGGATTTTCCATATTTGTATCAGCCCTTTCCAAATGCAATGCTATTGCATACGCCTTGCATTTGAGGGGGGTGTTAGAGATATGTTAGAATAGGAGTTAGAATATAGACTCTTATATGCCTTATCTATATATGTCATATACCTCTTGTACTCCTAGATATATCGCTCATTGGGCCTCTTCAATACACACACAATATATTCATAAACCACTTGATGAAGACGGGGTGCCCGATCTTTCGATGAGGTTGATAAATATCAATTTTGGTGGAGGCGACTCTCGCGATCCGACTACAACCGTACGACGATGCTTGCGCCTTAGCAATCGTTGAACCAACTCCAAGATGTTATTGACCTGCTGGAAGCACAATCAACCTGTCCACGAAGGTCTATTCCTGCATGCAATCGAAGAACACGCAAGAACAAGATAAAAAGTAATCTAATGTATTGCAAATATTTATGAAATTTGATAAGGTGGGACAAGAGGCGGTGCTGCAAGAGGTAGCATCGGAGGCAGAGATACAGAAGGAACCACTAGGGACAGACCAAGGTAAGACTGTGATAGTGGAGAAATGGGTGAAGAGTCAGAAAGAGACAACCATGAAATCAACTCAACAGTGGAAACAGGACAAGGAGCCAAATCTCAATAGAAGGTCAAGTTTCATCAAAGACAACATCTCGTGAAATCCTGATCCGTGGAGTAAAAGGATCATAGCAGCGATAACCCTTATGCTCATAACTATAACCAATAAGCACACTCAACGGACTGAGCCGGTAGTTTGTTGCGCTCATGAGATTGCAGCAGAACAAAACAAATATAGCCAAAAACACGAAGGTGAGTGTACTAAGGGGCTCGAGAATAGAGACACTATATAGGACTGACAACCTTAAGAGCAGTGGAAGGCTGCATATTGATGAGATATGCAGTCGTAGAAACAGCCTCAGCCTAAAACTGTGGTGGAACGTGACAATTAAAGAGAATAGTTCGGGAAGTCTCAATCAAATGACGATGTTTACGCTCAGCAACCCCATTCTGAGCATGAACACCAGTCAAGAAGACTGGTAAAGAGTGCCCTGCTCAAAAAAGAAATTGTCTAAAAGCGCCAGAACAATACTCGCCAGCATAATCACAGCGAAAAGTACGGATGGAAGAATCAAATTGAGTACGAACCATCATTGCGAAGCTACGATAGATCGTAAGAAGTTGAACCACGATTAGACATAGGGAAAATCCATGTAAAACAGGAATAATCATCAATGAAGATTACATAAAATTTATATCCGCCTTTAGAGATAATAGACGCATGTCCTCATACATCTGAATGAACTAAGTCAAAAGGACGAGAAGACAAGGACTCACTAGAATGATAAGGAAGTTGTAGCTGCTTGCCCAGCTTACAACCCTGACAAAACATGATCGTGTCAATAGTAACACATCCAAGAACAAGTGACCTAGACGATGATGCAACTACGCAAAGACTTCCGGCAGTGGCGGTGGAGGTAGACATAGAGGTGATAGGAGCAACTTTAGTGGATGGAATGTGGAGGCGATCAAAGATATAGAGACTCTGACGATCCCTACGACGCCGGCCAGTCTCAAATACCGTCCCTGTCTGTCGGTCCTGGACAAAATAGAAGTGAGTCAAAACCAACCCTGCAGCTAAGATCGGTAAGCTGGCCTACCGAGAGAAGTTGCATAGTAAGCTAGGGAACATAGGAAACAGCTGTAACAGAAAAATTAGTAGACAAAAGAATGTCTGATAGCTGACAGACAGAGGAGTACCGTCAACTGTCTAAACAGGGATAGGAAAAACAGAAGGTCCTACTGAAGTGAGAGATGTGAAGTCCGGTGTTATGTGGAAAGAGGCACCAGAATCCAGAACCCAAGAAGTACTTGGAGGAGACGTCTAAGCTAGACTAGCAGAACCTGCTGAGATGTGAGAGAGTTGTTGAAGTAGAGCGTAGCAGAACTGCTAAACAGAGTCACCTCGCTGAGAAGGTCCTGACGTGTTGGTCTGCCCTCCCGTCGAGGAAGGGCCTCTCTACGCCCCCCCCCCTCGTCTACCCCCACACGCCTTGCTCTGTTTTTTTCGCACCGCATAACTCTGGTAGTCGTGCCTAAAGTTCTTGCAATAATTATACTGAACCCCAGTTGGTGCAAAAAAACAAGAGCAGAAACCGACACCTGAGGAGGGACTATAGTCGAAGAAGAAAGGGTAGCAAGCACAGCCGGAACAAACTGTGTTGCTAACCCGCGCGCGGCTCCTCAAAGACTGAAGCGTCGTAAGAGCCTCGGTGGTTATCGCTGTTGTGGTGGCGACTTCGGCTTAAGCCACGACAGCCCAAACTCTAGGCGAAGATGGCAGACGAAGTCATAAAGGCAAAGGTGGTCACGATCGCCTTCTGCACCTTATGACACTCCTGGCAGAGCGGAGAAGCCAGCTCGTCCGGCTAGTGCCAGAGACTGGCCGAGGCTTGGAAGAAGTCGTCGACGGTCCTCCTAGCGAACCGTCTCCAACTCACGCTGAAGCGAAAAGAACTGAGCATCGCTGCTCTGCTGGTGTCGCTCGCGCAAGTACTCCCAGACCTGACGAGTGGAACGCAAAGCAACAATGTCTAGCTAGATGGAGTCGTCGACGCTGACCACCAGGATGGTTCGAACACGGGCCTCATCAGCACACCAGCGCTCAAAAGCGTCTATGGCATACTGAAAGGCCTCGTCAGCAGCGGCGGCGGTGGCGGCCTCTGCCTCCTTGGCGGCCTCATCTTCTGTAGGAGGTGCAGAAGTAGGCTATCTAGGAGGAGGCTGAACCGGCGACGGCGGACAAAGTCGAGCACTAGTGACATGTCCCCAGAGGCGGAGACCATCGAACGTAATCTTCATAAGTGAAGACCACAATCTGTAGTTCGTCCCATGAAACTTTGTTCCCGAGAATGGGATCGCGGCTGATGGAACGTAAGCCATGGGTAGGTGGCGCTGAAGGGCGTGGCGGTTAGATCGACGTTTTCTTTTTTTTGGGTTTTTTTGTTTTTTAAACGAACTGTTTTAAAAGGAAACCAACACGGTTTCCTTATCCAAGCGATCGGTCAGCGATCGGCGACCGGATGGATCAAGCGGCAGCGTTGAGGGTCAATGTCGGCGGCGTCCAACGGAGAGCGGCGGAGGCGGCGACTCAAAGACGGACAACGAATCGATCGCGGCGGCGCTCGGCGGCAACTACGGGGCGTCGGCGATGGCGTCGTCGACTTCGGCTCTTGGTGCGGCGGGCGGCTTGGTGACGGCGATGGCGTCGGGTCGAGAGGGTTCGGCGTGCTCGAATGCCGACGCCGGCGTCGGCTCGGCCGCTCGTTTCGAGCTTCGGCTCGGTGGTGGAAAACGAGCGAGAGCCGGCTAAAAAGCTCGAGCTTGCTCGTCGAGCCAGGTTTCTAATCCCAAAATAAAGGTAGAGTCATTTATCATCAATTCAAAATCCAATCATCTTAATTATATGGGGTTGCGCTCGGCGGTTTGCAAGGAAGCTAGGGTTCTCTTCACCGAAGCCGGCTCGGCTTCGGCTCAAAAAACCGAGCGCTCGAGCCCGGCTCGAGTCGCAAGCTTTTGGCCACCCCTAGTCTGCATGGCCTGCGGATGTGGCGGATGTGGCGTGGAAAGAGCTAGGTTAATGCCCTAGCTCTGACACCATGTTATGAATATTGTGTATATATTCATGAGGCCCAATAGACAATATACATAGGGAACACGGGGTATGGCATATACAGATAAGGAAATACAAAAGGCATTTAAGGAAATACAAAAGAATTTCTATTCTAACAGCATTACCATAACACTGCTTTTATTTATGAGTTCTAATAACAGCATTTTTGTGATAATGTTGCGCTAAATGAAAAAAAGATAAATCAATAGTGTTACTGAAGCTAACAGGCGTACCTCATGAGGAATCCCTGCTTCACGCAGTTGTTCTGATAAAGTTTCACTTTGCTCAACACTAGTTGTACCAACAAGCACAGGACGGCCAACTTTATTCATCCTTGATATCTCCACAAGAGCAGCACGCCACTTTCCATTTGTTGCTCTGAAAACAACATCTGATTCATCCTACAAAGGCAGAAGCAAAATCAACATTTGTCAAAAAAAAAGGGATGAGGAAAGTTGAATCAAAAGGACAACTCTTTCACAATTACTACAAATTAAACATGTCCAAACAAAAAAAAAGGCAAGCACCCTTCGTATCATTGGCTTGTTTGTTGGAACAACGGTAACTTTTAGTTTGTATATGCTCTCGAACTCCTGGCTCTCCGTAGCTGCAGTTCCAGTCATGCCACAGAGCTTCGGAAACTGTCATGAAAAGAATCAGTTTCCTGAGGAAAAAGCAGATTGAACATATCCAAAGGCAAAAGGATGAGAGTGTCCATCCAGCACACTGAGCCATACATTCTTCACCACATGGTCCACATTACAGATTTACCACTATCAACCAAAATGCTCAACAACAGTTAGTGGCTTTTAAAGCTCAATTAGCATTGAAAAATGGTTTGGTCAGTGGATGATTGCCAGTTTTCATTTCGCAGAAGTATGCATCAATAGCATTTAAGCATTGGAACAAAAGTATTGTCACTTGCCTGAAGAAAGAAGTTCTGGTAAC
Source organism: Hsuehochloa calcarea (assembly GCA_036346395.1). NCBI lineage: Eukaryota > Viridiplantae > Streptophyta > Magnoliopsida > Poales > Poaceae > Hsuehochloa > Hsuehochloa calcarea. The sequence continues at coordinate 11,254,002 of CM070593.1, read as the reverse complement.
TAATAGATGCGAGGGTTATTGTTTCATTTTGTATTGTCACACCTTCTTTTGCTTCAATTGCTTGGTGGAGACCATCACTCCATCTTCTACCCTGCCAAAAATAACATTATCTGAATCGTGAAAACTAAAGTAATAAGATAGATCTTGAAAATCTGTCTTTGACTGCAGAAGCAATGGAGTAGGGTAACACTACAAACTCTTAATGTTTATATATCTTCACCCACTAATGGCTTGGGCTGGGATTTTCAATTTACACTAAATTTTAATCCAATCCCCCACATAAAAACATGCCTTAAAAATAGAATGATTTACACAACTGGTGTGGACCCAGAAGCCAAACCATCCAGATCATCCGATAAGATGATATTTATGCAAAATTGATCACTTGTGGCTTGCATCTTTTGTCCCTCTTAACATTGTGTGCATGAATATTAGTGACTATGTTCCTCAGTCAGAGTGCACATGCATAGTGCAATGCTAGTCCACAGAAGAGTTCTCCAGTTGCACAATGATTCACAAGATCAAGGGTTGTCATCATACGATACAACAAACAACCAAAAAACTATTATCTGATAGCTGTCAAATAATTGCTTGAGATATCACCTGAATATGATTTGACATAGCATGAATGCACTGAGTCAACAGAACGAATTAATTTTGGGCATGGCTATGAATAAGATACATACAACTTTTAGTTACAAAAAAAAAAAAATCTCCTAGCATTTTCCTACCCCCCCACTCCCACTTTAGGATGATAAGCGGATGGTGTGAAAAGTGTATGTCAAGTGCATAAACTATATACACATGTAACATAGTCATTCTCTTAATTTTGAGCTATACTGGTGGTGAAATGCCTTACAACACTGAGAATAATGGTGCAACACTTACTGGCATAACTCGACCTGTGAACTCATCCACAATAAGCACTTCCTTGCTACGGACAATGTAATTCACATCTCTAAGGAAGAGTTCCTTGGCTTTGATTGCATTTAAAACATATGAAGCCCACTGTTCACGAGGATCATATAGATCATTTATGTCCAGTATTTCTTCAGTGTCAACGTAGCCTTGTTCTGTCAGTAAAACATTTCTCTGTTTTTCATCAACCTGACAGAATAACCATTTGTAAGATGACAATTTATATTTTAGCTAATCAAGAGTACAAAGAAGCACACATTTATGCCTAGGTGAAAGACATATTATCTCTAATGCACAGACATGGCTGGAAACAGTCGAGTCCGTGTTGGACACGGACACGGCTCGGACACGTATTTGAGGCGCGTCCGAAATTAGGCCCGCGGAAAGAAAAATTTAATATTCCAACTCGTATTCGACATTCAACCCAGCCCATTTAGATGAAACTTTGAAGGTCCAACCCATTTTCTTCTTTTAACCCTAGCTCTTCCAGAGCCTCACTCCAATCGATCCCTAGTCCCCACTCTGCTCGACGCCGCCCCTCCCCTTCTTCTACTCGACGCCGCCCGGCCATCCCTGCTACATCCTTCTGCTCCGGTGGCCACCGACGGCGACCCCTCCTTTGTGCTCACGCTGCCCCTTCTTCCGTCTCCCCGCCGCCGCCCCCTTCTCCTTCTACTCCTCTCGCACGGCGGCGGCGTTGCATCCTCTGGCAACGACCGACGAACGACAACGACTGCCTCCTCCGGCGACCGTGGTGAGTCAATCTTCTCATGCTCCTTCCTCTCCACTCTTCATGCTCCTTGATCTGAAAAATACTTGTCATTAAGTTGGCAATACAATATGCAGCATAGCTTCCTTCCTTAGCTCTTCCTTTTTCTAATTGCTGTTAACTAGGAAAATATGTTGATTTTGCTTCTGAATGGTTGGCTCGGTAGTGATTCCAATATCTGATCATCCACAGCCTATGAGGACCATATTGGCTTGGACAAAATTACTCCTTGTTATTAACAAGTTTATGCTATTTCCACTGGTTTTTAGTTAATTTCCTTTAAACACAATATTCCACATAGTTTTAATAATATGCCATTGCCAGGAATTGTTCATGTAGCATAGCTTCCTTCCTTAGCTCTTCCTTTTTCTAATTGAATTTTACAGTTTACACTATTTCAGTTTGACAAACACGTGGAAAAATATAAAATAATACATATGCATATTATATATATATATATATATATATATATATATATATATGTCGCCATTTTTTAGAAAATAGCGAATTATGTGTCCGACAAGCGTGTCCGTGCATCATAGCATACTATATGAGCAATATATATTATTATATTATACTCTTTTGAAGAAAATAGAAATAGAATATTAATACGGGTTTTTGTATAATATCATCTCAAACAGGAAGGGCAACTCAAAGTGTGAGAAATCAGGGGGCAAGAAATAATTGAGTACAGAAAAGATCCAGAGTAAGAGAGTGTATTATAGAAAATATGTTACATGAGTTCATCTAAAAAGATAAGTTACATGATTCTACAGGAATAACAGTTAGTTTACTGCACTCACAGTGTAATGAATATCTCGTTCAAAAGCTTCAGCTATTTTTGCTGCTTTGTAATACCGATCACTTGGTTTTTCAGCAAGGCCTGATATTATAAGAGGTGTTCTTGCTTCATCAATAAGGATGGAATCAACTTCATCTATAACACAGTAATTGAAGTTCCTCAAGACAAGCTCATCTACAGTCTGCAAAAATGAAGATTCAGTTAAGTTCAGAAGCTGTGAATCTGTGTGTTCCTTCGCTTAAGGAGAGAAGGGGAAGAAATTCAATCGTGGCTCTTTAAAGGCAAACATGCGATAAAACTTTAACAAACAATTTCCAACAAAGGAAAAGGCATACCATCGCAAGATTATCTCTTAGATAATCAAATCCAAGCTCACTGTTTGTGACATAAGTAATATCGCACGAGTAATTTTCCCTCCTTTGCTCAGGTGTCATGTTCTCTGTCAAAATAAAGGGTAACTGTTCAACAAACCATCACTAGCAAACAGAGAAAATCAATAAATGATGCCAGCAGGGCAGCAACACATTTTAAAAAAAAATGTGCTAGATGGGCATGTGAAGCTGTTATGTAAGGGTGGTGACAGGCTATAACTCAGAATGATAATAGGCTCAGCCCTCAGCTAAACATCCATGTCAGTTGCCAAGCTTTTCCTGGATAAGACAAGCCAATTTCTTGGGCTTCCGTAATTCCATTTTGTTCTTTTCAAATACATGTCAGTACTTCCATGAGCACTTCATTTTCATCCATGAGAGTTCACTTTGGTATGAAAATATCCTTAATTATGTTTGAAATGTTAAAGTGGATACTGAATAAACTGTGCAATTAGGAAATGGCACAAACAACAATAATTAACAATGTGATGTGATGACATACGTTGAATTAAGCCAACCTGCAGTCCTAGAAATCGGGGAACTTGACCAACCCACTCACAATCACGTCTGGCAAGATAATCATTTACGGTGACAACATGCACTCCTTTCCCACTCAAAGCATTTAAATACGCTGGCAGAATGGCCACGAGCGTCTTCCCCTCTCCAGTCTTCATTTCTGCAATATCCCCCTTGTGCAGAACCATGCCACCAATTAACTGTACATCGAAGGGGCGAAGACCCAGAACTCTCTTGGAAGCCTCCCTCACAACAGCAAATGCTTCCTGCAATAGCCAACAAACTATAAAGATAATCGCAAAAAAAAAAGATAATTCTACCTTGAGATATCTTTCTTCAGGAGTTGACATGTTGAATATATCATGGAACTAGCTCAGTTTTCGGACAAATATTGTAGTAGCTACTGAAAAAGAATGGTGGGTCAGCTGGTCAATTTAGTTATATATCCATCTACTATAACCTCCTTTATTAATCCAACAATGAGAAAATTATGTGTATGGTAGGTTCACTTTTAAGTTGTATATATGTTGTAGTCATTGACCTTTTCCTTCTAACATAAATTTCAAAATATTTCAAGCTGTTGATTCCCACTGATCACAAGTAGGACCAAATAATTCGATTGGGGTAGTAGCTGACCCATACCACATAGTTCCGGCAACTAAGAAAGAAGCAAAAAAAACAGCACCGGTGGCCAAGAGGGTAATTTAGTTTCCAAGTTCTTCATTTTATATATTGGTGTTTTGCATTTCTGTATGTTGTATTATTATTTTATATGAAATTAGAACAAAAACGTCATTTCATTATATGTTATTTCTATATTTAATTGTTGCATTTTGTGTTCAAGTTTATTGCATTTTTCTGTTCAGCTTGCTTGATTTCTGTACACCCTTGTTCCTGTTACGACATAATATGATACTCAAGAGAAAATGTGAGCGTAATTTTGTTAATAAGAATATATGTTAATCACTCGAAAGGAAAATATTGAAGTTGTTAACCAAAAAAATTTAACAGTAACATTTCAACTTAGAGTTGAAAGAATTGAGCTGCTGTTAGTTAACATAGAACGTGCAATTTTTCTAGTGCTACCGACATTATACTTAAAATGTAATATTGTACTAAAGTCACTAATGAAGACGAAGTATATGTTGAACTCCTAAATTACCTTGTTCTAATGCCTTAGTATATTTTTAAGATGATCAAGTATTAACCTCTTTTTTTGCATCGTGGGCTCGCGGCAGTAAGTAAAGTGAAAAGGATGTTACAAGTCACAATTGTACAACTAATGTTGTGGCATAGAATCTGCTGTAAGAAAATAATGTAAACTAACTAATTGTTGTTGCTTGATTTACTTCACCATTGTCCTAGTCGTACAGTTATCCATCTGCAGGGCGCCATTCAACTACCACCTCTGTATTTTTCCCCCTGCCTCCAGTGGGAACTGAACTGAATTCGAAAGCGGAAGCGTAAGAGATTATGTATGCGTGGTTGTAGTGTTGTGTACGTACGGGGAGGAGGGAGTCGAGGGGGTCCCCGGCGCGCGCGCGCTCCTGCAGCGCGGCGGTACGGGCGCGGAGGTCGGCGTCGGAGATCGCGGAGACCTCGGGCTCCATTTTGTTGATGAGCGTCACGGTGTCGGCGTACTTCCTCCTCGCCGCCTCCCCGTCGTCGCCGCGGCCCCCGCCGAACACGCCGCCCAGCAAGCCCCCTAGCGCCGCGCGCGCCACCAGGCCACCGCTCCGCCGCCGCAGCGCGAGGCAGGGCCGGCGGCGGAACTGGAGGCTCCCGCCGCCGCTTCCGAGAGGAGACGGGTGGGGAAATGGAGGGCGGTGGCGCAGGTGGCTGCGGCGGGAGGCGCCATGGCCATCGCGCGCTCGCTGTTGCTTGCTTCTGCTTCTCCGCTTCGTGTGGTTTAGTGCAGTGACGCGTGCATGGCCGCGTGCTGTGGGCAACGGGGCGATGGCTGTGGCTATGAATGATGGAGCGAGGTGGGGTGAAGGAGGGGAAGGAGAAGGATAAGGAGCCCATCTCCAGCTTGGCCCATCTCCAGAAGAGGACTTCATAATAAACTCAAGCATCGATGCATGGGTTTAGGCATAGGAATGCAAGATGCTTATACTCACAAAAGAGAGAATATAGTTACCGCATCATCAAGTATTTACCTAAAATTTATTTTCTTTAATGCAATCATCTTTTTATAAGTACTTAGATGGTGTGTTATCTATTAATTAGATATAATTATATACATACACTCGTTGAGTACCGGTGCCGATTTAAACATCGATGCTACAATATAAGCACTTTATCTATCCTATATGCTTAAAAAAAGTAAATTTCACTTTAGACCATTTAATCTTATCATGGTTTCACTTTGTACCACTATTAACAAATATTTTCACTTTGTACCATCTCTTCTTACCATATATTGCATTTTGTACTAGGGTAAGGATTTGATCGCCTTCTTCAGAGCTCGCCGACGGTGAACAACGATGTGGGAGGTGCCAGCGAGGCACGGGATGGAGAGAGAAGAGATAGATAGAGCTATGAAATGGGACGAAAGTAGAGAAGAATAGCCGAAACATCGCCAACGGTGGCTATAGCAACAGTGGTAACGACCAAACTACTCTCGCTCTATATATATATATATATATATATATATATATATATATCGGGTTGCTGCCACCTCGTCGGTTGTATGTTGCTGCCGGCAAGTTCCCTGCACGGCTCTCATGTTTCTCTCTCATCGCTGACAGGATATTCCCTTGATTTAACATGAAACAGAAAGTAAAAAGAGATGGTACAAAGTAAAACTATGATAAAGTTATGTGGTCCGAAGTAAAATCTACTCTAAAAACAGTTTTAAATTGCTAAGCTCCTCGTCGTAGACACGTTCATTGTCAATGCTCTGACGCTCGCATAGGTCTGAGCCTATGGAAGCATGTAACCATTTGTATCGGAGGATTAGACCCCTAAGATGGATTCGAGTGATAGCAACCCTGGCATGACACTTGACTCGTGCATATTCCTTTTGTTTCAAAACAAAGGGGTGGGGTGAACTATCGCTTGCTGCTTTTAGATTTCCTGGGTCTACCAATCACCCCCTTGAGCCACTAAGAGGCTAGGAGCAATTTTTACTAGCTCCTCCATTGTCCACGCGAAATCCACTTGTTCATTTTCCACAGGTCACTCACCAGTTACAAACCACAAATCGAGAGTAAATGGAGGGGTGTAAACACCTGACAACACGGCTACAATGCTACACTCTTTGGTTCTAGGAAGGTTAAACAAGGGCTCCGGCTCCCCCAACGAACAAATGGAATCCAAAGAATAGTCAGGCCAAAGTTGTATTGTATAACATCCAATGAACTCTTCAACAGCACGAGAGAATTTATTGTGTAAATTTCGCGCCTGTATGACAAGGGAAAATTTATGCATTTATGCTACCGCGTCAGAAAGAAAAAGAAAGAATCAGGCAAAATCACACAACTTCCACTGCACCCTAAATGGCACTTCTCCTAGCCAAACATGTATTTGCGCCTTGGCATGTTCCGCACCGCACAATTTTACTCCACAAGGCTGTCAGCGACCGTTTGGCAACTCTTGTCAGAAGCCAAACCCTGGCTTCTGTATCTATCCACCGTTTCGGACCGTGCTCCTCCGATTATTTGTGTTAGCTTGGTTCCGGTGGGACCAATTTGAGGCTGCGCATCCACTCGCAGAAACTATGGTCATCAAAGTGGATGAAGCTGCTCTTTAGTCTAGCCCTTCGCTCAGGAGTAAGAGTCCGTAACTGAGTAAATCTTGACTCCTGAAACATGCAAAAAAATACTCCTGTTAACAAGTACAGCTGCGCCAAGACAGCTACTCGAGTTTTACTATATCAAGGGCTGCAGTACTAGCCACCGTAACAATTATCAGTGAAATAACACAGTGGGAATGAATTTGGGTGGAACAGAATGGCAGTGCTAACGTTCAGAGAAAATATTACCTGCTCATAAGTAGGGTCCTTGTGTGCTGGGATCAGGCGTGAGACAAAATACCTAGCCTGAGAGCTCCCTTCCTGTACCAAAATATTTTTTAAAAAAAAGTTACAAAAGTAAAGCAGGTAGCGCTCTTTAAGTGGTATTTGATGCTAGTTGCATAGTTAATGAATTTGGGAGTATTATCAGACTAAATGATTTGAAAGAATTGTACGCCCTAGATCAGGGATGTGAAGAAGGCTTCTAGGCCACGATAATCTTAAATCAAGGACATATTGAGCACTTCAAAGCAAACTACAGTTATATTTGAAAGCAATCGTATGGCACTAGAATTACTTGATGATGCCAATAGGCAGGGTACATATATATAACCGAACAGTCGGTGTGAACACGAGACCGAACCGAACAGTCGGTGTGAACACGAGACCGAAACGAACAGTCGGTGTGAACACGAGACCGAAACGAATAGTCGGTGTGAACACGAGACCGAAACTCGGTAAAGACAGACGTAGGCAATCCCTTGGTGAAAATGTCGGCATACTGGGATGATGTCGGGACATGAAGAACGCGAACAGCATCAATGGCGACACGCTCCCGAACAAAGTGAAGATCAATCTCAATATGTTTGGTGCGTTGGTGCTGAACCGGGTAGGATGACATGTAGATGGCGCTGATGTTGTCGCAATACACCAAGGTAGCCTTGCTGGGTGGGGAGTGGAGCTCACATAAGAGTTGGCGCAGCCAGGATGCCTCAGCCACGGCATTAGCCACACCACGGTACTCGGCTTCGGCGCTGGACCTGGAGACAGTGTTCTGGCGCTTGGAGGACCAGGAGACGAGGCTATCCCCGAGGAACACGGCATAGCCCGAGGTGGACTTGCGGGTATCGGGACAGCCGGCCCAGTCAGCGTCGGAGTAGACAACCAAATCGAACTGTGCTGAAGGTCGAAGAAGCATCCCAAGGTGTAGAGTGTCACGAATATACCGCAGGATACGCTTCAAGGCGGTAAGGTGAGGCTCCCGAGGATCGTGCATGTGAAGGCAGACCTGCTGGACGGCGTAGGAGATGTCCGGACGTGTGAAGGTGAGATACTGAAGAGCACCAGCCAAACTCCGGAAATCAGTGGCGTCACTGACGGGGGTGCCATCCAGCGCTGAAACCTTGGAACAGGTATCCACCGGGGTGGAGCAGGGCTTACACTCAGCCATGCCCGCGCGGTCTAGAATCTCTTGCATATACTGGTGCTGCGAGAGAAAAAGGCCATCAGACCGCCGCTGAACCTGCATCCCGAGGAAGTGATGGAGATCACCCAAGTCTTTCATCGAGAACTCCTGTTGCAAAGCAGTGATGGTGCGATGGAGGAGTGTGGTCGACGAAGCTGTGAGGACGATGTCATCCACATAGAGCAGCAGGTAGATGAGTTCAGCACCATGGTGGAACACGAAGAGCGAGGTGTCAGACTTGGTTTCCATGAACCCGAGAGACACCAAGTAAGCCGCAAAGCGGTATACCATGCTCGAGCGCTTGCTTGAGAACGTAGAGGAGCGGTTGAGACGGCGAGCGTAATTTGGATAAGAGGAATCCTCGAACCCGGAGGTCGCACGCATAACCTGTCTCATCAATGTTGCCATGGAGGAAGGCATTCTTTACATCAAGTGTCGAATAGGCGATTCATGGGAAAGGGCCGCGAGAACACGATTCGCCGCACGTAGTTGGTTTGACGACGAAGTGAAGGTTTCGAAAAATCAACTCTGGCGCTGTGTGAAGCGCGGAGGACCAAATGAGCTTTGTAGCGCTCGGTGAACCATCGACCAAACTTGTGTTTGAAGATCCACTTGCGATCACTACATTCGCGCCAGGCGCGAACAAGATCCCAAGTGTTGTTACGGAGAAGGCGGCATGCTCATCTAGCATGGCGGTAGCCCGATTCGGGTCGGCAAGAGCGGCCGGTATGTCCTCGGAGCAGAGACAAGCAGCAGTGTTATGCTGCAGCAGTTGCCGGAAGCCATGTTTCGCCACAGTGGTCATGGAGTGTGTATTGACCACGGGGGGAATAGCAACTGCGCCCTTTGGAAGGGACGCAGGGACGGCTGGAGGCGCCGGAGACGCAGGTGGAGGCACCGGGAGTACGGGCGGCGGGCGCCACCAGACACTGAGTGGTGACCTGGCCGTGTGACGGCACTGGCGGCCATGTGAGGAGGCGCAGGGGACGCCGGGGTAGCCGCACGTGGCTGTGTGGAGGATCTGAAAACAACCGCACGTGGTTGTCTTGCGTAGTCGAGGTTTTGGTGACGTCGTGGCGAGCAGCAAGCAAGCGCACCGGTGACACCGCTGCACGTGGCGGTCACGAGATGAGGCGCTCGCTTTGGAGACCCACCGCACATGGCGATCTTGCAGGCGAGAGAATGCGGTGATGGTGATCCTGCAGGTAAAAAAGACCGTGTTGGGCCTATGGGCACCGGAACGGGATTAGTAAAGGTGTCCAAAAACTCGAAGTCCGCGATGGATGGGGTGTCTGGCTGCTCGGCAAAAGGAAAGGAGGACTCGTCAAAGATCACATGGCGAGATATGATGATCTTGTTGGAGTTGGTGTCTAGACAGCGGTAGCCTTTATGATGAGTAGAGTAGCCAAGGAAGACACACAAAGTGGAGCGCGGAGCAAGTTTGTGGGCAGCGGTGGCGGTCAAGTTGGGATAACAAGGACAACCGAAGACGCGCAGATGGTCATAGGCGGGCGGAGAGCCTAGCAAGGCTTCATGAGGCGTACGGGAGCGCAGCGTTTTGGTTGGTAAGATGTTGAGTAGAATGGTGGCGGTGTTCAGTGCCTCGACCCAATACCGAGGAGGAAGACAGGCTTGGAAGAGGAGGGACCGAACCACATTGTTGAGAGAGGCGGATGGCGCGCTCGGCCTTCCCATTCGGGGAGAGGTGTAAGGGCACGACATTCGGAGGTGAGTGCCGTGGGTCAGGAAGAAGGTGTGGGCGCTGAAGTTGTCAAACTCGCGCCCATTGTCGCATTGGACAGACCGGATGGTGCGGCCAAACTGTGTGGAAACAAGAGCAAAGAAATTAGATAGAGTCGAAAAGGTGTCAGACTTGAGGCGTAAAGGGAACGTCCACATATAGTGTGAGCAATCATCGAGGATGACCAAATAATATTTGAATCCCGAGACACTAGGGACTGGCGAGGTCCATAAATCACAGTGTATGAGTTCAAAACTATGTGAAGCACGTGATGCTGACACAGGAAAAGGAAGACGAACATGACGCCCGAGCTGACAAGCATGACATATAGTATTTTTAATGTCTTTGTTATAAGCCATAAGTTTGGACAGAGTCTCAAATCCAGATGACCGAGACGACGATGCCATAGAGTGGGCGCAGCGGTGGTGGCGAGGTGTGCAAAGAGAAGTGATGACGCACTGAGGGACGAAGAGGTACAACGGCCGGAGCTATTGCGACTGGTGATCACTCTCTGGAATGCGATCCTTCACGTAACAACCAAAGGGTCAAATTCAACAGAACAATTGTTGTCGGCGAACCGACGCGCGGAAATTAGGTTCTTAATAAGACCCGGAGAAACAAGGACATTATTAAGACATAATGAACCGGAAGATGAGTCGTGCCGAGCCGAGATGACGGAAGTAAAGCACCGCTTCGACAACAATGGAAGATGGAAGAGGATACCATTGGGAAGAGGTGTGGGAAAGAGTACCAGCGTCGGAGGTCATATGCGAGGCGGCGCGGTGTCGAAGATCGATCGTGTTCTTTGGCGAAGTCGGCGACACGGTGTTGAAGGAGGAAGCTAGACCTGCGGCGTCCCGGGATGGCATGCCGACCATGGGGTAGTAGTGGCCGAAGCGACCCACGGCCCTTGGGCTCGGCGACGAAGGCTGCGTCGAGAGGAGGACGAGCAATGGCAGCGAGCTGTGGAGGGCGATTCCTGTGCCACATGCGATGGAGCCGGACCGGGCTTGTGAAGCCGGGCCATGGACCGCTGGAGGAGCTCGCGCAGATGCTTTCTTCTGGCGCAGAGAGCTGGACCAGCGCGGCGTGCGATCGCCGCTTCTTGCCCTGCCACCGCCGCCGCGCGTGCCGCGCTTGTCGCCTTGCCGGAGTTCCCGGAGTTGCCGCCGTTTCGTGGAGAGGCGGCGGAGGTCAGCTGCGGTGGTGCAGATGGGCTTGTTGGGTTCTTGACCAGCCAGGGCCGCCAGCCAGCCGTAGGTAAGGAGAAGCGGTCGGGAAGGCACCGAGCGATGAGCCATGTTGAGTTCTTCGGCAGCAGATCGGTCCGGCTTCCAGAAGGTGAACGGGCGCCACGTTGAAGGTGCATGCCGATGGAAGCGGCGCTCGCTGAGGCCGCGGATGACGCTGAGGACGAGCGTCACGATCGATGGCGACCTCGCCTAAGTCGCCTAGGGCATCGGCCATGGACTTGAACTTGCGCAGAGTCGGTGATGGGAGATCGCCACGACGGCGGCGGAAGGCGGCGTCGAGGTAGAGCGCTTGCACGCCGCGATTGTTAGGAACTAGTGCTCCAGGCGAGCGAGACGAGCGGGCGATGGCGATGGCATGGTTGTCGAACAATCTCCTCGAGATCGGGAGAGATCGTGCTAAGAGCCACATCATGACGACGCAGCCCATGCGCTCCCGGTCGGGGTAGGTGTGGTCGGCGGCGTCGGTGAGAACATGGCGCCGAGGAGAATTTCCCAAGAACCGGGGAGCATCCGGTGGCGCCACGGTAGTGTAGTTGTTGTTCTCCATGTCGAGGACGGCGGGGGCGAGAGCGTGGATGTTCGGGCGCCGACGGCCCGGGCGTGGAGGTTGATGATGGCGCGCCTCGTCGCGTCGAGAGCGTCCGGGCGGTGAGAGAACCACCGCCGCCACCGTCGGTAGTAGAGGAGGCGGTGTCGTCTTACAGTGGGATGGCGGCCTCGGCGCTTCCGCTCTGGCGGCGCGCGCGGCGCGCGGCGCCGCGCGGCGGGCGGCGCAGACGCTCTCCTCGAAAGCCGCGACCTCTGCTTTCAGCGGCTGGCGCTTGGCTGGAGAGCGCGGCGGGTAGCCACTGGCTGGCGGCGGCGCTCGCCAGCCATACGGCGCTTCGGCCTCGTGAGCACGGCACGCCGGCCATGGTGGCGCGCGCGTTCAACTCGAGGCGGCCTCGGCATCGGCAGAGGAGGCGGGTGGAGCGGAGCTGCATGAGGCGGGGAAGGATGCACAATGGAGGCATGCGGTCTTGCAGCCTTGGAGAGGCGCGCGGTTAGAAGGTGGAAGGAGGAGAAAAACCTAGGCGTCTGATACCATGAAAGCAATCGTATGGCACTAGAATTACTTGATGATGCCAATAGGCAGGGTACATATATATAACCGAACAGTCGGTGTGAACACGAGACCGAACCGAACAGTCGGTGTGAACACGATCCCGAACCGAATAGTCGGTGTGAACACGATATTTGTCTAACAATATTGAACTTCATAAATGAAATGATGTTTCTAGCACCAATTTTCCTGATATAATCTAACAGACATGGGCTATATTAGACAGGAGAGTAAACCTATGAGCGAAAGAGTTGATACTAGGAGGTGAAAAGTAGATGGAATTAGGAAATAACAGTGAAGGATGAGAACAAGAAAACTGACTTTGAATGAAAGTATCCTCGGAGCTGGAAAACGGAGCTCACTGAGCTCTTCTGCCAGCGTACGGCATGCTGCTAAAGCTGCTGCACTTTGTCCTTCTTGGGCTGCTAGTTCAGCACCCTGAAAATACACAGTAACAACAAAGTGCAAGCAAATATTATTCTTTGACAGGGAAACCATGAACAACCAAAACTGTCCCAGCATGATAATAGGATGTGTATAAAGGAAACATTAAGAAAGCAAAAAAAAAAAGATATCTTCCGGCGGTGCTAGTCTATCAACATCATTTACACATATATATTATTTGTCAATGTTCACCAAGGCGTTAGGGGCTAGTCGGGCGGCTGACTGGAGCCTAAACCATTCAGGCGCCACCTAGGGCAGCCGACTTGATACAAGGAGCAGGAGGGCAGGGAAGGAGCATTCAGCTGTGAAGGACGGGAGAAGATGAGAGGGGAGGGAAGCAAACCTGGTGGCAAGGGAGGAAGAAGATGCACACCAGAAGGAGAGGAAGGGGGGAGGTACGAGGAGGTGAAGCAGCTCGTCGTCGCTCACCGCATCTGGAGCCCTCCCTCCAGCTTGTGTTTGTGGCGGCTGTGACGAAAAACCTAACTGGTTAAATGTTAGGACAGAAACATGTGCTAGCTAGGCCAGCAAGGCCAGCCCAATAGGCAATAGCCCAAGTTGCCTCAGAGATAAAATTCTCTGTACGTGACTTGCCACCGCTGCCGCTTACCTCTGCTGCCGCTGCCGCCTACATCGCGGCTACATTTCTCTTCCTTCCTCTCTCCTCTTTCCCCCTCCCCCTCCCCTTTCCCCATCCCTCCTTCCCATCCAGAATGCACACCACCGCCACCTTCAACCACCGTGAACATCCGTGCTTCCTCCTCTGCCTCCACCCTCCCCCTTCTCTCTCCCCCTCCCTCTCTTGGTGCCCAACGTGACGAGGACATCCACCCTCTGAATACGACCGCTACGCCACGTTATGGTACAAGGAAGGTCCCCAAGTCACTTTTTGTCCAAACCAAGCAAGAGTTCAAGCTGGACACGTTCGGGAATCCAATCCGGCCTCCGGAGACAGCAACAACTTCAAACATGCATAACTTTCACATACGGAGTCCGTTGGAGGTCCACAAGTACTTGATGGAAAGTTTATCTCGTCCTCTTTCCAACGGATCCGGCCCCACCTCTAGATTCCCTATGAGCGTGCCGTAATCGCCAAAACATTCCGACGTTGTTTCTGAGCCCGAGACAGAAGGGTGATGCACTACCTCCACTTGGGCCCATGGGCATTGTAACCCTAGGGGCGTGCGTCCACCCCCCTGGCCACCACCCCTGGCCATCACCCTCATATAGGAGCCACCACCCCCTTTGCTAGATTTGGATTTTGTTTAGTTAAAAGTTAGCTACATTGTAACTTCGTGTATTGACTTGTGTCGATTAGACCAACCATAATACCGCTTTAGAATCACAATTTATCGAGTATTTTAATCCTATTTGTAATTTTAAATTGCTTATTATCTTTTTTGTGTGTTCTTCGATTACATGCAGGAATAGACCTTCGTGGTCAGATCGATCATTGCTTCTAGCAAGGTCGATAACAATCACGGAGTTGGTTCAGTGATTACGGGCATATTGGTCGTTTGCGATTGGTAGCCGAGTCATGAGAGTCGTCTCTGCCAAATCGAAATATCCATCTCATCGAAAGATCGGAATACCCATTGTCGCATCCATGGATCAAAAACTGTCGGTTATCGCGCAGAATCCGTGATTACCGGATTTCTGGGGGGCCGGATCCAAAATCCCAAATTTAATCCTTCAAATTCAAACTCCGTTTCATCCTGAATTCAAACTCTATTAGACGAAATCCATCCAGGATTTTTCCAGGATTTCCGGTTACCAGCCAGTAACAGAGAAATGGCGTCAGGAGGGATTTTGCCCAGTTCTGGTTTTTGGATCCTTGGTCGCATCACAACGCCACGGCGGTGGCCACCCAAAACGTCGCGGCGTCCGCGCAAGCCCACCGCGTCGAGCTCCGCCCAGGCCGATTTTGACCGACCAGAACCGCCTAGGCGGCCTCCCCGCCTAGCTTGCCGACTTTGGTGAAAACGCGACAAGAGGCCGCCACCGAGCGCCTAGGCGGTGCCTAATTCCGATTTTTTGAACATTGTTCTTTCTAACCATCAACTAGTCTCTATTGTATTTGTATCTAACAGTGAATTCAATGATTCCAATGCATTCACCTTTTCAAATTACATTCATACTATCTCTTGAAAAATCTTTACTACTTATTACATTCACTCATAATCCTTGGAGCAAGTTAGTTTTCTCGAATATGATACTGCTCAAATCCCTCCACTTCATTTTTGTTTCCCTTATAGGAGCAGAAAGTGGACAAGCAACAGCTTCAGTTCCTTCTATGGAATCACACTATTATGTGGTACCGTTGCCCTTTACTTACTCAGAACATCTAGAAGGTTCAAATGTAGCAATCAAGAACAAGTCATGCTCAATAGCTACAATGTCAACCTAAGCAAAAAGTATCATCCAACACGAGAATGGTTTTCCCACATGTACATGGATGTCCATGTACTATCATCACCATCAAATGTGCCTCGAGATTGGTGCAAGCTTTCAAATTTCAAACCAACACCCTATCTTCTAATAATTTTAGTGTCCTTGCACAGATCTCAGAGCACTTCGGACGGATAGGATAGTGCATAGACATCTATACATATGTGGAGTTGCATTTCTCCATCCAACACTAGTGAACAAAAACCTATCATAAAGTATGATGGCCATCTATAAGAGTTGAAGATAAAGGTCAAATGAGGTCAAATGAGTAAGCTAAACATGACTGAGATAATGCGGTAAGCCGGTGAAAAGATGGATAGAATAGGAGGTGACTTACCAACCAAATGAAAATATCTGTTCCATGGTCTAGTACCACTGCAGCATTTGATTGCATGGCAAGATCATATGCTGGCAGTTCCTCAAATGTACCACCTTCGCGATGCATTATACAACGAGGTGCCAACATACGGAGTGAAAGGTCAAATGAGGCATTCAAGAACAGATTCCTAAGCACAGATCTTTCATCTTCATGTCCTATTATGCTACCTAAGAGTGGCCCCCTTCTCAAATGAAACAAGCACTCAGGTAGTGATGCCAACTCTTTTGGTAACCGATAAAGCTTTGATTTGGGAACTTGAGTACCAAATTTGAGAGCTATGTCCTTAAATCTTTCATCAATTGTGAGCCTCATGTCAATAGCATCAGAGGCAGTTCTGGCGTGCAAGACGGTTCTCTTACCAATGATAACAGAAGCAACATCTTCTTGCACACTTACCAGATACGCAGACAAACCATCAACAGTTTGCAGCCTCGTAGTGATCACCCTAGTGACTTCTGCTTGATACATATTAGAGTAACGGACTGCAAACTGGAAGTAAACAAAATCATTCTTGATATCACCCTTCGTCTCCATAGACACGGAAAAACTCTGTGTCTCCTCAACACTATGCATCTGGATACAAAATGAAGTATCATGCTTGAATGTTTCATGAGAATCAGGAGATGCCTCTTCACCAGGGCCAATGACTTGAGTGACAAGCATGTCATCTGAACATCTAATCTCAAATAAGCCATGGGAACCGGCTGCTCTAGTCGATGCCCTTTGCAAGTTGACCCCAAAGGCCTCTCCAAAATCATCATGAAGTAAAAGCACACCTCCAGAACACTTTGCCAGTGGCTGCAGAACAGGAACCCTCACAGGACATGTTCCAGCACAAAGAATATCAACGATGGTACTGTGCCTCTGTGCTTCCTGACCAAGACGCTCCATCCACTTCATAGCTGTCTTCTCCAGGTAAGCATAGTTTGGGTGTTGAACAGAATGAGGCACTGATCCTGGCCCAAATGTGCTAGGGCCACCCGCACACACCAAGATCCTGTAGTTGCCTCCAGATCTCTTGATGATTCCATGAGACAACTCCACTGCAGGCCCTTGAATAATACCAAGGGCAACCTCTACCGCTGCACCAAGGCATCGGTCCCTCGACACTTCCGGCACACTCAACTGATAGGGTCTCAAAGATGAGAATATAGTGTGTGCAACAGGCAGCGAAGCATGTACAGGAGACAAGTACACACCCGTCCCGTAGATTAGTGCCTTCAAAGACTCATGGGTAGGCGACTTATTTCCAGGTAACACATCTGCTGACACCGCCACCCCCTCTGAAAAATCATACACTGAGACGGTTCTCCCATAGGAGATGATCCCAATCCTCGCTGTGGGAGGGAGCGAATCCACGAAAGCGTGTAAGGAGCCCTGCAGATGCTGCAGGTGCGCCTCATCGAGGCATTCATCTATGAGGATAAAAATGGGCCCAGACACCCTCGAGTCGGGCATGGGGACAAAGCCTGGCCGCCTATTCCCCGAATGCACATAATCGATAGCCAAGGATGCAAGCTCCGGCCACTGGAGCAGGTCCTGCTTGCTGGAGACCACGAATTCCCCCTCGCTGCCGTTCAGCTTCTTGCAAATGACACACTGCCATTGCCCTGAGCCGAGCAACACGTCACAGTACAGATTCACATAAGCCCCGCAGTTCAGGCAACGACGTGGATCACGCTCCACGGCCTCCGGCCCAGGTGCCACCTCCCTCCCTGGAGAAACTAGAGCCCCGAACCCCAAGCTAGAAGCATTCAGCAGTTTCTTCTGCTTCAGGACCTACAAGTAGAAAAGGCTAGTCACAAAAGGAACAATTTTTCTGTAGGGAACAAACTGCAGAAATTGCACACCCCTATGCACTAAACACGCTCTGCATCCAAAAACCACGTGTAATTCGTAATTCGAGTATTAGTGTAATCGTGTAAGATCCAGATGGTACTGTACATATGCGCCTCCGTAGTTGAGTTGTAGGAGATCGGATGGCATTACTGTAGCGAAGTGCGAGCGAGGCGTACCTTGTGGGCGGAGAATAGGACGAAGGGGGAGTCGACGATGGAGTCCTCGAGGGGCGGGGCTGCGGAGGGGAGGTGGGCGTATGGTGTGGCGGCGCCGTTGAGGAAATGCGGGGCGGAGGAGGTCGGGAGGGAGACGGAGGATGAGGAGGAGGCGGCGCGGGCAACTAAGGGCGCGGGCAGGGGGGAGGCCGGGGTGGCGCGGAAGGGCACGGCGGCGGGGCGCAGCGGCGAGGAGAATACGGGCGGGCCCGGCGGCGTGCTGAAGTGCGCCGACGCGGCGGGCCCGGCCCCGCCGCCCGGGGTGCCCCGCGCTGACGCCGGGGAGAAGGCGTTCGGCGGGGTGAAGACCGCCGGGAACGGAGGAGACGCGTGCGCCGGCTGCGGCGACGTCTCCTCCATGCCGGCCTTATTGGAGATCGGAGGCCGCGAGCACGAAGCGCGGATCCGAATTGGAAATTTTGGAATGTGATGGGAAGGGATTTGGGGATCTGAATTTCGAGTGCAGGGGAGAGACGAGACGAGGCGAGAGAGGATGAGCTAACCATATCTCGGTCCGTATTTCGCAGTTCAGGATTATACGTGGAATCACTGTATGTATTATTCAATGAATCAGTCAGATACAATACTGAATTATTTTATATAGAACATAAACCAAACTATTTATTAATACAATCATTTAAAGTTCAAATAGATCGTATCAGGACGAGTTTACAATAGAACCGATCATACCAAATGGTATATCACATAAATTGCGGAAACAGTAGTGAAATCAAAAGGGGTAGAACACATCTCGTCACAAGCATGCGACTGAGGTAACCTATGCACGACCGATATTATCCAAAGACTTCAGCAATATTGGTATACACGAGCACCGACTAAGCAAGTTAGACCGAAACGAGACTTAAACTAATAGGAACTAACTAATCTCTGTCATCTTCTTGACTATCGACATTTGGATCCTCATAGTAAGTATAAGGCCATTAGTCCACGGCTTCTGATGGCTAAGGGAAAGAAAGAGGATGTGCATAACAACCGTGCTCACGAGTCAATACACAAGATGCAATAATATACATGCAAGACGTAACAAAAATAGTTCGAGTTCTTTTATTTACTAGAGCAGTATTTTCAATTATCATAATTATAACTCCTATGACTTAGCAATTTAACCAAATCTCATTTTTATAAAAGAGAGTAAATGTGCAATATTTATAACAGCGAATGTTACCTCCACCTTATACTTAATTTCGATTATGGTACATCCACCTTATTAGCAACACTGGGATATTCCCTGGAAAATCCAAATTCAGGGCTACATCCACCCGACGAGTTTTCATTCCACCCACAAAGTTATTTAAAATAGAAATAACTCGTGTAAGTTCTCATACCCGCATTTGACCGTGGACACGATTGTTCGAACAGTTTATACTCTGTAGAGACTATACACTTTCCCCATAAGAGATAATCGTCTTGATATATACACATATTTCTTTAAACATGTGAATCAAGGAAAATTATCACAAAGGCTTTACAATGCATCCCTCAGTATTAGTTGCACATACTGAGGTATCACCTAAGAATGGTTACGCTCACACACCTGCGTCAACCACACCCAGACCCCCTCTTGCGCTGCACGATGGCTTACGCCAGCATCCCGACCCGTGTCCACGACGGCTTACGCCAGCGACATGACTCGTGGGTCACTCCAATGGTGCAACTCGTACTGGTGGATACAAACTATTTAGCTAGGTCAACACCATTATAGACTTGTGGTTGCACTGTTTTACATTGAGATGCCATCACAAGATTAAGTCCTTATAGTCATCTAGGCGGTTCATACCACATACAAATATTCCTCGGGCTATATCAGCACTCACCATCGTACCATCCGCCCAGATATGGTAACAGCAAGTTATTAGGGTTTTCAGAAGTTAAAACTAGATTATCTAAAATATTACAGTCATATGTACCTTCAGTGGTTGCCCAAAATAATTTCATGTTTAAAAGATAATTATTATGACAATTAATGCCTCGGTACTTAAGCAAGACTAGAATAGCACTTAAGTACGACTATAGCTCGTAAGATTACCACATAATTATCTAGGATAACAAGGATCATGTTATTCAAATGTCAAAGGATGGTATAATAATATTTAATCATCAAGTAGGTATGTAACTATCTTAAAGATTTGACATACGTTTGCATAATGAATTAAGCATGCAATTTGATATTTTAAAAGAATATAATTAGCATAAAATGTAGGTTCGATATGATTAAAGTATCGACTCGCCTTGGTCAAGGGCAAGAGGATCTTGAAGATCTTCGTGCTTGATCAAACTAGGGCTCTCCTACTTCTTTGAACTCTACTCGGACGATCGCGCTGGAAAAGAACAAACAAGCAAGCCAAGCTAATAAATACTAAATAAATATCAAATGAACTCCAAATTGAACAAAGCTACTACCAAAAGAAATATATTGAATTTAGACAATTTTATAAATAAATTTTATTTTATTTGGAGTTAAAACGGGCGAGAACGGGCTTTCCGAAGTTTGCCTTTTTGATGCGGACATACTTAGCTACGTTGTTTCATATAATGTTTTCGATTCATTAAATACCTCAGAACAACATGAGCTTACTAAGAGAGTTGAAAAACAAGAGAAGCTTATCCAACAGGTAAATCTGTTCACTGAATTTCCTTTTAAATTAGTTGAGAATTTCATACTACCTAAAACTAGTGTTTTGCTTGTGCTCAGATTGGAAGATTCAATAATGAACAGAGATGAAGGATATGAGGTTGTTCTTAAAGAAAGACCGTCACAATGGAGGAGAAGCTCGTGGGAGCAAGCAAGGGGAGAGAATCCCAAGAATCCAAGTCAAATTCTAAACTTCCACAAGCCCAACCAAATTCAAACTCAGAATTTAATTCGGATTCGGAATCAGCCTCAAATTCGGATTCGAATTCAGCAGGACGGTCCGGAGTAAAAATGTCATAACTTTCTCATACGAAGTCCGATTTGGGTATTTTTGGGCTTGTTGGAAAGCTAACTTCAAGACCGATCCAACGGATCCTCTCTCACTCCGAAATACATTTTGTATCAAAAGATATGACCAAAACAATATGACAATTGTAAAATTAGAGTTTCCTTTTTTGTTTTGGAATGTGTCGGAATTGGAGTAGGACTCCAAATCCTAATTAGAATAGGAGTAGGTCCTTTTGGCCAGCCATGATGTGGAGAAGAGTCACTATATATTGAGGGGTAGACCCCCATTGTAACCTCAGACCACGTTTAATATATTTTCAAAGATTTTGCTTGATTCTCCTGTTGTGCTTATAGCCAAAACAGAGGGAATTGGGCGTTGAGAACAAGGGGTCGTTCTTGCTTTTCCTCTGGGAATTGAGGGTTCGACGATCTTCGCTTGTGGTCAGCGAGGATCCAATCAAGTGTGTGTTTGGGCGAATTTTCCACAGAGTTGCAAGTCCGTGCATTGGCACGGGGGATCAGCTGGTGGTTCGTCAGGGTACACAAGCTATCGAGAGGTTCTACGTCGAGAAGATCGGGCACCCTGCATCACTTTTGAATTAAATCAAAAAAATAACAGAGGAGAGAGTTTCTCTCTCTGACGAGTAGGATCCACGACACAGTGACTTGGTGCACCAGAACAGCACATGGACCAAGTCCATTAGCTTTGTGCAGCGGTCCACCGGGGATTTACTATGCCATTAACTGCACTGGACCCACACGTCATTGACCCACAGAGAATCAATAGGAGTTAAGCCACTTCAATTACTACTCTTGGTTCCACGTGTCACTAATTCTCGGTGAAACCCAGGTATTTAAGCCATCAATTAAACATAGCTAACCCTAACTGACAACATTAAACTAGCTAATGATTGATTAACCCTAAGGACCGGATTTGGTCTATTAATTGCATTATAGTGTTTGTCTGAGTTCGGACAAACAGAGGAGTGCTAAGTTGGTTCTGAGACGCGCTCGTCGCCGGCGAAGGAGGGCACGACAGTGCCGGGTAAGGACAAAAATAGAACCCTGTGAGCTAGGCGATCCCATGGGTGGTAGCTAACTGGCTGGCGGCGAACCAGAGCAACGGCGCGCCGGAGAAGAGCGGCGGTGGCGCGACGGTCACGGCGGCCAAAGCGAAGCAATGGCGCCTGAGCAAAGAAACGTGTGCATGAGCAAGAACACGGTATGGGGGGGGGGACTCACCGGGATGAAGAGGGAAGCAGGAGGTGGTCATTGGAGAGATGACGGCGAGGGGAAGGTTTCGGCTAGAGACGAGGAAGAAAGTGAAATTTGGCGCTCCTGAAGACCAAAAGCAAAATCGAGTTAGGGGAAAGGATCGTTGCGCTCTGGAACACAACATGGCGCAAAGGAATAGGAGAGGAGGTCATTGGAATAGTTGAATGATGACGGCTGCGCGACGGGCAACACGGGAGCTCGGGGTTTCCTTCGGTTCTTCTCGGCAACAAAGAGGGAGAGGGAGGCAATGGCGAGGAGGGGAGGCAAGGGAGACTCGGTGTTGGGCTTTTATAGTCGAAGAGGGAGGAAGGATCCGTTGGGGAGCCATGATGGCGCACAAGGGCCGAGAAGAGGGGAGGATAACTGGGGATGGGACTGGGCGAGGTACAGAGGTGGAGGCGCACTCTAGCATGCGTTGATTCGAGCACTCGGTGCTTGCAGGTGAGCAAAGCTGTTATGGAAGGGTGACGGGGAGATCCAGGGGAGGTCCAGGCACGGCGCCGAGGCACTGGCACACTCTGACACGGGCAGGCAGGTGCGACAGAGCCGGGAGCGGCGGAGTTGGGATGGGACGGACGGGGGCACTCTCCAGAGTGCGTGCGCACGCGGCCAAGGGCATAACGAAGTACATCCAGGGATATTTGGAATGAAGAAAATACTTCAGACCAAAGTAGATAGATTCAAACTCTATTCGTTTGGTCTAGTGGTGGAGTTTTGGGTTGATAGTCAGACTTAGGGTTAGATAACCGTTTGATCTGGAGTGAGGGCGAGAGGGTTCAGGCTCTCGAAAAATCTGTTGGTAAGGAAAGCTACGAACCCAACGGAAGGGAGAGAATATTCATAGGAATATTCTGCATTGGTTACCTAGATGAGAGAGATCACCCAGTTAGATCGAGCTCTCTGACCCGCCTTCGGGTTATGAATTGCCCTTCTACTGAGAGCAGATAGCGAGGGGTGATAGCTAGAGCCTATAAGAGGTGGATTGATGGTTGAACTACTATCATCCACTTGAGAACATACCACCGCTACTCATACGCGACGCCTAGCTAATCTAATGTTTTCTTTCGATATCATTTCCTATTTATTGAGGAAGTTCCTTGAAAGTTGGGTGAGACCCATGCATATGTTTGAGGGTTCAGATAGGGTAGACATAAGTCTCAACGACGCTTGGGCTAGTTCACTTAATGATTTCTTTTATTATTTTAGATTTATCAAGGAAGTTCCATGAGCCTTAGCTGGAACTTCCATGCATTGGCTAGACATTAGTGGTGTCTACGGGTTCGAGTTCTCACTTTGAGGGGATCTATACTTAGTTTTACTTCTTACATGACTTGGTATATACTAAAGTAAACCTATCACCCAAGGTTGATCTCAAGTTATGGCATCTGCTAACAACTACTTATAGATAAGTAGATAACTATTATACAATGTTTATGGGCTCTTGCTTACTAGCCCTTGCTTAGCGCTCAATACTATCGTCTTGATTTCTACTACTAGTATGGTTCATATGTCAATTGACACACACACACACACACACACACACACACACACACACACACACACACATATATATATATATATATATATATATATATATATATATATATATATATATATATATATATTGTTGGATCGAAAAGGCGACTAGAGGGGGGTGAATAGGAGCACACTCATTTTTTCACAAATAATTGATTCAATAATATTTTACTCCAGTAGCTATGAAAGCTATGGCGATCAATATACCGGTACATCGGAAGACTAGTATTGAATCCAATTTAAGCCCCTAAGCAATACGACAAAAATCAACACAAGCTAAAGCAAAGCAGTGTATTGGCGGTCGACCGGCACGCAAGCGTCTGATCGCTACCAAGAATGTAATGTAAAGGCGCGATGATGAAGTTGCAAATAAATGAAACTTTTGATCTACAACTCCAAACTTGATAAAACTTAGAACACACTTTCTCTATGATGTCAGGAACCTATTCCAATCGAAGATTGTGATAATTCTTGAAAGAATAACGATCATTTTCCGTTTGATTGAAGAAGGGTTCAAAACCGAGTCAAAACAAAAACTAGATCCAAAATCTTGCTCGTGGGTGATTGATGATCAAGATGATCCTAGATATGTTCCCACATATCACAGCAAGTTAGATCACGTAAAGAATTCAATCAAAAACTCGCGGATCAAAGAAAGACTCAAAATCACCAAATATAGAGAAAGAACACAAAGAGACAAGATATGATCAAACTTTTCCTAGATTGATTTGATATGACTTGGGCTTACAGCCACTCCATCAATGGAGGACAGTGCTCAATCCAAGAGCATGAAAATCACATCAAACTCTCAAGAACCCTAGCCTCCACAAAACTCTCCGTAAACAAAATTAGGGTTTCAAACCATGAAAAGAGATGAGAGAGGGGGCCAGCCACCACCCTCCTCTATTTATAGTGGAGGCTTATACCTTCTAGAAGTTTGACTCAATTGGGCTCCCGTTAAGGCCCTAAACAAACGGGTCACACACGCACGCATTTTAATACGCCGTCTTTATCGCCTCTTGACCTAATTAACTTCTCCTTGCGCCGTGGATTGGCCAATAGGTCACCCTTGTCCATTTTGCGTCATGCTTGAGTTCATTGACCTCACCCGACATCGTCGATCGTTCTGGACCTCAGCTCTCCAAGCCTAGTCCCAATCATCCTCGCCGTTGACCATCGTTGACCACCAAGCAACCTGCACAACAATAGACAAGCAAACCGAATTTGGGAACAAGTTCTTCACAACTTGACCCATGTTAGTCAAAACATGCATCATGCAACGTGGACTAGGGGAGACCGGCAAGTCTCCGAACACCACAATAAAATATCATTGTGTCTATTGTGATTTGTTCTTGTGCTTTACTTTGAGCAATTTACATTACATGCTTTAATTGCTTATATATCTTTGTATGATTGCACTCTTTCAATTGTATTCATATTGTTGGCGCACTTAGTGGAGCCTAGTTGATTTAGGTTTTAATTGTGCAAAATCAATTTGTTATTAGCTTCCGCATTATTAATTGGTTTTAGCCGAAAGAATTTTTAAAACTGCTTATTCACCCCCTCTAGTCGACATCCTCGATCTTACACTAACGCACACATGAGCATCGCTAGGAGGAGGGGGACCTACTAGAGTGATGCGGGGTGAAGGAGAAGGTCGAAGGGTGGTCGACGGCGATGACCCGAGGTGGCGGAGGCGCGTTCATGTGGCGGCGATGCCCTGCGCAGGGAGAAGGGCCATGAGTGGTCGGTGAGGCACGAGTGGGGTGAGGGGGTG
This sequence comes from Hsuehochloa calcarea, assembly GCA_036346395.1. Lineage (NCBI taxonomy): Eukaryota > Viridiplantae > Streptophyta > Magnoliopsida > Poales > Poaceae > Hsuehochloa > Hsuehochloa calcarea. The sequence goes on along the minus strand of CM070593.1, from coordinate 11,228,475 downwards.
TTCGGAGAGGAGGGAATCGAAGTGGAGCTCCCCAGAGAGGTTGCGGTGGTGGTTGGGACAATTTTGGTCGGGAGTAGAGAAGATGAAGGTGTTGGCGAGTTCATGTGAGCGAAAAGAGAAATCAATTGGGGGGGGATAGTTTGTCATGTCCCGGAACACACCGTGACGCGAACGTCGAGGGGAGGGGCTCACCAGAGTGGCGGGGAGGTGACAACGGTGCAGCGGTCGAAAATTGAACTCGCGCGCTTTGCTTGTTCCTGTTTGGTGGAGGGGAAAAGGGAGAAGAGTGGCGGGGGGGGGGGAGGGCGAGGTGAGCTTGGGTGACTCTTTATAGCTGGAGGAGGGATGGGGAAGTCAGTGGCGGACCGGGACCAGCGAGACAGCTCTGCGCAAATGCGGCATGGGGGGCAAGCGGTGGAGAGAGAACGACATGATGTGCTGACTTGGGCACAGGAGAGGAGGACATCCTTGCGGCATGGGAGTAGCAGGGCAGGTGCAGTGGTGGGGGAGCGAGGACGGAGTAGTTGGAGGCGCTCTATGGTGGGGAGGAAAGATGGGGGGGGGAGAAGAAGGGGGTGCGATGGGCTGGGTTGGGCTTCAATTAGATTTGTGTGATATTTGATTAGATGAGACATCCAGAACTTCTCATCACAGTAGTCTGATCGGAGGCACCACTGTAGCATGATTACCGCTCTCTTCAATCTCTGCGAGGTACTACTACCATACACCATTAAAGACAATGGCTGAGTGGCACATCTAAGAAAATCCAGAACTTCATAGCTATGCCGGCGAAATTGAGCTCAAACAACGTTATCAGCTTAAGCCGTAATGAGGCCATACAGGTTTAACTATTGGAATAAGACATTCTGATATCGATCCATATTGGCGTGTTGTTATGAAGTTTAATTATAAACACACACATTAAATTTTACTTATAATATTATTCTAAATACATAGTAGTAGAATCAAATATAACTTGTAATTCAATGAGTATAATAAACAGTATTATCGTTTACGTCGGTACGACCAGTATTACCTAGTATTATAGCATTGACCGATATCAAAATCGACATGACCTATATTAATGGGTATCAAATTGGTATGATCAACATGTATCATTTCACCGCTTAAACCGGCCGTTACCGGAACAGTATTGGTAGGTTGTGTGGGACCGCTGGGCGTGCTTAGCCTAGCAAAGCCAAATGGAACCCCACCCGGAGACCGTAGCGACTCGTCTGAATTTTGGGGATCGCGCGGGCAGCCAACTTGCACGTAGAAAATAAGCTTGAAGCTCTCTGCGAGCACCTACAAAAGGTAAGTGTCATTCGCATTCGATTAGTATTATCGGTATTTTTAGCAATGTGATTAGGATGCAATTAGATAAATTGTAGCAACAGAGTAGTTTTAGTTGTGTAGTTAGTTTATTTTGAAGACCTAGTAGTTAATAATGTCATTATCCGTAATTAGTTGACTTAACGGACATGTTGCTAGTAGTGTTGTAAATTTCCTTTCGAATTATTTTTATAGTTTCATGAACTTGGTCATAAAATAGTAAAATTTTTGGAGGTCGTTAAGCAAAATAGAAATAGCCCCACCGAACGCTTTGTATATGTACTCTTGATCGGGCATATCGCGTTCGGTGCATGCACTACGCATTTTAATGAAAAAGAATACCTTATCGTGGACCACACATGTCTTTGGTGTAAGTTAGGTCTAACTCGGGTATGGAAGCGTAGAAATGCAATAAGAATTTACAAGTGAATTATTTTTGATATCGAACTAGTTGGCGTGTTGTTATGAAGTTTAATTATAAACACACACATTAAATTTTACTTATAATATTATTCTAAATACATAGTAGTAGAATCAAATATAACTTGTAATTCAATGAGTATAATAAAACCCCACGCGCCAAGGATATATGCGCGCCGAAGATACTTTGCGTTTACGCGATGGAGACCCGAGGGGCGTGGTGGTCATTGATTGTCACGAGTACCGATCGACCTGTGGATGAGGTGGAAAGCGAGGAGGACGTAACGTTCGGACCAGTATTACCTAGTATTATAGCATTGACCGATATCAAAATCGACATGACCTATATTAATGGGTATCAAATTGGTATGATCAACATGTATCATTTCACCGCTTAAACCGGCCGTTACCGGAACAGTATTGGTAGGTTGTGTGGGACCGCTGGGCGTGCTTAGCCTAGCAAAGCCAAATGGAACCCCACCCGGAGACCGTAGCGACTCGTCTGAATTTTGGGGATCGCGCGGGCAGCCAACTTAGTGCCCTTGTCTAGCTTTGGGGCGCGGCGGAGAAGAGGAGGAATGGGCGGGGAGGAGAGGGCGGGGAGCTCCAAGGCAGCCCCTCCGGCGACCATCCGTCTCGTCAACTTCATCTCCGAGGAGCAGGCAAGCCTACTCTATCTCTCTCCCCCGATTGCTCGCTCGCGTACTGCCCTAGCATGTAGACCTAAAATGGGAAGGGGGAAACCCTAGAGAAACCGCTGAAATCTGATGGGGAATTTTTTCTCAGCTCGACGAGGCGAAGCGGACCAGAGGGGAGCGGGCGGACGACGGCACCGCCCAGCGCGACAAGCCCCTCTTCCAGGTATCAATCAACTCGCTGCCTCTGCTTGATTCGGTCTGCCCCCGATCCACAAAACCCGTCGTAGCTAATGCGGGTGTTCCTGCTGAGCAGATCCTGCAGGAGAACAAGGAGAAGAAGGACGCCGAGTTCAACGAGCGCTTCAAGCACAGTACGTTGCCCGCCCACTCCAAATGTTCCCGTGTTATATCTTATAAATTTGCGAAACAGAGACGAGGTTATCGTTATTAGGGGTAGTTGTTTGGTTCTGTGTCTCCGTGTGTCAAAACTCTTCGGGAGGAAAGGGTGTGGTCATGTAGGGCTTGGAAAATTTCATCAAAAGGTGCAATTTTGCTAGTTTAAATCTACATTTATTTCATGGGAGCTGGAAGGCACAACTCATATTAAGCGTACATCACAAAATTCTTAATGAGCACCTAACCGAACCTCCTAAGCATGTGTGTAGTACACGACTGCATTCCAAAAAAATAGTAACGAGTCATGAGACAAAGGATCCTGTTCATGTTCTTGAGGGAATAATTTGAAAAGGGAAGTTTAAGTTGTGCTGAACGTTGTTTCTAGCATGCTTTCCCCTTTTTTCTTGCAGCTGCTGTTTGATCAAAATTTGTTTTTTGTACTGATTACCCTGTTATCTATTCTATTCAGGACCTCCAAAAGCTTTAGATGAGGATGAGACGGAGTTTCTCGACCAGCTGTCATTGGTGAGCGTTTCAACATATGTTAGCATTGAAAAATCAGGGGCTGAAGTATTTAGAAAAAATAGGATTTTTTTGGCCATATTTCCCAATGAATGTGTGCACCTGCCTAGAAGCCTCTTTCCCCTGTGTGCTTGTTATTTCCTTGCATACCGCGTATGAGGAGCTCAAAAAAGGTGTGCCGTGTGCCTGTATCCATTGCATGCTGTGTGCAGTAATTATGATAGGCTTGGTCTGTACTTGTTTATTCATAAGATATCAAAGCTTTATTTGCATACTGTTATAGTGTTATTTTGATATTTGCATTGCTCAATCATTTGAAAGTCTTCTTTTCCCCTTTCCTTTACAAGGCCTTTACAAGAGATAAAAGGGCCCGGCTTTGTCAAAAGTGTTCCAAACCTGTAGGCTGTACCACTGTAGCCTGTATGTCTGCCCAAGTGGACAACTAAGAAATCGAAAGCATCTTAGATCCTAATAGAATTAAGATCTGGCTAATGTAGTTTGGAACCCGAAAAAGAAACGACTACTTGAGCTGCTGCAGCACCAGTGTGATTATTATCTTAGTCCCCACTGACAGCATCTTGTGCTCTGATGAGGGGCTATCTCAAGTTTGTAGTCCTTCCTGTTGCTACACCAGTCTCCCCAGGAATACCCAGTACCAGGACAGGAACCCCTCCCGTGGCAGATACCCTAGGATATAAAATACAGCTGCATAATTGAAAATCTTGTATTTTTAAATTTTTGCTGTAGTTAGAGATATTTTTTTTGTTAGTATGGTACCAATTACTCATAACATGGTGGAAATCAACATATGTGCTTTGTTACGACATTTTGAATTTCCCCTCCTATGGGTAACTATGGCAAACATTATCAGAAGCGAACACTATTATTTGCAACTTGGGTGAACATTATGAAAACATGAACTTTATTATTAGTCTCACTGAAAAAGATTTTGGGTGAATGTTGCAAGTTTCAACTCATGAAGTGGATACTTCTTTCTGATTTCTGAAAACAATGTCTTTGGAGTTGACAATTATCATATTGAAATTCCAAGAAAGTAGGAAACTAGTCTCAAGTCAAATGCTTTGATAGCATGATTGTATGCCTATGGATTGATCTTCCAAGTTAGTAGTACTAGCCTTTGCTATTTGAAGAAATAATAATTATGGGCAGTAACTGCTTGAGCTTTAAATTACATTCACTGCATACTCCATACTTTCTGCAACATCGTAGTTCTTTCTTTCATGTTACTTTGTTGCAGTCAAGGAGGGAATATGAACAGCAGGTGGCTAATGAAGAGGCTGAGCAACTCCGCAGTTTCCACGTGAGTAATGTACCAACAAGCTGCATGTATTACACTAGCTTTATTGTTTCCAAATGTACCTGGTTTTCAACATTTTCCAACATATATAGTTTCCAAGCAGAATTGAAATCAAACATGATAATTTTTATTTTTGCTTGTGCACAGAAATCCAATTTGTAGCATTTGGCAGGCCACATCCGTATGGGTTCTGGCATTCTTAATTTCTATTCCAGCCTATGAGATTCATAAATAACTGATAAAAGGACATGCGGAAATGCAGCAAATATTTATGATGTGATGTGCATAATCTAAATAGCAAAGAACGATATATTCCGGAGCTTTGCTATGCTCCACCTCCGTACTACTAACTTTTAAGCTTGATCTCTACTTTATAAATTTCAAGAACGGTTTTGGTACTTGAAGAAATTGCCTAAGATACGAAGTTTGGCCTTCTCTAACACGGACTCTCTGTCCCTTGTTAGACCATTTACCAAATGCAAGCCACATGACTGATCTAACGGATGTGTTTTTTTCTTTCAGGAGTCGGTAGCTGCTCAGTCCAATATTGTCCATGAACTTGAGACTCCTACAGTCTCTGGACCTGAGGTATGTTATAAATGCAAAGCAGATTTAGGTTTCATACTTTCATGCCATAGTTTTAAGATGAGAATAACAAAAATGTGCATATACATATTGAATTTTGTGCTCCTTTCTCTGCCAATCGTTAATTACACCCCTCATCAATCATCATGATGCTAGATGCACAAATGAAACGTCTCTTCTGCTAATCTGTCCTGCTTCTGAGCTGTGTTATATCTGTACCTCCTCAGGAGAGCAAGCCTAAGCCACCTACAAAGAGGAGCCAACCTGCACTCCTGAAAAATATAATAATTTCTGTGAAGCCGCAAGCCAAGAAAGCAAAGGTAGATGTCGAAGATAAGCCTGCTCCCAAGGAGCTATCTTCGAATGGGCACGGTGCAGACCAAAAGCCACCAGATGACACCAAGGGTGCGCTCGGCTCTCTGGTGTCGTACGGCGATGATGAAAGCGGTGACGATGATGATTGACAGTAGTGTTACAGGATCCATAATGCTTAATGTATGGATACGGGAAGCTTACTGGAAGAGATGCAACGGAGCAACAGCCTGTGAGGTTTTCCTTGCGAGAGGCAAAATAGGCTTCACTCTTGTAGTCCTCCGCATCAACGGCCTCATCCAAGTTTTTTCTTCTTCTACTAGTGTATGATCTGACAAGACTCCATACTAAAGCATGAATGTGCGCTACTCTAGAAAATGTTGTAGCCGCTGCTTGCATTTTTCTGGTCCGCTGGTACGTGTCCCCATTTCCCCATGGACTGCTAGAAAATTGGAGATAGCTTCATCTTCTAGGTGATTGGTTGGTTGCTGCACCAACCACCCCCTACCAGATGGGAACATGAAATAAAAATAGTGAGCAATTTGCTGCGATGTTCTTCACAAGAATGGAATTTCACACCAGAATTGGGTGATCAAAATGAGGTAATGGAGCCCTCTGTCATTCTGTACTGATCAAGTTAGAGATTATAAACTCGCAAGCTTGGAGCTACTTATAAATTGCGCTATTTTTCCGTTTTATATTATAATTGGGTTCTTTATTTATTGAATTACGGAGTTGTACGACATCGCCGGGTGTGTACGAGAAGCCGTTCAAGAGAGTTTGACCAGCTGCTAGGTGTGTGCAGTACGCATGTTGGGCGTTGTACTACTAACGGAACGAGCGATCCAGCGTTGCGTACTCCAGTCTCATTGCTGTACTGCTCTGGATGTCGCCGACTCTGTGAGAGGTAGTGCTGTACTGGCAAGTCGAGGAAGAGATAGAGAGAGGCAATCTTCACTCTTGCGTGTATATATAGATCTCAAATGTTCCCTGGTGATGATATGCACGGGCATTCGAACAAGATTTGATTTGGCATACATATGGTGAAGAAAGAAAGGCTGAGAGAGAGAGAGAGAGAGAGAGAGAGCCTGTGATTGGAGAGGGGAGAGGAGTCAGGGACGAGGCAGAGCAAGGGATGGGGCTATCAACAAACTTCTTTCTTCCACTACATATTCGTTTCTGTGGCAGACGCAAAGCAAACTGTTAGGCAGGAGAGAGTTTTGATGAGAGAGATGAGCTGGTGTTGTTGCTCCCTCCCCTGCACTGCCTCTTCCCTGGCTCTCCTGCATCACCCCCTCCCCCCCTCTCTCTCTCTCTCCCTCTCTCCCCTCTGTGTCGTGTTATATAGTTTACTTTTTCTTTAATAGATGAGATCATCGAAAACTCTATCGGCGAAATTCCGCAGGTAACCGATGAGCTGGTGTTGTTACTCCCACCCCTGCACTGCCGCTTCCCCTGGCTCCCCTGCATCACCCCCTTCTCTCTCTATCTACGTGTGTTGTGCTATATAGCTTACTTTTTGTTTAATAGATGAGATCATGGAAAACTCTATCGGCGAAATTTTGCAGGTAACTGATGAACTAGTGTTGTTGCTCCTTCCTGGCTCCCCAACGTCACCTCCTCCTCTCTCTCCTTGTGTTGTGTTATATAACTTACTTTTTCTTTAACAGATGAGATCATGGAAAAATCTATCGGTGAAATTTTGTAGGTAACCAATCAGCTGGTGTTGTTGCTTCCTCCCTGCATCACCCCCTTCTCTCGTTGTGCTATATGGCTTACTTTTTCTTTAACAGATGAGATAGCTAGCACATTATGGTGTTTCTTACGTTAGTTCAAATTAACATTCTAGTAGGTAGATACATATCCCATGTGTAATTAAAAAAAATCACAAGAAGCTAAAAACCATACTACAACAATAGCTGTTGCATCATTTTGATATGAACCGATGTATTGTACTACCTTTTTATGTAGCGAACAAAATTGACCTGGAGGAACCTGACGAGAAGCTCCCCTCTGGACTTCGCCCCGACCCACCCGCGGGCTGGGCTCTCGGACGCCGGTCAGGACGTCCCTCGTGCACCCCAGCCACGTGCCGCCGCCGAGCTCATCCTGCCTCCTCCCCGTCGCTGAGCTCATCGTCGCTGTTCAAGAGGAGCAGCACGCAGCGGTGGGGGTTTGAGCAAAATTTCAATGGGGCAAGCCAAAGGGCAATGCAAACTATGCAAATGCAAAACCTACTGTAACAAGGTTGAATTTGTAGCCTTGGAAGAATTTTAGATAGATCAAGTCCACATTGGGTTGCAAAATACGTATATAAGCCCCATATATATATATACAAGAAGCCTTTTGCTACTTCCGGGTGTAGTTACTATCTATTATGTATCTCACAACGAGTAAGTGTGTCTTATCTGAGTATATAATACTATGTATGTGGTAGTTATACATTTTAGGGTGGTATATAAGACTATTTATGTGGTATTTATACATTTTTAGGGGTGGTATATACAATTTTTTTGATATACTCCTTTTTATATGCAAATATGAAGATATTTATAAAATATACTAAAACTATGAACTCTCTTATAATTTTTTCGTGTGGTTCGCATTAGAGTATCTTATAATTAGTATATGAGTATACCCAAAGTGATAAAGAAGTATGTCAAGTTCTTTTAGTTTGTATACAAGAGATGTGAGTAACTACCCCAAGAGTAGAAAATATTAATCCTATATATATACACACACTACAAAACAAAAGGAGCTATACCAAAATACAGCTTAACCAACTGGTTGAACTCTTCTTCTATTGAAAAATGGATCGAAGTTTAACCCTGAGCCATTGCTACCTACATTGTAATTTCGTAATGAATAATTAATTAATTCAGCGCAAAATGCATGGCCTTTAACATTCAAAATGGAGTCCAGATCTACTGAAACTCCAAAATCAAACTAGAACAGTATCACACTAGGAATTAGGAAGAAAGAAATTACTCCCACCGTTTTTTGTGTTTACTTGACACTCCTTATCACACTAGAACAGTACCACTTCACTTTTTTTGCTTGCAAATCCTTATCACTCCTGGGTACATTATTTCATATTTTGCCCTTCCACTCCTCCTTGGCCCAAGTCACTCCACATATACCAAGCAGACAATGAGGGGCATATGGGTCATTCGAGCCCCCCAAAAAATTGATTGCCTTGGTAAGCGTGCCATTGTCAATAGTGTGAGTAAACGTAAGCGGACTCGACCAGGAAGCTTAGCACGGATCCTGCTCGGCTGCTCCGCCCGTCCGCCGTCGCCGCTGGCTGACAGCCTGACAGCAGCAACAAGCTTGCACCGCCCCTGCGCCCGAGCTGCGCCCCCGAACGAACGGAAGCAACGAGCACGGACCAGGACCAGCACCAGCACCAGCTAGTCTAGGACTGGTGAAGGACAAGCAAAGCAAGCCAAATTGGGTTTGCTTGGTTACAGCCTGTTGAAGTTCAAGGGCAATTTCTCAATTTGAGTTAAGAATAAATAGAAAAGGAAAGAAAAGTTTGTGGAGCCCACCCGTCATTGTGATGGAGGAAAGGATAAGGATTGGAGATTTTATCTCCAACATGAAGTGAACTGCTTCGACAGTTTTGGCTCTCGGCGGTTCGGCGGCGGGTGACTCGGGCCATGGGATCTCGCCGGATTGGGCGGGTTGCGTGCCGTCGGTTGGTGGGTCAGCTCCTCCGCCTCTTCAAAGACTGGTTCTCCACTCTTCTTTTGAGCCCGAAGAAAATTTCAGTGAATGGTTCCCCCAAATCTTGACGCTTCCTCCTGATTTTTAGCTTTATATCTGAGTCTTGGTGCTGCTGCGTCGCCGGGTTTTGACTCGGTGCTGTCAATGGTGAAGCCCAGACCTATCTTCCTTGCGTATCAGATCAGTTTTTCTCTTGAGCCATTTCTCTGTTGGTTGCTCTGGAAGAGAAATTGGTACCTGCGTATTGGTTGATTTGCTCGGTGTTGGCTCTGGCTTGGTCGGTGGTGAGGGAGAAGGATTCGTTTTCGGTCAGTGTCTTCAGTGGTCTTGAGTCATTTCTATGTAAGGCCGCAGATCTCGGACAGCTTGGACTAGCCCAATGAGTTTGCACTCATATGCGGCCAACTTTGTATGGACTAGAGCGATAGCACGACTGAAGAACACCACTCAGATATTGTAAGCCTTTCTACGATCAGTCTATAGTTGTGAGCGTTTATACGATCACTCCATAGTCGTGAGTATTTCTACAACCATCTCTTATTGTATGCCTTTCTACGACCAGTCTATGATCGTAAGTCTTTCTACAACCATATCAGTTAATATCACTCTATAAGCGATAAAGCCCGCAGACATGTGGGCCCAATCGATTAGGGATTCTTATGCGTTGTGTTCAATACACAAAGCAATTAATATACACTATTATCTTCTGGGATAACTACACGTATTTCGCCTCTGTCTCCAATGATAACTGCCGGGTGACGTAGGGTGTTATTTCCCTAACAATAACCTCCATCGACGGACATATTTTATCAAGCGATTAAGTCACCTCTTGGCCTGGAGTAACTGTCACCCCTTTGTGTGCTACATAAAGGCAAGAGTCAGTGGACATTGGGGCAGATGAGAAGATGACATTAGGCATTAGTTTTCTTTCTAATTGTAAAGAGCATATTCAATATAGCAACACAGGAGTATGGTTGTTATTCTCTCCGGGGAAGGCCTGAACCTATCTAAATCCCTATATCATTCTCTGTGTGGTTCTAATTCTAGGAGACCCCCCAAATATTCATTTGTAAGATCGATTCTAAACTATCGACAGTTGGTGCCGACTGTGGGCAGTTCTCGGTGATTCATTTTCGACAAGTTCTCGTGTTTTGTTTTCAATTCTGATGCTTCCATGATAGGAGAGTGGAATGAGGAGAACTGGTTCAATTTGGCTGACTACGCAAAACTCGACATGGTTGCCTACTACGAACATGAGCAGATCATTATTTCATCTGATGGCAATGCAACCTCCAGGGATCTTTCACCAGACCCAAGAGACCATGTCACAGACAAGGTTGATGAGAGATCTTTCTTCCCCACAACATTATATCCAGACGAGGATCCAGATTCCTCAAAGAGCAAGGGTCCATTCTATCCAGTGAGGGTTCCCCCTTCAAATGTTCGAGTCCGTCTGAGGCCGTCCGATCTAGTACGACAAGTCCTGAAATTTATCATTCCGGGACTCAATCATCATCTAGTAATCGTCACCCTTCGCTTACCCCCACGAGGTGTGTGGTCGAGCCTGCTCTTCTTGCGGATTCAACCATACCCTCGGAGGCTTCACCTTCGATTACGGCTATAACCCAGAATTCCCCTTCTTGGAGGGGATTACTCCAAGTCGCGAGACGTTGTCGTTCGACTACTCATCAAGCCAAGAGGACTCAGTCACAAGTGGAAATCATATCTAGGAGGTCTTTGTCCTATCCTCAGATCCTAATATCTCTTCAAGGGACAGGACTGGGAATGCTTCCCATCGCTCACTCACTTCGGGCTCTCGTGGTGATGGTGAGGACGCCTCCGGCGATGAACAAGATCAATACCTTCGTGAGTGTGGGAGAAATTCTAGAAATGATCGCTCTCCACTTAGGAAAACTCAAGCAAACTCATATGTGGATGATCTCGAGACCATCCGGAGGAGGAGTTTTCTCGGTTTGGCGGGATACTATCGTTGCTTTATTGAGAACTTCTCCAAAATTGCAAAGCCAATGACTGAATTGCTCAAGAAGGACATGAAATATTTGTGGTCCGTCGACTGTGAGAAGAGTTTTCAAGAGCTCAAGAGGAGATTGACCACGGCTCCAGTTCCTGTTCTTCCCGACGTCCACCGAAACTTCGATATCTATTGCGATGCTTCTCGTCAAGGATTCGGTTGCGTTCTTATGCAAGAGGGCAAAGTAGTGGCTTATGCATCAAGACAATTGAGACCTCATGAACTCAATTATCCCACCCACGACTTGGAACTAGCTGCAGTGGTACATGCATTAAAGATTTGACGACATTATCTCATCGGTAATCGTTGCGAAGTGTATTCGGACCAAAAAAATTTGAAATATTTGTTCACTCAACCGGATCTAAACCTTAGGCAAAGAAGGTGGTTGGAATTGATCAAAGATTATGATATGGGTCTCAAATACCATCCGGGCAAAGCTAATGTTGTGGCCGATGCTCTCAGTCGCAAGGTCTATTGCAATACGTCGATGATCAAGGAGCAGTAGCCCGCCCTTCATGAAGAATTTCAGCGGCTCAACTTAGGAGTGATTGAGCATGGGTTCCTCGCTGCCATGACTGTGCAACCAACTTTAGAAGATCAGATCAAGGAAGCAGAATACCAAGAATGGGATAGCCAAGTGCTTCTCAGAAGATGACAATGGTGTTGTATGGTTCAGGCATCGCCTTGTGGTTCCGAGAGACACAGAATTGCGAGATTTGATTCTCTGTGAAGCACATGATTCCCTTTTATCCATTCATCCCGGGGCCACAAAGATGTATCAAGATCTCCGACAAAGGTTTTGGTGGACCCGAATGAAGAGAGAGATCGCAAAGTTCGTTGCTGAGTGCGACGTGTGTTGTCGTGTCAAGGCCGAGCATCAGCGTCCAGCAGGCCTGCTTCAGCCTTTGCCAATTCCAGAGTGGAAGTGGTATTCGATCGGGATGGATTTTATCATCGGTTTACCCAGGTCACCAAAGGGAAACAATGCCATTTGGGTGGTCATTGATCGGTTGACTAAAGTGGCACACTTTCTTCCAGTCAAGACCAAGATTCGTACCGATCGTCTAGCTGAGCTCTATGTCTCCAGGAATGTAAGCTTGCATGGGGTACCGAAGACGATCGTCTCTGATCATGGTTCCATCTTCACTTCCCATTTCTGGCACAGCTTGCAAGAAGCTATGGGAACTCGCCTTTCTTTCAGCTCAGCATATCATCCTCAAACCGATGGCCAGACTGAAAGAGTCAATCAAGTGTTGGAAGACATGCTCTGTGCTTGTGTCCTATCCTATGGGAAGAATTGGGAGAAATACTTGCCATTCGCCGAGTTTTCTTAAAATAATAGCTTTCAAGTCAGTCTCGGTATGACACCTTTCGAGGCCTTATATGGGAGAAAATGCAGAACCCCGTTGAATTGGTCAGAAACCGGTGAAAGGCCGTTCTTTGGCCCGGACTCAATCAATGAGGCAGAGAGCCAAATTCAGCTTATTCGTGATCGACTACGCATGACTCAATCAAGGCAGAAGAGCTATGCGGATCGTCGCCGTCGTGAGTTGAGTTTTGAGCCAAATGACTTTGTTCATCTCAAAGTCTCTCCCCTGAAGGGTCATCAACGATTCGGCGTCAAAGGCAAGTTAGCTCCTCGATATGTTGGACCTTACCGCGTCATTGAGAAGAAAGGATCAGTTTCCTACAAGTTAGAAGAAGTGCCTTCGTGTTCCTACTGAGGAAGCTCCCTTGGAAAGTCTTGATGTTCAAAAAGACTTGACCTACCGCGAGTGTCCTTTTCGCATCCTTGAGGAAGCTGAACGAAGAACGAAATCGTGCCATCAAATTCCTTAAAGTTTAGTGGACGAATCATTATGAAGACGAAGCAACTTGGGAGAGGGAGGATCGCCTGCGTGCGGACTACCCATCCTTCTTTACCGAGTAGGCGGAATCTCGGGACGAGATTCTTGTAAGGGGGGGGTTTGTAACATCCCAAAGCTCTGGGTTTGTATTTCAAATATATGAAAATGAGGATAAATTAAAACTTTTGGATGCATCCTGTTGTCATTTAAAATCTCTGGAAATTATCCCCTTGATGTGTGGACTTCAAATTCAATTTGGTTTATTGACTTGAAGTGTTGCAATTCAAGATATTCTAGTCAAACCTTGTGATAATTCTTTGGAAATATTTTTCCTAAATTCTTGATCATCCTGGTAACCTCCCCGAGAAATTTCATAATTTTTAGAAATTATTTGCTATCTCTTAAGGGTTGGTCAAACCAGTTGTCTCCCTGGTCAAACCCCTATTCAGCAGCTTGTGAATTTTCTAGCGGGCAATGCACTGTACGAAAAGTTCTGGAAAATTTACACACGGTTGATCTTGAAGTCAGGACCACTTAGTAAAAATTTCAGAATTTTTAGAGCTGTAGAGCTACCTCTGGAAATTTCCAAATCATCTCAGCCTTTTCAATTCAAATATGGAATCACTGTTCCTTGGGCTTGAACCCGAGTCAGACTCCGACCCGGCTCCCGCGGTTCAACCCAACCAACTAACCGCGTGGCTCGTGAGCCGTCCGATGCAGATCCTCCGGTCCTGATCTCGCACCCGTTCGGACCGCGCTGAACCCTTCCCTGCGTCTGAGCCGTCCATTTCCGATCGAACGGCCCCAAACCCCGAACTCAACCAGCTCAGCCGCACCGCACCTTAACCGTAGATCAACGGCCTGGATTGAGTGGCTGATCGGACCGACCGATCGCCCCTTTTACTTGGACCGTCCGATTTGGGGTCAACGACCTAGATTGAGTGGCCGATCGGACCGGCCGAACACCCCATTCGCTTGAGCTGTCCGATCCCGATCGCACACTCCAGAATCGCCCCACGCCACAGGGCCTTCTTCCACCTTGGGCAGGCGCTGCTCAAGAGCTGAGCTCCACGCGGCCGTTGCATGCTGTGCGTCTCCATCAACGCCGTTGTCGCACCGCCCCTGGCTACCAATCGCAGGGCTTCGCCCACCTTCTTCCGCACTTCTCCTCTCGGTGACTGAGGAGAGGGGTGCTCGTTTGTGCAGCTCCCACGGGTAAGCTTTCCGCCCGCTGCGTCACTCGACTCCTACCTTCCGTGGCCTTTCCATTTTCGCTCACTGGAGCTTCTGTTATTGAGTGTAGGATCCAAGACTAGCTCGTGCTCTCGCTAAGTCCAGAGCGCGCCTAGAGCTACACCCTTCGGCCATTATCGACTCTGGTGAGATTCTCCCTCGATCAATCGCGTCACCTTGTGTGCTTTAAGCCACTGATCAGAACCCCTCAACTTAATTCGCCAATGCACGACAGGACTTCGTTGATTTGAAGAAATCTCATTTTCGGCCACTAGGCTGCCCCCTTCGTCTCGCACCCTGGTCCGGTGAGTAGTGTGTCGATTCACTGCTTTTCTAGCACCCTCATTCGATGCTTTAGCTAATCCGGCCATTCGGTTGTCACCATTTTGCTCCAGTTGTGCTCCCCACGTTGTAGCTTATCGCCGCCGTGGACCATCATCGTCGGCAAGTTACTTCAGCAACTTCCGACCCCCCCGGTACTCAGGTAGTCTCCCAGTAATCCTTAGCAGCCCAGGCACCCGCTGTCTTGAACGCTGCGGAGCTCTTGCCACGTTTTGCTCATTGCTGTATTGACCACCGCCGCTCAACGCCGGCTAGCCACCGTTCTGGGCCGGCTCAGGTGCCGTGAGTACCCTCATCGGGTGCGCCGTACTATTGTGCACCTGTACATGCCCTCAGATCACGCCGCCTTGGGCTACCACGCCGGCGAGCCACCGGCAAAGCAAGCGGAGCCACAGCCTGTTTTGTCGGAAAGACGACAGTGGCTGTAGCAAAGTAATTAGGGTATTAATGAGTACTTATGGATGAAATCACTCTCGAAAAATCTGGTGTTAACGCATTTAGTGAGTAGCATATGGTCTATGGAAGGTTGGCCCCATGGCCAGTTAAATGGTAGTGTAAAATTAGGTAGTAAGTTTTCCCGTAAGGAAAACGTATTCTGTGTACGCTGAAACCGAGAGTACGTTCTCGTTATCGTTTGGCGTATTTTCGAAGTTCGCTTTCGTTGTTTCTCGGCGAGGCTGGGTCAAAGTTGACCCAATCAACCCTTGACCAGGGGTCCCGCTTGGCAGTGGCTGTGGCTAGCATCTGGGTTGGTAAGAAAAGTATTAATGTATTTGGAAATCCCGAAATGATCTATTTATACACTGAAAAATGCAATTAACTTCACAAATGCAGAACTATTTTATTTTAACTCCAAAAAATAGTGAAACCACTTTTGTTATTTTTCATTTTTAGTGAACTTTATTATAAAATATGTTTCAACTTTGTCACTATCTCAGAAAATATATTTTGTGGAGAGTGCTTCAAAAAGGAATTTTTAATACATTATAAATTGCTTTTAACTTTGAAAATGCCTAACTAATTCATAAAAACTCCAATTGAGGTGAACCAAATTATTTTGGTTATGTAATAATTTTCTATATCTATTTTTGTAATCCTCATGTCCACCACTACTCCAGAAAATTTCGCGAAAGTTTTAGATGAGGTGAACAGTGGCAGATTATAATTAAATTTGATTATTCTAAAAACTGATTTTTAAACGGCTATAACTTCTGCATAGAACATCCAAATGAATTTATTCTTATTGCTAAATCTATCTAAAATCATGATTTTTATTCTGTGAATTTTTCATAATTTTTGGATGACTTTGTATTTTGGGGTCTTTTCGGTGTTATTCGTTCTTATTGTGCTTTCGATTTCTTTCGGTAGGTTCAGACGATATTATTGATTACGAGAGCGCTTCTCTGCAGCAAGAGGGTAATCCACAGCAAGGTAAGCAGTTTGATCATGTTAATCCCAGTATTTTCAAGTCTAATATATTGATTTCAACTTGTATGTATGCATTGCCATTTTGTTGTTAAAATATGGTTTGATCCTATAGTTGCATACTCTGTAGGCAAATGATTACTCTCTACTACCTGAGCCTAGGTTATTTGCTGTGATTAGAGTCCGTGGATGGGCTCTTGTCACTTAGTAGATTTCGAGTTAATATGCTTAGACATGCTTAGCTATCGGTAGTTTTGGGCGATCATCGACTTAGTTGATGATCTTTATCACACAAAACTTATTATTACTCCATTATGTCCAACACTTTGTGCTTTGTTAATTTGTAAATCTAAAACTGAAGATAAAATTGTTTTAGACTTGGGCATAATGGTATGTTGGTGTGATTGTTTGGTGTGACATGGAAAGGTACCCGAGTCAACAAGGATCGAATTACTTGCGCCATTGATCCAAGCACTTTTGCGTGGTAACCACACGAGAGAGATATGGGACCTCTCTTGAATTAGTACTTTGGTGTGTGTTAGCTCCGAGTCACAGGAGATGAGTTGTGTGTGTTGTGTGAAAAAGGATCTGTGTTATTGTGTTGGGTGTGCGGTGGTGGAGTTCCGGGTAGGTTCTCCACCTCGAGGGGTATCGTAGTTGTCCAAGGCTTTGCCCGTGAGGGGTAGTTGACCGAGGCTTTCAATACTTCCTGGATGCAAGATACACACTCTTTACAAAATTCATGCATCAATTCCATTCATCCACATAGAACCAAGCATAAACAACAAACCGTAAGATGAGAGGCCGACCTACCAAACGACATGTACATAAAGAAGTTTAACAAATGAAGCAAAAGTGCCATAAGATGACCATAAACCAAAAGAGCCAATCAATGTGCCTTTACACCGTCAGATCCACACATCTCACAAAAGTGAGGCCTTGGGGCTCACCTTCCTCCCAAACAAAAGCGGTAGGCAAAAGCCGGTGAGTACTTTGAATGTACTCGCAAGACTTACATGTGGAATAACAAACCTGTACATATACTACATGCAAGCTCATTGAAGTGGAAATCAGATGTTTTATTTTTAGCATAAAGCAAGTTTCCATTTGCAATAATGTAATACATTTAAAAGCAAGTTGACAAATCTGCTTTTAATGTTCAAGTAAGCGACACAACGTATGGGTTTCTATCCATACTGATTTGCGACTGTAGTTAATGCATAATATTGGAAATGTCTTGTAGGACTTAGCCGTGTTGGTGGAGCATTCGTGTTGAGCATACCTAAGGAAGTGTGCTTCATAGCTTGGCAAAAAAGGCAAGGGTTTGGCAAAAGACCTCCAAGGTGTGGGTACATTGGTACACCTAGTCTTCAAGCAGGTTAAAACTATTCAATAGCCTCGTCCTAGGTTATGGACAAGCTTGGTTATTTCCCGCAAGAATTAGACTACAACCTTTGTTTTAAAACTTGACATGGGTGGTATGAATGGGTAATTCATGCTATTGTTGTGGTGACTATTGGGTTAATCATTTTCAGGATGTTGTTGTCATCTATTTATTGTTATTTACTGCTATTTGAACAATAAAAACATATTGTAAAATTGCTTTTAAATGTACTACATTATTGCAAATAAAGATTGCTTTATGCTGAAAATGAAACATACAGCCACCACATAAATAAGCTTGCATGTAGCTATGTATAGGTCTGTTACTCTACACGTAAGTCTTGCGGAGTACAATTTTTGTACTCATTTGCTTTGCTTAACTATTTGTTGCAGAGGAGGAAGGTGAGCCCCAAGGGCCTCACTTTTGTGAGATGTGCTGCGGGTTAGACGACTAGCTCGGTGGACCGGTTGGTTGCCTTGTGGGTTAAAGACACACTAATTGGCTTTTGTTTATCGCCATCTTATGCCACCTTGCTTCCGCTGTTATCTTAGACTCTTAGTTGTATTTGGCCGGTCGGCCTCTTTTGTAATAACTCTATATTGTATGTCTTTCGAATTGCTTAGTCGTGCTTTGGATTCTATGTGATGAATGGAATTGATGCATAATTTTTGTCTGGGGTATGTGTACTGCACTTTTGGGAAGTACATATATGCCGAGAGCCGTGATATTTGATTTGTAATGCTTTACTCATCTTGATGGTTAAGTACTACAAATTAAATACCCCGGGGTCTCACACTTTTTGAGATGGCCGACCGACATGCCACTGCTGCAGAAGTGGTCAAGTGAAACAGAACCATCGATCGAGATGATAAAGATACTCAAGAAGTAGGCAAAAGTAGCAAGGAGAAGGATAAAAAGACCAAGAAGTCCAAAAGCAAGACCAAAGGCCAAAAGCCTCAAGTCAATAGCTCCAAGGAAGTTTTAGCCACAAGCGATAAAGAGCCTCGGGGCACCAAGCCATACTCTGATTGGGGCAAGGGCAAACACCCCGAATGGAAGAATGACAAGCCTAGGTGGTGTCCTTTCCATAAAAGGGAAGGGCACAACCTTCACAACTGCCGAGTTTTCCAACGAAAACTTGAGAAATACTACACCGACAAAGGACCTCTTCCTACACTTGAGTAGGTATGGCAAACAAGTGGTCGAAAGCAGTTGGACGATGATGAGGAGATGCCATTTCAGGATCCAAAGTACACCATCGATCATATCTATGGAGGATGTTCGGCATACGAGTCAAAACGATAGCTCAAATATGTCGAGCATGAGGTAAACTCTATTGACTCTCATCTTATCAATAAATTACCAAAGTGGTCGGAGGTCACCATCTCTTTCGAGAAGGGTGACTGTCCGATCCTTTCTACTCGAACAAGCCGATTTCTGATGATGGTCGGGCCCACCATCAACAACTGTCGAGTAAATCATGTGTTAGTTGATGGTGGGAGTTCATTAAACATATTGTTTACAAGTGCACTGGATGAAATGCAAGTACCTAGGACCAAAGTAAAACTTGTACGATACTCATTTCATTAGATCGTATCGGGTCTTCGGCCAAACCTATTGGTCAAGTTTCTCTTCCTGCAATGTTTTGCCTCCAAGCTACTTCAAGACAAAAAAAACTCTTTTGATGTAGTCGATTTCGATATGGCATACAATGTCATACTCGGACGACCAACTTTTGCACGATTTCTAATGGCTGCTCAATATGGTTATCAATATCTTAATATGCTAGGCCCAGCGGAGTATTCACAGTCTATTGTGATAAAAAGATGGTGCTTACATGCGACCAAAAGAACCTCGAAATGGTTGGCCAGATACCAACTCGAGAAGCAAGCAGGGTCAGCCTTCGACCAAGTTGTCAAAGACTAAAGCTGCACGAAAGCCGAACAATCAAGTTAAAGAAATTCCGCTGAACCCAGAGGAGCCTTCAAAGGCTATTTGCATTGGGGTTACTTCCGACCCAAAATAGGAACACGCCCTCGTCACCTTCCTTCGAGCTAACACAGATGTCTTCGTGTGGCAAGCATCCGACATACTTGGAGTCCCCAGGGAGGTTATTGAGCATATGCTAGCTCTGCGGCCTGATAAGAAACCCATAAGCAAAAATTACAGAGATTTACACATGATCGATGAGATGCTATCAGATTAGATTTGGACAGGCTACTTAAAGCAAGCTTTATAAGGGAAGTCCATCACCTAGAGTGGTTGGCTAACCCTGTAATGGTTAGAAAGTCTAATGGTAAGTGGCATATGTGTGTAGACTTTACTAATCCAAATAAAGCTTGTCCAAAAGATGATTTTCCTTTTCCTCGTATTGATCAGTTGATTGACTCTTCTGCTGGCTGTGAAATATTAAGTTTCCTAGATGCATATTCTGGTTATCATCAGATTAGTATGTGTTTAGATGATGAAGAAAAGGCCATATTTATTACGTCATTTGGAATATTTTGCTATGTCAAAATGCCATCTGTTTTAAAAATGCTGGCGCTTATTTTCAACGCTTGATGCAAACTATCTTTTTTCTTCAACTAGGTCAAAATTTGGAAGCCTATGTGGATGATTTGGTCATAAAAAGCATCAAGCGCCTTAATCATATTTCCAATCTACAAGAAACATTCGACAACCTCAGAAAATACTATTTGAAACTCAATCCTGAGAAGTGTGTGTTTGGAGTCTTTTCAGGAAATTGCTTAAATTTTTTGTTTCTGCACGAGGAATCGATGCAACGCTTGAAAACATAAAGGCCATTGAGCAAATGGGACCTCCTACCATGAAGAAAGAAGTCCAAAAACTCACAGGATGTATGGTGATTTTAAGTCGCTTCATCGCACGACTAGGAGAAAAAAAGACTTCTTTTCTTTAAACTTCTAAGGAAACATGATGGCTTCGAATGGTTAGAGGAGGCAAACAATGCCTTCGAGGGTGTCAAGATGCATATTATGAGTACTCCTGTTCTGATTTCTTTGAAACCAAAAGAGATACTCTTAATATATCTAGCTGTGAGGGCAGTGCTGCTTGCCGAACGTGAAAACGTTTAACGCCCATTTACTATGTAAGTGAAATTTTACACGGGCCTAAGGAGCGATACCCTCAGATCCAAAAATTGTTATATGCCCTCCTTATGTCTTCGAGAAAACAGAGGCATTATTTTCAAGCGCACAAGATAATTGTGTGATCTTTGTTTCCCTTAGGAGAGGTCCTACAGAACAGGGAAGCAGCGGGACGCATTGCAAAATGGCCAGTTGAACTTGGGAAGTTCAACCTCCATTTTGTATCCCGAACGGCCATTAAATCCCATATCTTGGCAGACTTTGTCGTCGAATGGATAAATTCTGAACCTATTTAGGATCCCCAATACGAATCCTGCGACCAGTTGACAATGTACTTTGATGGGTCACTTACACTAAGTGGCTCAGGGACTGGGGTGGTCCTGAAATCTCCTACAAGAGAGACCTTAACGTATGTTATTCAATTAAACTTTTTAGCCACAAATAACGTGGCAGAATATGAAGATTTGCTGGTTGGCATACAAGCAGCGAAAGCGCTCAGGATTCGATGTCTACTCGTGAGAGGAGACTCTCAACTAGTCGTGAATCAGGTAGGAAAAGAGTACCAGTGCTCTAATCCAACCATATTTCGGTACTTATCGGAAGTGAGAAAGCTTGAAAAATATTTTTTAGTTTCGAAGTATACTATATCCCTCGAAAGGATAGCTTCCTTGCTGACCAGTTGGCTCAAATGGCTCTGTTGCCCAGCCACAAAGTAATGGGGCAATCGAAAGAGCAAATGGCCAAATTATGTAGGGAATCAAAACTCAGGTCTTTGACCAACTTATAAAGCACTTAGGAGCTTGGCTAAAACAGTTACCCTTAGTATTATGGGCAATTCGCACGACTGCTTATCGGGCTATAGGGGAAACACCATTTTTCCTAGTTTTTGGGGTTGAAGCCATTCTTCCACCAAAACTAAATATTCGGTCGACAAGGGTAAAAAATTACAACAACTCTAACCAGGAATAATTTCGAGCATATGACATTAACCTACTCGAAGAAAAATAGAATCAAGCCTTAATCCGTTCTGCAGTCTACCAACAAGCCCTACGCAAATACTATGATCATAAGGTACAGCCTCGCAGCCTTGTTGCAGGTGACTTGGTAGTGAAAAGATTCAATTCTAGTGTAATCGGAATAAACTTCCCCCCAAATAAAAAGGTCCTTGCATAGTGGTCGAAGTTACACGACCAGGCTCGGTACGACTTCCATTCTAACTCTTGGAATAGTGACCAATGACGCAAATTCTATATGTAACCTCTTACTTCCTTAATAAAGTTTATGCTTTCTTCAATATTTATTGCTTTACATTGAGCAATGCTTCGATGATTTTTTTTGATAATTTTTTTAACAACTTGGTTTTCTTTACACTGGTCGAAGGAAGGTAACATCACTTCGTCGAAGTCTTTACTCTCTGTATGCGGTCTTGCCCACTAGAAGGAATTTCCTAGTGTCGACGTGTTCCTTACTTTTTCTGCCAAAAACAAAGAAACTAGGTTCAACAAAATACAATCAAATTAATTTGAAGCAAGCTCTTTTCGACTTAGTTTATTTCTTCATTTTCTTACGAAGAATTTTCTAAGAGGATTAAGCTTTCATAATTTGTTGGAATACTCTTAATACCCTTGATTTGATTAACCTAGTCGGAGGAAGTAACACCACCAAGTCGAAGTCTTTCCTTTCTGCACGTGGTGCTGCCCACTAGAAGGGACTTCCTAGCGTCGAGTTGTTTCTAACTTTTGCTACCAGTACAAGCAAATCGAGTTCAATAAGAAAGGTCCAACAATTTTTTAAGTGTAATCTTTTTTCACTATTTACTTAGTTTAGATAACTGAACTAAGTAAATAGTCGGGGGCTAGTATAAAGTTATAAATATGACTTCCATTCTTAATCTTAAAGGTTTAATCTTCATTTTTTCATTTCTTATCTTATGAGTTACTAACTACTCGATGAGACAATTTGTAGAAACCTAAATGTTTATATTCATAAACAAAAGATTGTATTTACAACAATATTCCCTATTACAAACTACTATAGTACGGGAGATCCGATTTGCATCTCCTCTGCAACCTTCTTGTTGATTGGTTGCAGTTCTTCAATCAGTCATACTGCCTCTACTTTAGGGCAGTCGAAATCGACTTCGATTGGTTGAAGACTAAGATTACGGTCATGTGCATTAAGCTTTACCAAGGCATAACTTACTGCACTTTCGACCGCTTCTCTTATCGAGTCAGCTTGATTGGCCTTCATAATTGTTATTAACTCCTACAAAGTTTCAACTTGTTGTCTAATGACACCCGTATGGGCAATCATGGTGTCTCCAAGAGGAGTGACCTCCTTAGCTCCAAGTCCCTCGAACACATTGTTAAGGAGCGAAATATTGTCTTAAAGATTGATCTTCGTTGTCTTCATCTCCTCCTGACTATGAGTAGTAACTTCTTGGAGTTGTTTTATTTTGACTGATTGCTCTAAAAATAGAGTACGACCAGTTAGAAAAATACTTCCTAAGAGACTAGTAAATAAAGACGATCATAAGTAAAGAATGTCTTACCTAATAGTTGAAAATGAAGTTTCTTGATCTCATTGTTGTGGGAGGCAGCATTCTTTGTGCACTGCTCTTCCCATGACTTTATACTCTTATCTTTTTCTTTGTTGAAATGGTGAGTTTGTTGATTACCAAGGTCTTTGATTCGACCTCTGTTTTGAGCTTACCCATACCGACCTCTTTTTCTAAAAAGAAAAAAAGAGTTAGAGAAAGAAAAGAAACTTATTAAGATGAATAATTTTAAGTGAAAAACTTACTATTTATTTCATTCTGCACCTCGTAAGCTGTAGAATTTTCCTCCTGAAGGTTCTTCAATATGTCTTCTTTTCATCCTTTAGCTTTTGCACTTCAGCTTTGACATAGTTGAGTGCAGAAGTTAAGGTATTTTCATCATCTCTAGATCTCCAGAAGGTTAAAGAAGACACAAGTATCTCGAAACAGAATAAGATTGCTCGTAGTAAATACTTACGATCTCACTGCTAGTTGGCAAAGCTCGGCTTGCTGCTTCTTAAGTAACACAAATTGCTTATGGTATTCACCAACGATGGCAACTTGTTCAAGAGATCTCTGAACAAAGAAAGACAATGAGAAAAGCGAAAACTCCAAATCTAGAAATATTTGGCATCGAGTACGTACACAGATGGTTGACCGAGAAAAGTTGCCATACACCCTCTCAGAATCTTGGAGTTCATAAAGTTGCTCAACTTGGACCACCATACTTTTTAAAGATGCTCGTCATAAAAAATATGTCCCCTGTTCCAAATGTCCTTAGGGTGTGGGATTCGATCGTGAGACTTGAATGAAGAAGATCCGATAGTTGGTGGGCCAAAGAACTCAGGAAAGAGGTTGATGAAGTCTTTGTCTTCTTCGTTGCTGGCAAGAGTAACAACTCCTCCCTGAGGACCAGGAGGAACATCTTCTGTGACTTCCTTCCTGGCACGGTGGTTGGAGATTCCTCCTCCATCTTGACCGGATGCTTCTAGCGATCGTAGGACCAGATCCCTTGTTCGATTATTGATATCCTCAATAACAGGCCAGATCACCATAGCGACCGGATCTTCCGCCATCTTTGCCTCTGTCTCTATGATCGCCTCAGTGATCGTAGCTACTTCAGTGGCTGCAACTTTCTCCGCTACCACCACAGGGATAAGTGTCGATTCTTCGACCACCTCCATTGTTGTCTCTTTGACTACAGGAGACACAATAGTTGCCTCTGCGATTGCAGGAGACACTGTTGGGATACGGGTAGGTTACGCTAGCTGGCAATCCAAAAATTCTACCACATAAACTAGGATGCCATGCAAGTAAGAGATCATATATCATTACCACCAGACGCAGAAGCATGGCAAGAAGAGTTGGAGCAGCCTGATCCAACGTAGAACGCATCGATGAAATGGTCGAAGTCGACCGTCCAGCGTAGTCGATCGTCCTCGGTGGCAATCGTCTCCTCCAGCAACCAATTGAGTTCCTCACCAAGGTCGTGGATTGTACTCAAGCACAACAGCAACCACAGTAGCACCTCTACGGTATCCACACGTCTAGGAAAGGAACACCTTACACTGGTGTGCTAGCACCAACTCGCATGGTAGGACTCTCAGGAAGATGGTGGCTAGGGTTTTGGTAGAGAAACTCATGTCACATCTATCATGTGTGTCTCCCAACAGCCTCATGCATCTCTGTATCTGTAACATCCCAATTTTCAGAGCTTTAAAAATCTTTTAAATAGTTATAGTGAGAAAAATTCACCATTTGGATTTATTTGAATATTAAATTAAAAAGCTTAATATGGACTTTAAGGACAAACTATTTTAATATGCTTAATCCCAACATCAACAATTGTCAAAACTATTTTATTTAGATTCTATATGCATGAATATATTTTATAGAATTTTTCCAAAGTCATTTGCTATTTTCTATTGGCTATTTGTATTTCCTGGATTTATTAAAAAGAAAAAAATCAAAAGAAAATCCTTCGAAACAGTGCTGGGCCGAAGCCCATCTCGCCCCAGCCGCGCCCTCGTCCGTTGGATGCTTGACGCGTGCCCCTCGTTTCCGATCGGACGCACGCGCTCAACCAAGCCTTCCTCCGTTGGATGTTCGCCGCGTGGCTTCGCCACGATCGATTCCTTCGCTTCGCGCGCCGCTGCGCCAGTGGGACCATCACCGAATCGTCGTCTTCGCGGCGCCTTCTTCTTCCTCGCGCCCGCGCCGCCGCGCCATTGCTGGAGCTTCGAGCTCCGTCCGACAAAACCGATTCGGTTGCTGATTCTTTGCGCCGACCCCACCAAATCGCACCTCGCTGATTTCTTATCCGCTCCAAACCGAATCAAACCCCGGATCCTCTCAATCTTCAAAATCAAGGATTTCAAAATCCGCCGCTTTGGACCATTGGGGATTTCCACCGCGCCCTCCCGCCTATAAATACCCCCTTA
The DNA here is from genome assembly GCA_036346395.1 of Hsuehochloa calcarea. NCBI lineage: Eukaryota > Viridiplantae > Streptophyta > Magnoliopsida > Poales > Poaceae > Hsuehochloa > Hsuehochloa calcarea. The sequence goes on along the minus strand of CM070593.1, from coordinate 11,202,879 downwards.
GCATCGCCTGCACTCCGCAACCCGTAGCCGCCACCCTCGTCGCCCGATCGCTCTAGCGCCGCCGCATTTCAAGTTTTAGGTTTTCGATCGAGCTTCTTCTCCGGTGAATTGCGCGCCGCCGTTGTCGCCCTTGCTCCACCGACCACACCACCGTGATCGAGAAGTCCCGTGCTACCTCGGCGCACTCCTCGTCACCGAGCATCGCCGAACACCTCCCGACAAAACCCGAGCCTTCACCGCTTCTTCCTCGCCACGGCCGCCACCGTCGTTGCGCTACGGTAAGGGCACCCCGAGTCGCGCAATAGCACGGGAACAATCTGTACCCTCCATCGCCGGCGAAGTCGCCGCTGTTCGCGGTGACCATCGGGTCCCGAGCGCCACCGCCGTTTGTCATCGGCTTCGGCCGGCGTCGGCCACGGTGTGGCATTGCGTGGCGCCAGATCGGCCAAGACACGCGTCGTGGCTCGGTCCACCGCGCCAGATCTCCCTCGGTTCGGTGCACTCGGTCCACCGTGAACCCCGATACTGACATGTGGGGCCCACATGTTAGATTTCTTTTTAAATCTATTTTCTTTTCCGGAAATTCTCAGCTGACGCAAGCATTGCGCAATAATCCGATTTTTCTTTATAAAATTAATTCGGGAAATTCAATAAAATCCAAATTAGGGTTTTATTTGATTTTCAAACTTCCAAAGCCCATATCTTTTGCATCCGAACTCCGATTGAGCCCATTCAAATTTGTAAATTCATATAAAATCAAAATCTATTTAATGGTGAATTTTATTTGATTTTTGGATTTGTTTTTGCCTCTGTTATTTATTTATTTTTGTTTCTTTTGTCTCGTTTGCGAGTAGACGTCGATACTTCGGGGAATTTTGCAGGAGAAGGAGCACCTCAAGACCAAGACCAATATCTAGATCTATTCCAAGGCAAGTTATACCTTTGATCATCTTGAACCCAGTTTTCAAATTACTTTGTTTCAATGTATTGCATTCTATTTCAAGTATTTATTTAAATACTTTTGGGATAGTTATTAATCCAAATTTGTTATACCACCTTGTCTATTGTATGCCATGATCTTTTGTCACCCTAGGTTGGTTCATTATTAGTTGGTATTATCATAGCACCAACGTGGGTTGGTTAGATACGAGTAGATTGCTTAGCCATGCTATGAGTCATCATTTCATGTGAGTTGCAATTATAAACTTGACTAAGTGATTATGGAACTGTATGATGAAACTGTGTGTGCTGTGTGCTGTTACTCGTTGATGGCATGTGTTGCACTTAATCAACAGGTTGGGAAAAGATTTAGACTGAGGCAAGTGGTGGATCTGTGTGGAGCTGTGTGATATAAACTTTGTGATTTGGATTAAAACTGGAAGTCTTGCCTTGGTCAATTAAGGACTTAACTTTGTGCGCCATTGAACTGGGCCTTACTGTACAACCACATGCCTAGTATGGGCTGGGCCTAACTTAGTAAGTTATGGAGTCTTGACATTGACAACTCAGGTTGTATTTAAACTATGTGATGGGCTGGAGGTGTGATATGTCACATCGCGGGATGGTTCGCTGCATCCCTGTCCAACGGTGTGTCGCTCCAAGGGTCAGTGTACAAATTGGACGGCAGGAAAGCACATCAGGAGTGTCATTGTTTGAGATGAAGTCTCTGAAAGGTTTTGTTATGGTCAGTGCTGGCCCCACTGGTTGTATCATGTGGGTAAAGTGTACAGCCTCTGCAGAGTGTTAAACCAATCTATTCGAATAGCCGCGTCCTCGGTTATGGACATGCTCGGAAATTTCACACGAGGGGTAGATTTTCATAAAACAATTGGGAAGGGTCAGCTGTGTGAGATATCTTGTGCAGCTGTGTGAATAACTTGATTAGACTGTGTGTCCTTTGTGAAATCAATTGTTAACTTATTATTGTCTATTTATTTTGAATTATGCTTTCAATATATTATTTGTATTCAATTGCAAATGTTGCATTTCGAAAATAACCACATAAGCCATTCCCTTGGAATAAGCCATCATCTATAAATTGCATTATGTGGTATGACTTGCGAGTACGGTGTGTACTCACTCTTGCTAAACAAATCAACAGAAGTGGAGGAGTCGTCGCCTGCTTTTGAAGAAGAGTTCTACGAAGGTTGATCGTTAGGGTCTTGATCCCAGTCAGTTGCCTGTGGTAAATTGATGGGAACCCACAGGAGTTTACTTCGTTTCCGCTGCAGTTTATTTCTTTATTGTCAGCCTTGCATGGCTTAATAAATGTAAAACTCGACCGTAAGGTGCCAACAGTTATTTGTTATTTAAAGGTACTCGTTTATTCTTATATTCGTTGTATGGATGTGATATTTCATCTATGTTGACACTGTGTGCACTAGCGTGATCCTGGACTAGTGCAGAATACACAGAGGGTCCAGATTTGCATATTTGGGTCCCGACAGTATCTAGAGCTTATAATAGATCCTATTCGAATATATTTGTTCCCACCTGTTAAGTGTGTGACCTGTTAGGTTCATACGTAGTCGGTTGTGACTCGGAAACCTTTTCTGATCACGAGTCATTAGCGGTTCCTAGTAGGACATAATGATTCCCGAATACACACAAATAATATCGGACAAACTTTAATGCAATATGATCTACGACTAGGTCCTTGTCACTAATGACCAGCTTGTATCTCTATACAACCAGATCATATTAAGTCTCAACTGGTTTGTAACTCCTTACCACCAAGTTTCGACCACTTAGTGATTATGTTCGGCCAGTCTATGACTAGCTCGTATCTCCATACGACTAGTCAGTACCTGATTGAACTAAACGACCAGCTCGTGCATTCTCCCTTTACCTCACGATATCTGATAGAACTCCAGGTGAGATATCATGTCATCCATAGACTGTTCAAAACTTTCTTGATCAAGTGTTGGATAACTTCACATGGTCGAACTCTTCGATCACCAGTGGCGTGATCATGCACTTTCTTTATCCTACCACATCGAGAGGCACAGAGATATCTCTCTTGTTATGTCAGGAGGATCAAATCTCATATCCGACCAGCCACATTCCTCCACATATTTCATAGCATACCTGAAAGCTACCTTTATAACTACCCAGTTACGGAGTAGCATTTAGTAACCCCAAGGTGTACACTTGCACATCTAGGAAACCATGCTGATATCAGATCTAAGGATTATTCATCATCATTACTTGAGACGAACTGATGATACATGAAATCATAACAATCTCAGCAGTGTCTCAAGGTGTGTCAATCAAACACCATGTTCTCTAACATGTGTTCATATTATTGATTTCATATCCCTATATCCATGACCGGTGAAACATGGTCATCAATCAATACATGTACTGGTCGATAGAGTCACTAGTGTTCCTACATGGGATACATTTAGAACGTCATCATATAAGTTAAAGAGCTTCACCAACAAGTTACATACTTGCTAATTTTTATCAATGATGATTCATTCAAGGAACAAAATAACATTTATTCAATAACTCATAAACATAGATGTGATACAATCATCTTTATGATTGCCTTTAGGGCATATCACCAACAGAAACAACTATGAGCCTCTCGATAGAAGCATCCCTAGGGGCGAGAAGCAGGACTAAAATTGTAGAGAGAAGAAAATATGTCAAAATATAGAAACAAAAGGTCGTTATTACTTTTATACTTTTGATTTTTACAAACATTGGCTTTCTGGACACAATATTGAATCCAGAAGAAATCTTCCCCAAGGAAGATTTGTTTTCTTCTTCTCTTTGACTGCCTCAATTCTTATGACACCTTCAGCTTTTGGAAGGCTTTCAGTGTCACAAGATTGAGAGGTCAAAGCTTCTTCGACCATGTCTGGTCGAAATTATTGTTGGGGGATTGAGGTCACTACGACCACGTCTGGTCGTAGATCTTGATTGAGAGCTACAACTCTCAAAGCTTCTTGCCCTGCTTAGTGATCGAAACTTGTTTTGACCACCTGAGGAACAACACTTGTCTCGACCATAGGCGCTACTGTCACAGCAGTATCCTTCACAAAAGACATCAAGCTTTTCCAGCTCTCCTTTTCTAATCGCTTGACAAAGACGTGAGAAGCAGAAGCTGAAAATGTTTTGCTATCATAATAGAAGGGTACCGTGGTATTTGGGGCTTTGCGCTTTAGCACTTCGACTGCTCCTCTTTTCTCTGTAGCGACTACGTCTGCAAAGAATTTACCGAAAGGGCTGGTCAGAGGAGGAGCGGAGCTTGAGCCTTTGCCTTTCTTATCAGCGACCTTTATAAGGCGACACCTTTTGGCCAGAGGAACTCTGTCTTCCTCTGGCCCCATCTCGACAACCCTCAATTCGACATCTTGGTCGTCTTGACGATCTTCCATGCCTTCTTTCTGCGAAAGTTAGAAAAGAAAACATGACTCAATGGTCTAATTCTATGACAACGAAAACCTAAAGATAAAATCAATTTTTGATTACATTTAGGAGTTCTTTCCTTTATTCTGTGGACACGACTGCCAGGATTCGAGGGACCTTTGCAGTGGGTGTTGGAGTTTTTTCACAAACGAGTTTGACTCGAGAGTCAATCTCTTTTTGTGAAAGATCTACAATTGCAATGAAAATAATCAATTGTCAAGCTCGGAATCAACCAAGAGGAGCTAGGTTGGATATTTCCTTTACCTTTTTTGAAGTCCCTGGTTGGGTCAGTAGTCCCCGAGTACATTCACATGGGATGTGCTCGATTCTTTAGAGGACTGATGCGGCGCGTGATGAAGTTTTTCACCACGTGACATCCGGTAAGCCCCTCTTCATTCAATTCTTTGATGGCTTTAATATAAAGGGTAATCCGGTCGAGGTTGCTTGGAGACAAGTCCTAGGAGGTACTCTTGTCTACAGGCTTCCATGTGAAGAAAAGGTTGTCTTCCTTGGATATCTCCCAGTAAAACCACCTCTTCTTCTATACTGGCCATGATGACCGGGTGAACATCTGAATGTACTCCTTGACTTCTCGCCGTGGAGCTTCAGACCACAACTACCTGTAATTCCGTCATGCTTGCCCATCCTGTAGTAATACTGGAAGAGCTCCAAATTTGGGAGAATCCCCAGATAGGCTTCGCACAGGTAGACAAATACACTCAATATTGTGATAGAATTGAGAACAAGATTCACCAATTCCACCCAAAGTGTTGAAGTACGAGTGTGAAGAACGGATGAACGGGCAATCGAAAGCCACATTCACAGTACGATTAGAATACTGGAATGGTGCCCTCTTCACTCGAGGGCCAATGTTGTCTTGCAACATCAGTCCATTTCACATAGGATCACTTCGGAATCTTCCCCGCTGCGACCAAATACTTCATCTTCTCTACATCCATCTCTGATCTTTCCCACTCAGAGATGGCTCTAGCCATCTTTTTCGAGTAGGATTGATTTGGATTGGGAAGGTTTTGAGAAGAGGTTGCAATTTGGTTGGTAGAGAAAAGAACAAGAACTTAAAGCACAGTCAAAACAAATGCGAAAAGTAAAAAAAATCCTTAGTCACACCCACGGTAGATTTTTATAGCCGCACGCCTGAGTTAGAGATCGTGGGAACTCAACAGTTGTCACCTCCTCAGAAATCGCTCCAACAGACAGATCTGTGAGAGTCTATTGGGATTATTTAATCTGTCTGTTTGGGAAAAGTAATTTTGTCTTTACAACTCAAGTGAAATTACCTTTTTGACCAAGACTATTTCTGGTCAAATAAAATACTAGTTGGAAAGACTTTGCTTCCGACGGCTAATATTCTACGACTTCCTTTTCCAAGTAAGTTATTTTCACTTGAAGTTGGGGGGCTAGATGACGAGGATCCCCGATTAGTTAAATTGTTATTATGGATAGTAATATCCCCGTAATGGTCTTGAGTATACCCCTTATCGTTTATAAGGGAGAAGCTTAATATAATCGGTTAAACCATCTTACGACCACCTTGTATGGTTATGAGATGTTCTACGACCATGTTAGGGTCGTAAGACTTTATACGACCAGTCTATGTTCGTGAGTCTTTCTACGACCACCTCTTGGTCGTAAGCCTTTCTATGATCAGTCTATGGTCGTAAGGCTTTCTACGACCATATTGGTTAAGACCATCCTATAATTGATAAAGCATGTAGACATGTGGGCCCAATCGATTAGAGGTTCTTATGCGTCGTGTTCAATACACAGAGCAGTTAATATACACTATTATCTTTTGGGATAACTGCACGTATTTCATCTCTGTCTCCAATGATAACTGCTGGGCGACGTGGGGTGTTATTTCTCTGACAATAACCTCCATCAACGGATGCATTTCATCAAGCAATTAAGGCGCCTTTTGGTCTGTAGTAACTGTCACCCCTTTGTGCGCTATATAAATGCAAGAGTCAGTGAACATTAGGGCAGATGAGAAGGGGACATTAGGCATTAGTTTTCTTTCTGATTGTAAAGAGTATAGTCAATACAACAACATAAGATTAGGATTGTTATTCTCTCCGGGGAAGGCATGCACCTGTCTAAATCACTGTGTCATTCTCTACGTGGTTCTAATTCTAGGAGCCCCCCCTCAAAATATTCATTTGTAAGATCTATTCTAAACAATCGACAACTACCTCTACAATAGCAGAGCCTGTGGTCGAGGCGAGCACTATCCCTCAGGTGGTCAAAGTTGATTCTAACCATAAAGAGGGACAGATGGCTCTGTAAGCTCTAGCTCTCGCTCAAGGCCTACGACTAGACGTGGTTGTAGATGTCCCAACTCTTCCTCAAGATATTCAACCAGACGTGGTCAAAAAAGTCCCGGCCGCTCAAGTTCGTGACACTGGAAGCCTTCCAGAGGCTGAAGGTGTCACAAAAATTAGGGTGGTGAAGAAGTGAAAAAGAAGTCTTCTTTGGGAAGGGTTTCTTCTGTATTCAAGACCGTATCCAGGAAGCCAAGGTATGTAAAATTTAAAATTTAGAAATTGTATTTACCTTTTAATTCAACAGTTTGACATATTTCCCCCTTTTTCTTGTTGTTTTAGTCTTGCTTCTCCAGCCTCTAGGGATGCTTATGTTGAGAGGTCCGTTGTTGTTTTATCTATAATCGTAGGAGTATTGGTTTCTCCTGCGGTCGTAGAGACAGCAACAAAGGTGGTCGAAGATTCGGCCACTATCCCTGATGTAGCGATGGAGGAGGTTACTGCTGCCGAGCCAACCTGATGAACCCTAAGGTCCTTGTTTGTTGGCCTGATCTTTCGATGAGAACGATAAGTTCGGTTGTCGTCGCTCAACTCTCATGACACTGGCTACGAACACGCAAGGCTCGAAACCACGCAATCGCTGAACTGATTGACAAGTCGTTATCAACCGTGCACGAATACTTGGATGACCTGACCACGAAGGTCGATTCCTGCATACACCGAAGAAGCACGCAAGAACAAGATAAAGCAATCTGAAATTGCAAATGGGAATTGAAATATTGAATTAAATTGAGATTTTGAATAAGGATCTTAATTGGGTGGTCTAGTCGACACACGCAAAAGATACAAGTTGCAACGAAGGCAAACAAAACATAAACAAAATCCAAGGAAACTAGAGGGGGTGCGTCCTCCTTAAATAGGGGATGGGGTGCGGCTAAACTCATGGGTTACTGTTCACATGAACAGTAACCGCACCCCAGGTGGGCCGCCGGCATATAGGCCAAGTTGAGTACGATTACAAAGCCCAATTTGGCCCAAAAAGAAGATATAACATCTTCTTTTGATGATTACAGTCAGTCCAAAAGCAATTTGGAGGTGAGGTTGGACCCGTTGGAAAAAGGACGAAATAAGCTTTCCATCAAGTGCTCGTTGTCGGGACCCAAATATGCAATCTGGACCCTCTGTGTATTCTGCACTAGTCCAGGATCACGCTAGTGCACACAGTGTCAACATTGATGAAATATCACATCCATACAACGAATATAAGAATAAACGAGTACCTTTGAATAACAATTAACTTGTTGGGACCTTACGGCGGGGTTTTACATTTATTAAGCCATGCAAGGCTGACAATAAAGAAATAAACTGCAGCGGAAACGAAATAAACTCCGGTGGCTCCCATCAATTTACCACAGGCAACCGACTGGGATCAAGACCCTAACGTTCAACCTTCGTAGAACTCTTCTTCAAAAGCAGGCGACGACTCCTCCACTTCTGTTGATTTGTTTTAGCAAGAGTGAGTACACACCGTACTCGCAAGTCATACCACAGAATGCATTTATACATGATGGCTTATTCCAAAGAAATGGCTTCGTGGTTATTTTGCGTAAATGCAACATTTGCAATTGAATACAAATAATAGATTGAAAGCATAATTCAAAACAAATAGACAATAATAAGTTAACAATTGTTTTCACAAAGGACACACAGTCTAATCAAGTTCTTTCACACAGCTGAATAAGTTATCTCACACAGCTGACCCTTCCCAATTGTTTTATGAAAATCTACCCCTCGTGTGAAATTCCCGAGCATGTCCATAACAGAGGACGCGCTATTCGAATAGATTGATTTAACACTCGCAGAGGTTGTACACTTTACCCACATGATGAAACCAATCGGATCGAGTTGATCACAACAAAACCTTTCGAGACTTCATCTCAAACAATGACACTCTGGTGTGCTTTATCGCCGTCAATTTGTACACACAAACCTTGGAACGACACACACCATTGGACGAGGATGCGGCGAACCGTCCCGCGATGTGACATATCACACCTCCAGCCCATCACATAGCTTAAATACAACCTGAGTTGTCAATGTCAAGACTCCATAACTTACTAAGTCATGCCCAGCCCATACTAGGCATGTGGTCGTACAGTAAGGCCCAGTTCAATGGCGCACAAAGTTAAGTCCTTAATTGACCAAGGCAAGACTTCCAATTTTAACCCAAATCACAAAGTTTATAGCACACAGCTCCACCGTTCACACAGATCCACCACTTGCCTCAGTCTAAATCTTTTCCCACCCTGTTGATTAAGTGCAACACATGCCATCAACGAGTAACAGCACACAGCACACACAGTTTCATCACACAGTTTCATAATTACTTAGTCAAGTTTATAATTGCAACTCTCACATGAAATGATGACTCGTGGCATGGCTAAGCAGTCTAATCGTATCTAACCAACCCACGTTGGTGTTACAATAATACCAACTAATAATTAATCAACCTAGGGTGACAAAAGATCATGGCATACAATAGACAAGGTGGCATAACAATTTGGATTAATAACTATACCCAAAAGCATTTAAATAATTACTTGATATAGAATGCAATACATTGAAACAAAGTATTTTGAAAACTGGGTTCAAAATGATCAAAGGTATAACTTGCCTTGGAATAGATCTAGATATTGGTCTTGGTCTTGAGGTGCTCCTTCTTACGCAAAATTCCCAAGTATCGACGCCTCTCGCAAACGAGACAAAAGAAATAAAACAAATAAATAACAGAGGCAAAACAAACTCCAAAAATTAAATAAAATTCATAAATAAATAGATCTGAATTTTATATGAATTTACAAATTTGAATGGGCTCAATCGGAGTTCGGATGCAAAAGATATGAGCTTTGGAAGATTGGAAAAATCAATTAAACCCTAAATTGGATTTTCTCGAATTTCCCGAATAAATTTTATAAAGGAAAATCGAATTATTGCGCAATGCTTGCGTCAGCCGAGAATTTCCGGAAAAAGAATTAAATTTAAAAGAATTACGACATGTGGGACCTTTGTCGGTCTCGGGTTCACGCGGACCGAGTGCATCGAGCAGAGGAGATCTGGCGCGGTGGATCGCCACGACCCGCGCAGCGTGTCTTGGCGATCTGGCGCCACGCGCCGCCACACCAAAGATCGGCCGACGCGGCGCGAGTTTGGCGACAACAACGGCCATGGCGCTCGGGACCGATAGTCACCGTGACAGCGACTCTTCACCGGCGGTGAGTGGTACCAACATGTAGAGAAGGTTAATCGCACACATGGGCACCGGTTTGAGCACACAGGGTTGACGGAGATGGCCGGCGAGGAAGAAGCGGCGGAGAAGGCTCGGGTTTTGTCGGACGGGCGCTCGGCGATGCTCCGGCGGCGAGAAGGTGCGCACGAGGTAGCTGAGACTTGCGATCACAATGGTGCGATCGGTGGAGCAAGAGCGGCGATGACGGCGCAAGCAATCCACCGTGAAAAGCTCGCCCAAAAACCTAAAACTTGGAATGCGCGGCGCTAGAGCGATCGAGGCGATGGGAGTGGCGGATTAGGGTTGCGGAGGTCCAGCGGTGCTAGGGGAGTATTTATAGGCTCGAAGATCCGAGATTTGAAACCCCAAATCGGGTCCAAACGCCGGGTTTTGAATTCAAAGATTTTGGAGATTGAAACCGATTCGAGGTTTGATTTGGCTTAGAACGGATAAGGAATAGCAGAGACATGATTTGGTGGGGTCGGCTCAAGAAATCGGCGACGAATCGCATTTGTCGACGCGGCTTCGAGCTCCAAAGAATGGCGCGCGGCCCGCGAGGAAGAAGAGCGGCGCGGAGAGACGCGACTTCGGTCGCGGTCCCACTGGCAATGCAGCGGCGCGGCGAGCGGCGTGCGATGGCGATCCAGCGGCGCAGAGCGGCGCGGCGAGCGAACGAGCGAGATCAATCGGGCGAAGCCACGCGCGACAATCCAACGGGGCAAGGCGCGGCGGCGAGAGCGGCCGCGGCGATGTTGATCCAACTAGTGATTGAGCGGGTGGAATAGTCTTGGGCTTGACCCGATACTATTCGAAGATTTAAAATAGGTTTTTCTTTTAAATAAATCCAGAAAATGCAAATAGCAATTAGAAAATAGCAAATGACTTTGGAAAAATTCCAGAAAATTCTGTAAAATATATCCAAGCATATAGAATCTAAATAAAATAGTTTTGACAATTGTTGATGTTGGGATTAAGCACATTAAATCAATTTGTTCTAAAAATCCATATGAAGCTTTTTAATTTAATATTCAATAAATCCAAATGATGAATTTTCCTGCTACCAATATTTAAAAGATTTTCAAAGCTCTGAAATTTGGGATGTTACAAACCTCCCCCCCTTAAACGAATCTCGTCCCCGAGATTCCGGCTAGCTAGAGAAAAGGCTAGGGAACTCGGATTTCAACTCTTCTTCACGTTCCCACGTTGCTTCTCCTTCTGAGTGGTTACTCCACTTGACTTTGCGTAAACGAGCGGTCTTGCTTCAGTGCGGCGCTCTGCGACATCAAAATCTTGACAGTCGCTCTTTGTATGTGAGATCTTCCTTGATTCAATTGACTCAACGAGTCCGCTCTTCACAGCACACGAAGACACTTCTTCAGCTGAGAGACATGAAAGACATCATGCACTCCTGCTAACGACTGTGGTAGCTCTAACTGGTACGCAACTTCTCCACGGCGTTCCAAAACCTTGAATGGACCCACATACCTTGGAGCAAGCTTCCCTTTGGTGTGGAATCTCTTAACACCTCTGAGCGGAGTAACTCGAAGATACACAAAATCCTCTGGTTCAAAGCTGAGGTCACGACGACGATTATCGGCATAACTCTTTTGCCTGGACTGGGCTATCTTTAACCTCTCTCTGATCATAGCAACTTGTTCTTCGGCCTCCTGGATAATATCTGGCCCGAACACTACACGTTCAGCTGTCTCTGACTAATTCAACGGAGTTCTGCGAGCCGACCGCATGAGCTTCAAATGGTGACATCTGCAAACTGGCTTGATAACTGTTGTTGTACGAGAATTCTGCATACGGCAAACTTTTATCCCAACTGGTAGCATTAGCTAAGGCACAGGCTCTCAACATATCTTCTAATATCGGATTGACTCTTTCATCATCCATCCATGCTGTGGATGATAAGCGATCTTGAAATTTAGATGAGTTCGGGGCTTCATGTAGACTCGCGTAAAGCGAGAGGTGAATTGAGATCCTCGATCGACACTATCTTCTTAGGCACACCGTGCGGTGACGATTTTTGACATATACAATTCCGCCAAGTGGTCTCTGAGTAAGTGGTTTTGACCGCAAGAAATGGGCAACCTTAGTCAAGCGATCCACTATTACCCAAATCGAATCATAACTGATTGAGTCTTGGGTAACCCGTAATAAAATCCATACCGATCTCTTCCCACTTCCATTACGGTATCTTCACGGCGGTTGTAGCAATCCTGCTTTGGTCTCGATGTTCGCCTTTACTTTCGACACACGTCGCATAAGGCAACGAACTCTGCGACGTCTCGCTTTAAGTTTGGCCACCAAAACTTATTCTTAACATCCTGATACATCTTAGTGCTCCCAGGGTGAATTGAATACTTTGAGTCATGGGCTTCCTTCAGAATCAGCTGTCTTAATCCATCCATATCTGGTACACAGATACGTCCATTGATCCACAGTATATCCTGATCATCTATGGTGAAGTCTTTAAATTTTCCTTCTGACATCTTCTTCTTGAGATCAGCAAACTCAGAATCCTTTTTGAGTTTCACGAATCTGTTTCTCCAGAGTAGACTGCACTTCCAAACTGGCCACAAATCCTTCCGGAACAACTTCTAGTCAGTAGCTTCGAATTCCTCCCAAGTTACAACACAACTCTTTTGCTTCCAGAGCATTGCAGTAGCTCTTACGACTCAGTGCATCTGCAACTACATTGGCCTTACCAGGATGGTAATGGATTCCAAGGTTATAATCCTTTATTAATTCCAACCATCTTCTCTGTCTCATGTTCAAATCAGACTGAGTGAAAATGTACTTCAGACTCTTATGATCTGTATAGACTTCACAGCGATTACCAATGAGATAATGACGCCAAATCTTCAAGGCATGCACTACGGCAGCTAATTCCAAATCATGGGTAGGATAGTTCTCTTCATGAGGCCTTAATTGCCTTGGCGCATAGCGTGACTCTTCCTTCTTGCATAAGGACACATCCTAATCCTTGACGCTAGCATCACAAGAATATCAAAATCCTTCGCGATATCAAGCAAAACTAGCATCAATTTGAAGTCAAACGTTTCTTCAATTCTTGAAAACTCTCTTCACAAGCTGGGGTCCAAATGTACTTCTTCTCTTTCTTCAACAATTGCGTAAGGGCTTAGCAATCGTTGAGAATCCTTCAATGAAACGACGATAGTATCTGCCATTCCCAAGAAACTACAATTTGAGTAACCGTCTTGGGCCGCTCCCAATTCATTCTGACTTTAACCTTCCGGTCAATCGCTACTCCTTGGTACATCATCACATGACCAGAAAATCAACTTTCTTCTTCCAAAAGTCACACTTGCTTTGAACTTGGCATACGGTGATGCTCTCGAGCTTCTCTAGGATTAATCTCAAATGTTCTGTATGTTCTTCTTCTGACTTTGAGTATACCAAAATATCATCAATGAATACTACCACGAACTTATCCAAATATTCCATGAATACTTTGTTCATCATGTTCATGAAGTAGGCAGGGGCATTAGTCAATCCAAAAGACATGACTAAAAACTCATAATGTCCATACCGGGTTGAGAAAGCGGTCTTTGGTACATCCTTAGGACAAATTTTCAACTGATGATAACCTGATGACAACCTTAGGGCACACGTGTCACTTGCTGGACCGTCGCGTCTCTTCGAGTTTCGCACCCTGTCGTTTCATGTGCCAGGCGCGGCAATAAATATGGGGGGTTGCGGCCCCCAGTCTTGCATCGCTCTACTTTTGCTCATCGTTTTCTTTTGCTCGTTCTTTCGCTAAGCCCTGCTGCTAGATGATGAAGCGCTTGCGAGACGAGGGTGCTCCGACAGCCCATACAGACGAGTTGGGCCGGTCCTTGGTGACGTCGGTGGTCCTCCGGGTGCTCGCGAAGGATGTAAATATTGCAGATCTCTCCCTCGCACGAGCCCCCGGGTTGGAGACCGTTCGGTGCCCCGGGACAACGAGGTCGTGTTGTTTTGCTCTTTCCTCGATGCCGGTCTCTGGCTTCCCTGCGTGGGATTGGTCAGCTGCGTGCTGCAACTCTACCGGGTGGAGCTTGCCCAGTTGACCCCGAATTCGCTTGTGAAACTTAGGGAAACTCGGGGTCTTCGAGTGGGTGATGCACTCTGCCGGGGCCGTTGAGGAGGGCCGGCTCTTCTCCTATCTTCATGACGCTCGCTGTCAGCTGAAGAAGAAGGAGGAGACCGGCGAGATGCTCAACTTCGGGAGCGTCAATTTCCAGCCGAAGGCACGCTACCTTCGGTACCTGCCAGCTCCCGCCTCCCGCAACCGATGGGAGACAGACTGGACCTGGCGATGGTTCTACCATATGTTCCCCTCGGATGATGGGTTGCGGTTTCGGGTGGGGGCATCCGGCTCAACCAGTCCCCGGAGATCGAGCTGAGCTCGAGGAGGAGTTGCACCTTCAGCTCCTTTTGACGGTAACGCGGCGGCTCTCCACTCGTGATCTTGTGGAAGAGTTCTGCGCGCTTCGGGTTTGGCCACTCGCGCAAGGTTGGGACGTTTGCCTCAGCGCGGAGGTTAAAGGCGTTCACGCGCTTGGCTTGTCGGAGGACCGGAGTGGTAGGTGCCGCTGTGGTAGTACCGTGGGATGGTTGGGTTCCATGTGACATTTGGTTCGATTTTGCATTGCTTCTTATGGACGAAGCGGCCCGTGCTGTGGGGGCTGGTTGTGCGCGAGGCGCAGTTGAACCACGCGTACTTGGACCCGGCCATCGTCCTTGAGGAGCGGCCGGATCCTGACGATGGCAAGCGGCGTAAGGTTCGGTTGCCCAAAGAGCTGAACGCCCTCGGGCCCATCGACGTTGTGCCCTTGCAGTGCGGCGGACCGGCGGAGACTCGCGTCCCGCGATCGGCCGCTGCGTCGCCCACCCGTCCTTCGAAGGTGGCTCATGTCCCTTCGGGCCGTATCGAGCGGGTGGCCTCTGGTGGCTCGGCGTCGTCGGCTCGTACGATGGGTTCTTTTTGCATGGCGAGCTTGTCCCTCGAGGGGTCCTCCGGTGGGACTCCCTCGTGGGCGTACGGCCGAGGCACCGAGGACACCCTGGTCGAAGGTGTTATTGGTGATGTTCCGCTGACCCCTGGTGAGGTTTTTTTTAATTTTTTATTCTCTAGGACACCCCTGTTTTACACTTGCACTGTAGGTCGAGGAAGCAAAGGAGCCCTCAACGATGCCTCGGGGGGCGGGGGTTCTAGTGTGGGCGTGGAGCACTCTAGCGCCTGGGTGCGGCATTGCTGATGTCTGTCACATCCCCAATTTAATAAAGAGGTTTACTATGCATCTCATTAGCATGCATCATATTTTCAAGCATTTACATTTTACATTGCATTAGGAAATTCTTATCCTAATATATAAACCTACGCTTATGAAAAACAAACACTAAAGAAAATAGTGACATAAACATATGAACATCCTCTGAAATAATTTTATTCAAATACTATATTAATTATCATGAGTAGATATAATTTTTCCCAAATTTTGGGATGGGATTAAACTCAAAGAAAATTCAAACATATTTTAAAGACCTACTTTAAGTTTGAATTTAAATCCTACAAGTTATAACATGAACAATCGTTCAATAATTTTTATAAACACTAGACCTTCCCAGGAACCCCTGTGATTTATTTCACATTTTTAGAAAATTTATTTCTATTTTTAGCACCCTGGTCAAAGTGGAGAAAGCATTTTAATTCTCAGTCAAACCCTTAACCCTAACCGGCAGCACTATTCCTTGGGCTCGAGCCCGACCCGACGAACCGACTCGACCGAACCCCCTAAGTGTTCCACGTGGGAGCCATCCGATCAGAAATCAACGACCCAGATTACGTAACACTTCGGTCGGTCCGAACGTTTCCACTCAATGCTGATGGTTCGATCCAGATCCAACGGTCCGCGCAAACTCACTTAACGCGGGCTCTCGCGCGCGCTTGAGAAGCTGACGAAGGGGGCCCACTCGTCAGATCCGTCTCTTACCTCTCGCTGATGCTCGCGCAAGAATCCCGTGCCACGCGGCCGGCAATTCCTTCCGCGTTCCATCGACGCCGTCAATCCACCGCGTCCGTTGGCCACTCCTGAAGCTTCTCCATCTAACGCCGCCTCCACTCCGTCATCTTCCCAGGAATAATACCCCCTCTACCCCCTTGTACTCATCTCACTTCTCTTTTCGGCTGAGGAGGAGGAAGCTCTCCCGTGCGTGTCTCTCGGGTAAGCTCCCTTCGCGTGGTAGACTTCGACTCCTTGTTCGATGCTATTTCCATTTTTGCCTAACCTCAGTTCCTTCGGTTGCTTGTAGCTCTTGGACCACAGAGGTGACATTGGAAGCCCTAGAGCGCGCACCGAAGACCTCCCCGTGTCAACCATTGTCTCTAAGTGGTGTTGTCCTCAACTGAGCGAGTCATTTCGTACCTTAGGACATCCTTAAACTTTCCCCTCCACTAATTTTTCTAATGCACGACAGGTTTTCGTTGAATTGAAGAAATCGTGTTTTCGGACTTAGAACAGTCCCTTCATCTCCCATTTAGTTTTGGTAAGCCATTCTTCGATTCATTGCTCTCTTAGCATCCTTGTGTGGTCTTTAACGTGTCCCGACCATTCATTTCCTGTCTGGATTGCCAGATCGAGCTCTCCGCGTGAGCCGTGCCGCCGCCGCCTTCTTCTCCGTTGCCGACGCAGCTCCAGTCATCTCCAGCCTTTTCCCGAGCGTCCTTCTTCGCTCAGGTACCTATCTTATAGTCCCTAGGACCTTGGCACACGCTTGAATGTCGCTGCGGAGCTTCATATATCTGTTGTCACAATTCCAGTATTTTGTACACTTCGCCGCCGGCTGGCTAGCCGATGTGATGAGCCTCACCGCTTGCACGAGATTGCCACCACTAGGTGCATAATACTATTGCGCACCTGTCCATGTCATCCGCCTGGCTGACGCCGTGGCTACACGCCGTGAGCCAGCCGAGCACTCGCACGCGATCGTGTTGTCGGACGCGGGCAAACACTGTATATGTATCATTATCGTTATCTGGTAATGATTAGCAATTAAACCTTGTCTTAACACATTGAGTAGTCACTTACATGTGGGTCCACGAATTAAAACGTACCATTTCAGATGTGTATAACTTGGATCGTTTCTGACCGTTGGATGTATAATCGACGGCGCTGATTTAGTGGTCCGTTCGGACCGTCCAAAATGCGTCGCGAATCTTAGCCGTGCGATGCCAAATGAACGGTCTAGATTCGATGGGCCGTTCGGACCGTCCGAAACGCGCCTGTGGCTATGAACCATTGGATCTTGATACAACGGCTCACAATCGCTACCTTTGAATCACGCGTGCGCGCGCTCACGTGGTGGGCCACTGTGCATCGGGCCCATCTGTTAGTGCGTGGGTGCGCTACTACCTTGTGACCTTTGGCGATGTCGATGAGTTAGCGCTGGCTTCGGTGAGAAAAATATTAATCGTTTATAAAATCCGAGAAAGTATTAATTTGCACACTGTTAAATTTGTTAACTTCGAAAAATCATAACTAATCCATTTCAACTCCAAAATGGATGAAACCACTTCTGATACTTTTCATTTTTGATAAACTTAATATTAAAACTGGTTTCAAGCATGTCTCTATACCAGAGAGTATTATTTTGTAAAATGCAATTTTAAAATCTTTATTGTTACAAAGGAAATTGCTGATAACTTTGTAAATGCATAACTAAATCATGGAAACTCAAAATGAGTCAAACTCAACTGTTTTTGACTTGTGTTAATATTACCTTTTTATTTATGTAATAATTATACTCACTACTGAGCTACAAATTTGGCCCAAATATTTAAGTTCAATGAACAAAGGATGTGATTATATTAAAATTGGATTTTCTGAAAAACTGAACTTCAAACCCTTATAACTTTCACATGCTAAATCCAAATGGAGTAAACCTTTCACCTAAATTCATCTAAAATCATGAATTAGCTACTGTAGAAAAATCATGCATTTTTTAGCACTTTGAATTTTTGAGTATTTCCTGGTGTTTATTCGGTATTGTTCTTATATAGATTCTGAGCCTATCGATATTGACTTATACGCTACTGAGGGACAGCAGCTAGCATACCAACAAGGCAAGCATCATTTGAACTTTCTTTTGCATCATATTTGATCCCAGATTTCGTTAAGTTAGTGCAATGTTAATTGCTTGCATGTTATTTTGTTAAATGTCACTATTTTTATGATGAATAGTTAGACACCTATTATCTCGTCATTGTGGTTATCCACGAATTATTCCAGTACTGAGATGCTTAAGATAAGTTGTGTGACTTACGTGGTATGTGTTTGCCTAGCCATGCAAGTCTAGAACGGTAGTTTGATTGTCGGGACTAACTTGAGCAATTGTAGAAACACAAACTTTATAACTTTTTGGTTTATTTCAGATCTTCGTATCTATTTTATGAGTTAAAATTTTGTCATTTGAAATGCGTTTTGGTCTGGACAAGTGGATGCTAGTGAAGGTGCAATTGCGCACAAGTTTGGGTAAGTGTTAGACTTGTCCGGACAATTAAGGACCGAACTTTGGGTACCTGCGGTTCAAGCAAAACTCGTGCTACCACACGCAGTGTATGGGCACTGCTTGGTTAAGTAAGGGGTCGGTGTTGTTGAGTTGATGGCTGGTGGTGTGAGGACGTATATGTGTTCCATCGCATATATGTTTCGTAGGGTGCCGATTGCAATCTTTTATTGTGTGGGTAACACTATTTAAGCTTTATCAATTGGGTCGGTGTTCCCGGCACAACTTGCGTGCCCATTTGGTTGGAAGGTGGTGTAACCTACCCTAAGTGGGATCATGTCGCGCATGGGCGATTCAACTCAATAATGTCAACTTGTCTGAAAATCACGAGTCTTGGTTTACAGTAGGCATACCTTAGGAAGTATGCTATTTTCGGAGGCATCTGGAGGCATACGGGCTAATCAAGTCATGTGGGTAAAGTAGTACACCCCTGCAGGGAATAAATCTATTCGAATAGCCGTGTCCGCGGTTATGGACATCGCTTGAGTTTGTGGCTGCTTATTGTTAGACTTTGACATATTTAAATTGTGGTAAAACTTGGTATTGTCATGAACGGGATGTTCATGTTTGTTGTTGTAGCAAAGTGGACCGCCACTTTGTTATTTGTGCACTTGTTGTTGTATCAAAGTGGACCGCCACTTTGATATTTGTATGATTCTTTTGTCATTCAATTTATTACTTATTCACATGCTTTATTCCTACTTCAAATCTGATTTAGAATTGGCACTTGAAAAACTAGTATGTGTAGGTTGTTAAATGTTGCGTCTCTTTTGCAAAACTAAGCCAATATGAGCCATCCTTTGAAACAGCCTCTAGCATACTAATTTTTATTTGTGTAAGACTTGCGAGTACCTTTGTACTCAACCCGATTGCTGCAATTTCAGGTGAGGAAGGATATGAGCCCGTTGAGCTTGTTAGCGCCTGATTTCGTGACGACGACGAGTAATGCTTTCATTTAACTCGATCGGTTGCCGGTGGGATATGGGCATACCACTACTGGTCTTTTGGTTTATTTACTTGTTTCCGCTGCTACTTAATACTCTTATTTGAATTTGGCCGGTCGGCCATTTGTAATAGTCGTAGACCTTAACTATTATGTCGTATGTCTTTTGGACTATTAATGTATGATTGTTGTATGGATGTAATCAACGTTGCATGAGAGTATGAGCATATTGGTCGCTGATCTTGGGAGCCAATATGAGTTCATGCTCATTGTTCGTAACTTCCCATTTAACACACTAAGTGGAGGCTTGGCTTATTGGAGAGCCGACAATCATGTAGCGCTTCGAAGAGAACAGCGCATGATCGTTCGGGCTCTAGTTGCGGTTGAGTCTCTAGCTTGGATGGA
Organism: Hsuehochloa calcarea; assembly: GCA_036346395.1. Lineage (NCBI taxonomy): Eukaryota > Viridiplantae > Streptophyta > Magnoliopsida > Poales > Poaceae > Hsuehochloa > Hsuehochloa calcarea. The sequence continues at coordinate 11,182,973 of CM070593.1, read as the reverse complement.
GTTAAGTTGGAATCCATTTACTTGAGGTCCAGAGTTATGTCCCTAAGACCATGCTTAGTCTCGGTCTTAAGGAGATAACCCGGGGGTCCTCACAATGTCGTTGGCGCTTAGGGGCGCTCCTGACCGACCTTGGGCGTTGTGTAATAACGACTTCAAGGTCGGCTCTAGTCTTGATTGCCGTATGCGAGAGGTGTCCCGCTTTGCCGCCCACCCGTCGTGTCCCGCCTCTTTGAGAAGATCTTGATGGGCGAGATGCTTCGACTAATCGGCGAACTCAGCTAGGTGAGTCGGTTGTTTTTGTTTGATGTGGTTTCGTTTACGGCGGCATGTTCTTGTAGACCGATCTTCGTCCCGCGCTCTTCGCGGACATCACGCGGGAGTATCGGTGATCGAGTCGGTGAACTTCGCACTGCGCGTAGCGAGGCGCTCTCCTCGGGCGCGGCGAGCTCGCGGAGAAGGCGAAGGCTCTGGAGGCGCGGTGGCAGCTATTTGGGGCGGAGCGGCAAGGTCTTAGCGACGAGTGTAAAGCTTAAATCGTGCTAAAGCGGACACAGGCGTCGAGATCGCCTCGGGCGGGGAGCTGTTCAAGTCGGTGTCGGGTGCCGTCTAGCGAGCCATGGAAATGGTAGAACCACCATGATCCTGCTGAAGTCGTCTGCGGCCGAGAATGCACCGCGTCCGGAGGTTGATCGGACGTTGGGCCGCCTCGGCCAGGCGGCGAGATTTTCTGCCCGCCTCCCAAGCCTCGGCGATCATTGCGTGAAGGTCGCGGGCTGCGGACCTTCATCGGCTGTAGAAAGGCGGTTGTGGGCGCGTCTCGCCCTCGGGCGCCTCCTGCCCGTAGTCTCGGCGTCCGATGTCGCCGGCCGACGAGCAGTTGGAAGCGGAGGCGGCGCATACCTTCCTTCGAGCCTTACAGGCACAGCAGCAGCGTTCTTTGCAATGGCTTCACTCCATTTGAGTCTTTGGAGCGGAAGGCGAAGAGCAAGGCGGCTAATGCACCCGAGGGTGCCGGTGGGCGGGGGGCCACCACGGGTGACAAGGTGTGACCCTCAGCCCTCTCGCCTCAGTCGTAGTTTTGATAGGCTAGGGTTCTCTTTTTCTTTGTTGCTCCCGCCTCGCTCTAGCTTCTGTGCCCGGGTGGGACAAGTTTGTAATGACTCCCATTTTTTGAATGAAACAGTTAGTTTTGAATTCGCCTTGTTCTACGATTGTGTTAGTTTCCCTAGGACCGACCGATGACGATTCGGTGGAATTGCCGGCGAGACCTGTCCCTCAAAGAGTGGAACATGAAGGTAATTCTGCCGCCTCATGATATGAAAGTGGGCACCTCGCTCGGCCGGCGCCCCGACGAGCCCAGTGTCCGCGAGCCAGTGCCTGCCGCGCCAAGTGCCCGCGCACCCGCTGGCCCTACAACTTTGCTATCGTAGGGTCGTGTATCGTGGGGCACAGTGGCGGCGATGGAAGCGTCGTAACGGAGGGATCCATGGGCGCTTTGGCGCTTCAGCGGCGAACCGCGCAAGGTGTCTTGAGATTCGCATATACAGGCGGGCGGCGATGGCGCTACTTTAAGCGGAATGCCGAGTGTAGGCGTCACGAGGAGCCCGCCTCGTTCGAGGCGGGAGGCGAACAAGCGTACAAGAGTCTTGTGTGCCTCGGTGCTTCCGGCGAATTGGCGATGGAGGATATAATCGTCTTGTTGCCTCGGGTCTTAGAAGGCTGCTTGAGTGGTGCCTAGGTGGAGGAGTGAGACCTCAGCGTAAATTTGTGAAGCACGTTTTCTTGTATGGAGAGGATGGGCGGGGAGTTGTATAATTGTCTTTGTACTCTGTTTATTTTGGAGAGTTGTAACTTTGGGGTGTACTACTGTATGTTTTGCAGAGTGTTGTAACGTTGCGGTGTACTACTGTATGTTTTTCAGAGTATTGTAATGTTGTGGTGTACCATTATTTCTTGCCTTTATTGCGGTGACCTACGATGCCCCATTTGCTTTCGATTGGGCTCCGAGGGAGCCCCTTGCGGATTTTTGCGAGGGAGCGTAGCTCTGCCGTCCCCATACTTTAAGTTGGGCTCAGGAGCCTTGTGGATATGTGAGGGGAGGCGGGCTGCGCAGTCCCCATACTTTTAGGTTGGGCTCAGGGAGCCCTTGTGGATATGCCGGGGGGCGGGCCTGGCGAGTCCCCATACTTTTTATGTTGGGCTCAGGGGCCCTTGTGGATATCATGGGGGCTGTAGCTGCGCCGTCCACCATAATTTTTAGGTTGGACTCGAGGAGCCCTTGCGGATTTTTGCGAGGGGCGTAGCTGCTGGCAGTCCCCATACTTTTAGGTTGGGCTCAGGGGACCCCTTGTGAATTATGCGAGGAGAGATGGAGCTGCGCTTGTCTCCCATACTTTTGGGTTGGGCTCAGGGCCCCTTATGAATATCGAGGGAGGCGAGCTGCGCGCAGTCCCCATACTTTTAGGTTGGGCTCAAGGGCCCCATGCCGGATGTCTTGCGGCGGCGTAGCTGCGCAGTCCCCATACTTTAGGTTGGGCTCAGGGAACTGCGCGGAGATAGCTTATCTGATTCACACCTGCAGGGTGAGTTAGTGTCTTGTTGGGGCTCGGAGCCCGTTGGCGTCTTTTCTCTTCTTCGCGACGGACCACGTTTGTCACAGGGCCGTGGGCCATCTGTGATGTTAGTTTATACACTTCACACCTGCAGGGTGAGTTAGTGTCTTGGCCGGGTCTCGGAGCCACTGTTAGGCGTCTTTAGCTTGCGACGGGCCACGTTTAGTCGGGGCCGTGGGCCATGTGCGGTGTTTGTTTATACACTTCATACCTCCGGGGTGAGTTAGTGTACACCGAGGCTCGGAGCACCGTTAGGCGTCTTTTCTTCGCGACGGACCGCGTTTAGTACCGGGGCCGTGGGCCATGCGTGGTGTTAGTTTATACACTTCACACCTCTGGGGTGAGTTAGTGTGCGCCGGGGCTCGAAGCCCTGTTGGGCGTCTTTTCTTTCTTGTTCATGGCTGTAGTCTTATTGCTTTGCCAAAATGTGCTTACTTGAGTACAAGTTTCCCTGCGCACCGGGGAACCATAATCGGCGTGGCGGTGTTATCTAGGGTAATACTTAGGAGGCTCTTGGCGTTCCACGTGTGGTCAGTTCTTGTCCTTAGGCGTTGCTATTTAGTAGGACCCGCCCTTGCGCTCCGGGTGATGGCGTAGAGTCCTTCCCTTTGATTCAAACTTTCCCAGTGCCGTAGTGTTTGCCACTCTTTTGAGTACCATGTCGCCTGGTGTCAGGGTGCGGATTCTGACCTTCCGGTTGTATGCCCTAGCGACCCCATCGGCGTAATTGGCCATTGTTGAGATTGCTTCGACACGATGCTCTTATAGGAGATCTACTAATACCGCGCGATCGTGCTTCATCCTTCGGTTGCGCAGAGGGACTTTCCTGTGATTTCCCCGGGGGTCACTGCCTCGTCCCTGAAGAGGAGTTTGAATGAGGAGAATCCTGTGGCCCTTGTTGGGGAACTGCGAATTGCCCATAAGACCTTTTGGAACTCCTCCGGCCATAACCCCTTTTGGAGACCCACGTGGCGCTTGGTTAATCCGGCCAGCAAGTTGCCATTGGCACACTCTACTGCCCTGTTCGACTCGGGGTGGCCGACCGATGCGAAGCATATGGTGGTGCCAATGCTCTGGCAGAAGGCTCGGAAGGCCGTGGAATCAAATTGGGTGCCGTTGTCGGTGACTATGTCCTGGGGCACACCGCACCGACACACAATGTTCCTCTAGACGAACCGTTGCGCCGCCAAGGCTGTGATTTTGGCGACTGGTTTGGCCTCCACCCATCTGGAGAAGTATTTGATGGCGACGAATGCGAACCGTAGGCTGCCCTTGGCAGTGGGGAAGGGGCCAATGATGTCGAGCCCCAACCGCGTGAGGGCCATATTGGAACAAGTGGTACGCAGCGGTGTGGCGGTGCTTTAGAATGATAAGGGCCCAATGGCACACTGGCGATCTTGCACCACCTCTGTGCGTCCGGGCCTTGATGAGCGATAAAAACCATGGTGAAAAGTTTTGCCACGAGGCCGTGGTGCTTGGTGTGCTCGCGAAGTCCTCGTGTACTTCTCTCGGCAAGGATTGCCCTTGGCTGGGAGATGCACCATGCGCTAGCAGTAGCGAGACACCTCCTTATGCGATTGGCGTCGATGATGCGGTAGTTGCGAGCTCGGTGCTTTAGGCGGCTTGCCTCGGTGGCTTTGTCAGGCTCTTCTCATCAAGGTAACCGAATAGTATTCCGCGATGCGTACTCTTGTCGGAGAGCGGGCGAGACTCTTGGGCGTTGGTATCTCGAGGGCAGCCCCTGTTGCTTCGGGGCAGCCCCTAGTGCTTCCGGTGCGGTTGATGGCTCCTGCAGCCTGGAGTACAATACGTCTAGCGGGGGGTTTTCGTTGGAGCTTGCTATTTTGGCGGCATGTCTGCGCGTCATTGCAGTCGCGGGGATGCTGCAGGCGGTGATGCGGTGGAAATTCTTAAGCTTCACCGGACCGTCGCTAAGTACTGGACATCTCTGGGTCCCTTGCTATGAATGATTTGTCGAAGTGGCCTGCGACGAGGTGGGAATCACTCTTGATTATTATGTGCTCCGTGCCCAATGTTTTGCCCTTCCGCAGGCCGAGCAGTATGGCCTCGTACTCGGAGGCATTGTTTGTTGTTGGAAAGTCGAGGCGCGTAGGAGATTGTCCGGCCGTCTGGCGTGGTTTAAGATAGCAGCGGCTCGGCCCTTGCTGCGCACCACGACCCATCTGTGGTAATTACCCAAGGTGTCTCAACTTGGCCTAGTGCCTGGTCCTCTGGTTGCGGGGTCCATTCGGCGACGAAGTCGGCTAAAGCCTGTGACTTTATTGCTGTGCGCGCGGTGAAGGTCACTTTGAACGGTGCCAACTCGGCCGCCCATTTTCCTATGCGACCCGATGCGTCCTTGTTACTCAACATCAGGGCCAATGGGTAGGATGTGGGGATGACAATGGCGTACGCCAGAAAATAATACCGGGGCTTGCGAGAGGCCATGAGGAGGGCATAGGCGAGCTTTTCTAGCTTGGTGTACCGGGCTCTGGCGCCTGTAAAGCTTGAACACATAGTACAGGTGTTGAACTCCTTCATCTTAGATGAGTACATGTTGGCCAGACGAAGAGGCTGCGAGTAAAGCAAGAGGTTGTGCCTGCGCTAGGCTTGCTAAGGTGGGGAGCTTAGCGGTATTCTTTGGTGCTTTGGGCAGCCTCTCTGCAATCTTGGGTCCAGTGAAGGGCTATGCTCATGGGCGTTTGAAGAAACGGAAGGGCCCGCTCAAGCTTAGTGGGACAAGAATCTGCTGAGTGCTTGCGGCTTGTGAGTTCGGCACCTTGCGGGCCGTGCGAGTGCCATCTCTGGATGGCTTTGATCTTCTCGGGTTCGCCTCGATGCCCCTTGCGACCCGAGAAGCCAAGTAGCTTTTCGGCCGGACGCCAGAATGCACACTTTTGGGTTGAGCATTATCCCCCGTCATGAGGTTGGAGAATGTCTCACGGAGATTGGCCATGTCACGAGCACGGAGTTTTCTCTTGACCACGACATCGTCAACATAAGCCTCAATGTTCGTTGGGTACATTCGGCAAGAACCTTGTTGATGAGTCGGTGAGCGTGGCTCTGCATTCTTTAGGCCGAAGGGCATACGACTACTCTTGATATGTGCGATGGGGTGATGAATGCCGTCTTGAGTTCGTCCTCCCTTGCCATGAATACACGGTGGTAACCGGGGTAGGCGTTGAAAGCTCATTAACTTCGCGGACGGTATGTGCCAATGGGGGTGATGAATGCCGTCTTGAGTTCGTCCTCCTTGCCATGAATACGGTGGTAACGAGTAAGCGTTGAAAAGCTCATTAACTCGCGGCTGAAGTGGCGTCTGAGTTGGTCGATGCGGGGTAGGGGGAAATCATCTTTGGGTGTGGCCTTGTTGAGGTCGGTGAAGTCAACGCACATGCGCCAGTCTCCTTCCCCCTTCCGCATGAGGACCGAGTTGGCCAGCCACTCCGAGTGCTTAATCTCCCTGATCACCCCGGCTTTTAAGAGCCTGGCAACTTCCTTCTTTGCGGCTTCCAGCCGCTCCACCGTTTATCTGTGCGGCTTACGCTTCTTGGGCACCATGTCACTTAGCGATGTCGGTAGATGCTCGGCAACTTCCCTTGGGACCCCCGGGATGTCTTCAGGGACCCAAGCGAAGATGTCCTTGTTGCGGTGGAGCACCCCAAGTATGTCTCTGCAGGCCGCGGCTGACAGCTCGGGCCGAGGGCCACCGTTTTGTCTAGTTCATCTTCTGCGATAGGGACCCGTAGGAGCTGGCCTTCAGGCTTAGCCTTCGGCGCCCACCTTGCCGGGGCGCTATCGGGCTGTGCAGCGCCTGTTCCCACCGTGTGGATGTGGCGGGCGGGGGATAATGCTTCGAGCTCGGTCTGTCTTGCGAGGTCTTGATCTCCCTGCACCGTGACTACCCCTTCATGAGTGGGGATCTTCATGCAGAGGTAGTTGTGGTGCGCTATGGTGCCGAACGCGTTTAGCGTGGCTCGGCCAAGGATAGCATTGTATTGATACGACATCTGGACTACGTCGAACGTGGTAACCTCCGTGCGGGCGGCGTAGCCGTCGCCGAAGGTGACGGCTAAATTGATCTGCCCCAAAGCCATTCGGCCATCATAGAAGCCCACGGGGATGCACAGTGGTGACGATCGGTCCCTTGGGATCATCATTTTGTCAAAGGTTTTCACGAACAACAGGTTCGCGGAGCTTCCTCCGTCTACCAGGACGCGGCGCACCTCAAAATCCGCGATATTGGCCAAGATGACCAGGGGGTCCTGGTGAGGGAAGTTCACATCCCTGGCGTCTTCGGGGTCGAAGGTGATGGGTATTTCGATGTAGTGCGGCGGGCTAGAATTCGCGCATGTTGCCACATGGTGGATTTGGCGTCGTAAGCTGTCATTGCCTTTTGGCGGCAACCACGACGACGCCGCCCGCGCGATCATGTTGATGATCCTCTGCCGTTGCTCTGGTTGGGTTCCTTCGATGCGAGGCCTCGGGGGCGGTGCGGGAAATTGGTTCTCCGGCCCTCCCCCATCATTTGGCCTCGTTGGTCGACCGCGGCTCATGTACTCTTGCATGGCGGTGATTGTGCGACAGCACTGGGTGGCATGGGACCCCTCGCTGTGCAGGTCGCAGAACAAGAGTGGCCTTTTCTGGCCATCTCGGGGGGTCGGCATTGTAGGGTTGTCTGGGACCCTTTGCCGTGAAGGTCGCGAGCGATCGGGCCGGTATGCCTTTAAATCTGCCGTTGCGCCTGCGGAGTCTGGTATTCTTTGTCGCCGATCTTTGTACCGTTCGCACCCTCGGACGATTCTCGTTGCTCCGTGGCCGGGCGGCTGCTGCCGCGACCGTTACTCCTGGTTCTTTCAGGGGGGCCTGGCCTTGCTGCCGTGGCCTCCACCGCGGTGTGCCCCGAGTTCCCTCCCCGCCGGGTGCTGTCTTCCTCCGCTCTGGCATATTCCTCCATTTTGTCGAAGAGCTTCGCCACCGAGTGGACGGGCTTGAGGGCGAGTCGTTCTGCCAGGGGTCTTTTCTGGAGTCCGCAAGTTGCGGCGTTGATCATGGTTGTCTCATTGACCCCCTTTACTTGGCACTTGACCTCCAAAAACCTTCTGAAGAAGCTGCGGAGGGACTCGCCCGGGGCTTGCTTCATGGCGAATAGATCCTTAGCCCTTTGGTTCGACATAGTTTCCACGGAAGGCATTGCGCACGAGTCTCGCAGTTGTTCCCACGCATACACAGAGTGCGGGGGCATGGTAAAGAACCACGTCAATGTTATCCCTCTCAAGGCCAGGGTCAAGCTTTTTGCTTTCGTGGTGTCATCCCCCCCACGGCCTCGATGGCTGTCTCGTAGACGCGGAGGAACTCCGCGGGATCCATCGACCCTTCGAAGGGCCGGACTTCCGGCATCTTGAAGCCGGGGGCCGCCGGCACTTCCCGCCCCGCTCAGAGAACTAGGATGTCCTCGAAGCACCGGTGCGGGAGCAGCAGCGGAGGACCCCGGTGCGGCAGGCGCTCTGGCTCCGGGTAGTGCGGCGCCCCCTTGGGTGGTGGCGGGACCGTTCCCGCGTTGTCGGAGGTCGAGCAGCTCCCGGCGGAGGTCGGCCAGCTCTTGCTGGAGTAAGTCGTGGGCTTTCTACGTTGCCCTCGGCTGGGTCGGGGCCAGCGGCTGGCCGACTGCCCCAGTCTCGGGGGGCACATCGCCAGGTGCGGTGTCTTACGTGGAGTGCTCGATCTCTTCCTCGGGGCGGGCGGCAGGCTCTGCGGCCTTGGAGGTCTTGCTTCCCTTAGCCCTCGGGGCGCCGGGCGGTTCGACCGTCGTCACGGCTCTAGTCGCGCTAGTGCGAGGCATGGCTCTCCGAGGTGACATTCTTGTACTGCGGGTATGCGCTCGACTTGTCGGTCCCCACCGACGACGCCAACTGTCATAGCAAAAAATGAGCTATACAGTAAGAAAGGGGGGACTCCGGACAAGCCTAGAAAGGCTCCGGGGATCCTCAGGAGAGGGGACTAGCCAGTGATAAGAACGAGATGATTGTTATCACTCTGGGGAATTCGTTTTGATTTTTTCTCCCCTTTAGAGGAGGGGGTGACTCGCTATTATAGTCCTTTGTGAGAGGGTCTTGTATATTACCCTTCTAACCCTATAACAACACTGTGCGCGTAGGGGCTGCAGGGACATTCCCCCCTACGCCTAGGCCTTGGTCCATGGTGGGCGCTCCTGGGCCTGGTCCATCCTGTTGGTGCCTCCGGTCCAGGATCGCTAGTAGGGGCTTCGGGTTCCCCCCGGAGGTCCAGCTCCTCCGAGCCTCGCGGGGCTCCGGGGGCTCTTCGGGGAGGCTTCGGGTCCACCCCGGAGGTCCTGCTGCTCCGGGCCTCGCAGGGCTCTGTGGACCCTTCGGGTCTACCTCGGAGGTGGCCCAGAGATCCTGCTGCTCTGGGCCTCGTGGCGCTCCGTGGACTCTTCGGGGAGGCTTCGGGTCCACCCTGGAGGTGGCCCGAAGGTCCTACTGCTCCGGGCCTCGCAGGGCTCCGTGGACCCTTCGAGGAGGCTTGAGTCTACCGGAGGTCCCTCTTGCTCGGGCCTCGTGGTGCTCCGTGGACCCTTCGGGGAGGCTTCGGGTCCACGCCCGGTGGTGCCCCGGAGGCTTCACCCGGGGGCCGCCACCCGAGTTCTGACGGTTGCTTCGCCTGGGCGTTGTGGCCGGTGGGGCCGCCCTTATGACAGGTCTCATGATCGAGTCCCACACCACGAGGATATTCCCAGCGGGGACATATCTTTGGCGATGGCGTCTTCAAAGAATATGGTGGGACAAAGTCGATGGGTTTCGTAAACTGGAGGATTCTGAGATAGTGTATGCACATTTTGCCCAGTAAACCATCGATGTAAGTACTCGATACCAAAACCCTGAGGATATTCCCAACAGGGGACATATCTTTGACGATAAGCGTCTTTAAAGAATATGGTGGGACAAAGTCGACGGGTTTCGTAAACTAGAGGATTCCGAGATAGTGTATGTACATTTTGCCCAGTCAACCATCGATGTAAGTATTCGATACCAAAATATTTATATATTTGGGTCTTTCGTGTTTCTCATTGTATTTCTTTGTTCAGAGAGCACTCGAGCAAGTTGCTACTGTTGGTGAATACCACATGCAACTGGTGTTGCTGGGAAAGCAAATGACTGAAATCTATGAACAAACAGTGAGATGATAAGTTACTGTTATAAGTGGTCTTTTTTGTTTTGACTATTCGTTCAATATTCATGTCTACTTTAAACTTTGTAGGTTTAAAAGTGACGAAAGAACCTTGGCCGATGCACTCGACTATGTAAAAGCCGATGCATAAGGGCTAAAGGATGAGAAAGAAGATTGCTGAAGAACCTTTAGAAGGCAAATTATGCAGCTTGCGAGCTGCAGAATAAAATAAACAGTAAGTATTTCACTTAACATTGTTCATTTCGATAACTTTCTTTTCTTTCTCCAACTCCTTTTCTTTTTTAGAAAAAGACATCGACATGGGTAAGCTTCAAACCGAGGTCGATTAGAAGATCTTGGTGATCAATGAGCTTACCTGTATCTCCAAAGAAAAAGACAAGAGCATAAATGTGTGGGAGGAGCAGTGCGTAAAAGATCCTACCTCCCGATGACGAATTCAAGAAGCTTGACCCTCGCTTAGTAAGTAAGAATTGTTTACCTACGACTAGTTTTATTTACTAGTCTTTAAGAAATATTTTTATGAGTAGTCGTGCTCTATTTTCAGAGCAAGCAGTCGAAATAAAATGACTTCATGAAACTTCGAATTGCAGTTAGGAGGAAATGAGGGCTACTTAGATCAACTTTCAAGACAACATTTCTCTCCTTAATAATGTACTCGATGGACTCAGTGCTACGGAGTTCACTCCTCTTGAAGACACCTAGTCGGACATACGTGCACGATTGGACAGTAAGTCAGAACTCTCCAGGAGTTGATAATGACTCTGAAGACCAACCAAGCCGACTCGATAATACACGTGGTCGAAAGCACAATAAGTTTTACTCAGGCAAAACTTAAGACTCATGATCGTAGTCTTAGTCTTCAGCTAGTCGAAGCTGAAATTTATGAGGGGAGAAGAAGAAATTACAGTCACAAGAAGCATTAACGTCGAGTAATATGACAGCAAATTGGTGTTAAAATATAAATGCAGCATAGTGGGGAACCTTAATCTTTCCATCCTGTGATCCAGATGCCAGTATCTCAGAATCTCTACTAAAATCTAGACGAAGCACAGCATCATCGTGCATCATGAAGCTTTCCTGGAAAGTGTTTTTTTCAACGGAAAAAATACAAAATATTATCATTCTTATCTGTATCTAAATAAAAGAACAGGACTTATTTATGTGTCATAAAGCCACAGAATATAAAGAGATCATGTTAATTCCGTGTTAATTTTGAAAAGCTTCGATCCTAAGGCCTGACATCGGCTTGATATTGAAGATCCTTTTTAAACTTCCCTCTAATATAATCCCAGACCTGAAAAATTCAGTAAAGTCAGCCAAGCTACATCAAAAGAGCTGACCTGGGAAACAGACTAGCAAGCAACTTACTTCAATGATCCCATCCACTGAGCATGAAACAAGGTCCTGACCATCAGGTGAAAATCGAGCACATTCAGGGTGAGTTTTCTTCCCAAATGACAAGTTATAATCAGTAGTCAACAAAAGCATGTTAAGAGCAACTCTCATTTTTTTTTAAAAAAAAGGCGGAAGTGAAGACGACAAAACCCTCAAACTAGATCATGGAACAGGTTAGTCTTCATCAATAATAAGTTAATAACAAGTCAACAGTACAGAGCATACAAGACGCGGATTTCCCGCTATTAGGGGTGGCAGCTCTCGTTATATCAGTTAGGACAAGAGAAATGTTCCAAAAAATTCTGAAAGGATTATCGCATGTGAGGCGTGTTTTTTCCTGTGTACCTTCCAAATTTCATGATCATATGAGACAAACAAAAAAGAGAAGGCTAGGAACATATATTTTTATTTATATTGTATGTCCCACATATGATTATATTTTCCCCTGCAAATTTGCATGTGGGCGTGTCCTAGTGTGTCTTATATTCATGATTTTTTAAGATGATTTTTGGAACCTCCCTAATGTCCCAACCAAAATGGGACCCGCTGCTTTTCTTGCTCTGTCTTATCACGTGACCTTAGTTCAAGAACACGTCGGTATATGCGTAAGTTAAAGCCAGCCTATTAAGCTAGCGTAACCGTTATTGTTTGTGTCGTATTATTCTGTTATAAGTGCTTTGGAAGTTGGCTAGTAGTAGGTTGTAGAGGTGTGGTTATGAATAGATCGACTCTTGTGACTGATTTAACAGCTACGACCGAGCAAATCCTTCGAGCACAGTAGAAAGGTAGTTGGCTATGACATGTTCTCCTACTGCTACTCGAACAACGGTGGTATAGATTTAAAGAAACTCAATGGAATTTTGTGACCCACCAAACTTCTTTATGTTCATTGGTCGAAACCGTGGTGGTTAGCGAACTACTCGAAGGTCAAGCGAAAATGCCCGACATCCGGTAATAATATCATAACACCTTCTCTGAGGGAAAGAAGGATCGACACCACTAGGCGATCGTACTCGACGATAACCAGTGGTAAGTGGATCTGACCTATCATAGATCTCAGTTCTACGAGGGTAATACTCCTTGTACTCCATCTGCTAGTGCAGATTTCTCGAAAGAAGAGGTGAACGACTACTTCCTCTAGGAGTTTGTCGATCACCAGTTGTTCGAGGGACCCTTTCTCTAACTAGGGTCATGGTTAGAAGATCAACTAGACCTGTTGTCTTGTCGTTCTCTACAAGGAGAGTCATCTGAATGACTAGCGTTCGATGGAGTTGTCCTGGTACAACTACAAGGACGGTGTTGTCGTGTCCGCTCAAGGCTGACCATCGTGTCCTGAAGTCTTCGTGCGATCTCTTGAGAAAAGAGGTTATAGCCTTGTCCAAGCTCTTGAGTCGTGGTTTTCGACCAGGTCATTGATTCGTTGAAGTTCTTGAGCTTCATCTGACTGGTATTGGATGTGCCCAGATAAGAAACTCTGGGTAGCATTTTTTCTTCTCTGAATAGTTTTAGGATCATCAACGTCTGAGTCAACCAGAGCATGCCTCCGTGGAGAGTGATTATTTCTTAGATTTTGACCACGCTCATGAAGGTGAAGATCCTATTCATCACCATAGGCGTTCTCACCATCACCACGCGAGCCCGAAGTGAGTGTGCGATGGGAAGCATCCCCAGCCCTACCTCCTGGAGAGAGATTTGGATCTGAGGGGAGGACAAAAACCTCCTGGTTGCTATTATCTCCACTCGCGTCTGAGTCCTCATAACTCGAGGAGTAGTCAAAAGACAACGCCTCGCGACTTGGAGCAATCCCCTTCAGGAAGAGGAATTCAGGGTTATAATTGTCTCCAACTAAAGGAGAACCCTGCGAGGTGTGGTCGAATCAGCAGGTGAAGCGGGCTCGACAACGCACCTCGTAGGGGTAACCGAAGGGTGACGATTATCAAGTGTTGATTGAGTCCCGGAATCATGGATTCCAAGACTTGCTATGCTAGATCGGACGGGCATAGGCGGGTTTGAACATTTGGAGGGGGAACCCTCACTGTGCTCTGTACTTGCCGTGGCGCGATCCTGACCTTGGTCGGATGGACCCTTGTGTCGGCGCCCCAGGTATCACACAACCCCGAGACCCTCTGTTCATACCAAGCTAGTCCCATGATCAGTCGCTAGCTCGTATAGTTGCAACAATGATGTTATCATAACCATTCAACAACGATCTAATGAAGCAGACAAAGTAATATTAGTTAACAGCAAAGGACCTTATGGTCAAGTTCTTACAAAAGTCGCCTCACAGGGCTTAGCAACACAGAGTATCTAGCAGCGGAAATCTCAAAATACGTGGAGCCCAATCGACATGCCCACAGGCAATCGAGTGGAGGACGTGACCTAGTTCGCGAAGTCTTCAAAGTAGCCTTCCTCATAGTACTCAATCTGTCCTGATTCTTCTGCTGGGACTGATCAACAAAGGGCATAAAGCCGTGAGTACATAAAGTACTCAGCAAGTCGTAGAGAAATGTATGCACATAGTATTCATGCAAGGCTTAAACAAGAATGGCTTTATGGTTAATTTGCGGAAAGCAAATTTAACAGTAAATACAATAATTAGATTGCAAAGCAGGATTTTAAAAGAATAATACATAGATAACAAAGTTCTTTTGAATCAAACAGTGAACATCCCGTTCACTTCCCAACCATTCCAACCAAACCTTTCCATCGAGCCAAACCACATTTTTGAAAATGCTACCCCTTGCGCGAAATCACGGGCATGTCCGTGAATCGGGACACGGCTATTGAATAGATTTTGACACTCTGCGAGAGGTTATGCGGCTTTACCCACAAGAGATAAATCACTCGTACTGTCCGCTCACACACTTCCAAGGTGTGCGACTAAGTGATTATCACAAGGCCTTTACAAAGGTCCATTTTGCCTCGGTTCTGCTCGCTAAGGTTTCGCCTTCACGGCCCCCTCTTGCGCCAATAATCAACCCAAACAGAACCGACTCAAAACTTTCCTAATTAGTTGGCCAGGTCCGTCCCATACCGGACTTGTGGTTGCACGAGGTGACCCAGATCAATGACTTACAAAGTTAAGTCCTTAGTTGGCTGCTCAGACAAGACCTTTCACATCCCAATGTGCATCACACACCCACTTTCGCTCCCTACCACAAGCCCGAGCATAAATCATTTTTGTTCATTCCCGACCAAATGGCAATCCCTGCCATGGCTCAACACATTTTAATTATAGTGGCATCATACCACAATTCCATAGTTCCATTAGTCAAATTTCATTCATCATAAACATGTGGTCGAAGGTCTCGCGGGTAACTAAAGCAAGACTAAGCAATACTACGCTCCCAAGTTGGTATACAATTATGTCCAACTAGTATTAACCATCCTAAGGTGTTCATGGATATATGTCATTCAAGGAGACATTTCATTTTCAATTCATCAAGGAGGCATAATGGCAATTTGGTAATTATCTACTCCCAAAACCATTTTTAATAAAACTAGCCATGCATGATAATTTAAAACAATATACATTTGTAAAGTGGGTTCAACATGGTCAAAGGCCTACGACTTGCCTTCGTTGACGAGGCGGGTCTTGGTTGTCGAATTCGAAGAAATCTTAGAAATCTGGAATCTACGTGCGAGAATAGCACAAATAAATAAAACAGCACCAAATGAACTCCAAAAATTACAAAACCAGAACCAAATGAAAGGGGCTGAATTTATATGAATATAGAAATTTGGATCACCCAAATCGGAGTTCGGATGAGAAATTTATGGACGAATGAAGTTGGAAATCACATGAAATGATAGAATTAGGGTTTTCTGGAATTTCTGGAATTTCTGGAATTATTTTTCAACTGAAAACTCGGGAAAAACAGTCGGCGCCACGTACGTCGGTAGACACGCGGCACCATGCCGCCAAAAGGTTGCCGACGCGGCCGACTTAGCGATAGCGCGTGTACGTGGTCACCACATCAACATGAAGGGCGGGCCTTGAGGAGCCGAGGGCTCACCGGCGGAGAGGCAGCGCTGGCCGAGGCGGCGGCACCAAGAGGAGAGGAGCTCACGGCGAACCGGTGCGCACCTTCGGGAGGAAACTGCAGCGCGGCGGCCGTGCGAGGAGAAAATGCGCGCGGCGGCGGCAGAAAGAGGCGGCAACAACGAGAGGCGGCGGTGAAGGGAGGCGCCTGGGGTCGCGACGACACAGGTGAAGGCGGTAGAGGGTTGCTTGGCGCCGAGGAGGGCCGAGGCGGCAAACGCAATGGAAAGGAGCTCAGTGCCGTGGGAAACTTCGGAATCCGTAGAAACGCGAGGGAGCAAGGAGGAGGGGGAATGGGGAGAGGGGAGGAGGCGGGCGGTGCTCGCTTTATATAGGGTGGAGGCGCGGGCGAGGGCGGCACGAGAGGAGTTCACGGCGGGAGAGAGGCCAGCGAGGCTTGAGCGTGCCTGCCGCGCAGGACGAAGGAAAGAGGCGGCTCGGCCAAGGCGCCGACTGCGGGTGCGGACAAGCGCGGGATCGAGGAGGTGGTGGGATTGCGGGCGGGTCACGGCGGCTGGGAGAGAAGGTGCGGGGAGGAAGAAGAAGAGCGGGCATCATTCGATTTTTGATCGGACGGTCGGGGAGGAAGGGAGGCGCGGGCGACGGAGCGTCGTCCGATTTCGATCGGACGGCGGAGAAGAGAGAGAAGCGCGGGCGAAGCGAGGGCGCCGGATGGAGATCCGACGGCGGAGGGTGATAGGGTGGCGCGGCCGATCGGGAGCAGTCGGATGAAGATCTGACGGTCGCGCTCGAGGGGAGAGGCGGTAAGACGCACGCGGAAGTGGGCAGGGGGGCCGGTTGGGAAAGCAGATGATGGGTCGAAGAGATTCGGCCCACGCACAATGAAGGGGATTTTTGGGATTTTTGATTTTTCAGAAATACAAACAATTAAAAAGGCTTTTTAGAAAACAGCAAATAGAGTCCAAAAATTCTAAAAAAATTCACAAAAATTCCTTGAATTATCTTGGACTTAATAAAAATACTTTTAACTTTAATTTCCCTATTTATTTTGCAAATAAAATAATTTTTAATTTCAGGTAAAATGAAAATCAATTCCTAAAATCCAATAAATCCCAAGAAAACACTTAAAATAATAATTTTGATTTTAAATACCAAAAATTCAATTAAACCAACTTTAATTTTATTAAAGTTTGATTAATTCATATTAAACCACAATTGATCATGAAATTCCACATTAAGCTTTTGGCAAATAGAAGTAAATGGTTCTCATTTTAAAATTTTTAAAAACTCTGAAAAAGCGGGATGCTACACCTTGCCCTTCGAGGAGTCTGGTTCCTCATCTAGGCGTAATGTTGTGGGGGGGGGGGGATCTCCCTCATCAACCTTGTTCGTGGCATGGTCTCCTGGTCTAGTGAAAGATCCCTAGAAACGGTATTACCATAGGACGGAATGATGCTCCGCTCGTACTCGTAGCAGTCATTCATGTCAAGTTTTGCGTAGTTTGCCAAATCGTATCAATTCTCCTCATTCCACTCTCCTACCATGAAAGCATCAGAGTTGAAAAATGAAGATAATCTGTCAAAAAGAAAAGGAGAAACCAGAATATCTCCACAGACGGCGCTAACCGTTGATGGTTTAGCATCGATCTTACGAATAAATGCTAGGGACTCTCCTTGAGTTAAACCACACAAAAAAGACACATGGATTTTATATAGGTTTGCACCTTCTCCTGAGAGAATAATAATCCTACTTATGTGTTGTTGTATTGACTATGCTTTACAACAAGGAAGAAATTACTAGAACTAGGGCTTAATGACTTCTGTCTATTAATCTTGTCTTCATTATCATTGTTTTTCTTGTCATTGTCCTCTATCGACAGGCTTTACTCCTTATATTGCTACATTTTGGCAGTTGTAACATTCTAAATTTTGGCTTTTTTCAAAAAATTTAATTTAATTTAATTAATTCAAATATTTGGATTTTAATTGGAATTTTTGTCTGTATTTAAATTCCAGATCCGAAGTTCAAATTCTAATTCCATCGTCTCAATTCGAATTTCTTCACCAAATTCCAAAATCAAAATTTGAAATTTGAAATTTTCCACAAAAAATATTTTTCTCTTTTTCCTATCCTTTTTCCTCTCTCTTCCTTGTTTCTTTTTCTTTTTCTTTTTCTTGTCTTCTTTCTTCTTTCTCTGGCTTCCTTTCTATAGCCTCTGCTCTAGCTGCTTGTCCTGCGCAGCCGCGTCGCCTGGATTGCTGCCGCACTGCCCACGCCACCCTTGTGTCGCACACATGCGCCCATGCCCTGCCACCCACGCCGCCTGCCGCCTGTTATGTCGTGCCTGCCACACCGCTCTACGCGTGCCCGCGCGCCTAGCACCCGCGCCGCCCACACTCTGGCCGCACATGTGTGCTGCCTGCACGTCCCACGCACTGTGAATCCCGTTGCAGCGAATCCCGCACCCTAGCCATTCTTGTCTCGCGTTGCACTCCGCCTATCCCGCGCCCGTGTCGTACGCCGCGTGCCCGCACCTTGCACCGCCGCGCCCATGCTTAGTCGGCTCTGCCCATGTCGCTCCGTCCCTCGCCTCTGCCTATAAAAAGACATGCTAGCACCTCCACCTTCCCCTTCTCTCCTCCTCCAACCCCAGAGCCCCTTGAGCACTAGCCTCACCACGCAAGCGTCTTCGCGAGCTCCGGCCGCCACCCCCTCTTTTGTGCTTTCGTCGATCCGGTGAGTTCTTTGTAGCGTTGATCATGTCACATCGTGTTCCCGAGGCCGAGGAACCTTTCCCCTCAATCAATTTCGCGATTGCCGTAACACATCGCCGAATTTCTTCATCTTCATCGTAGCCAACCGCCGCACCTCTGTTGCCCGATGTTCCTCTTCGGTATGTGTTTCGTCGAATCGATCGTGTTACCTTGCGTTCCCGATCACTCTCTACCTATCCCTACCCTCGTTCCTCCTTCTCCGTCGCCATGGAGCTCCACCACTGTTGTACCTCCTTTTGCGCCGCCGGTCGCCGTGGAGCCACCTCCTCGGCCATCCCCGCGCCTCCCCGAGCAACCCTTCACTTTCCACGTGCCAGGGCGCAGCTCGTGTTGTCGCAAATTTCCCCAGAGCATCGTCGGTTTGCCCATGCCTCCACATCCTGGCCTTGCGCCTCGCTCCTTCTTGCCCCGCCGCCTTTGTGGGTAGAACACACCCATGGGGTTCCATTTTTGGGGTCGGCCCACCTCCCTGCACTACCACCCATAGCCGTCAGCGATGCTCCTATGAGCCTGTGTCTTCCTCTATTCTGCTCTGCTTGTGTTCTGTGTGTTTACCTTAAGTCTATGACAATTGGTCCCACAAGTAATACTCTGCTCCTTTTCTTTCTTTCTTCCTTTCTTTCTCTACAAAGTGGGCCCAAGGTGTCATCCTTTGCCTTGCATTGCAATTTCAGGACAGTATATTCTTGGAATATTCCATCTCTTCCTATTTCCAAGAATTTATTTTTGGCAAAACTTCTAGGTGTTCGTTTTCCTTCATACGAACTCCGATTCCATCGATTATCGTTCCTAAATTCATCTAAATTCAATATATTTCTTTAGATACTACTTTTATAATTTTTGGATTTTATGTGATTTATTTGTATTTATTTGTCTCAATTCACGCATGTTGAGTCCGCCGCCACCAAAACCACTTTGGATCAACCGGACAGAATGACTTCAACCTTCGATGAAGGTGAGTCTCATTTGAACATTCTGTACCTATGGTTTTCAAATTATGTTTTCAATTTTAAAAGTGTTATGTATTACTATTTCACATAAAATGATGAGTTCAAATTGTAGGTTGCTGGTTAAACCTAAAGTTGTTAATGTCTTCCTTTGATAATTGTTATCTCATACCTTTGTAACTCTAGCATAGTAACTTTGCAATATTGATTACAACTTTATGTAATAGTTATCACAGTAGAATTTCTTAGTCATGCTTATCAGTCTTGATCACCCTATGTGAGGAAACTATTATTACCTTTTATAAAAATCCTTTTGAGAAATGTATGACATTAGGGAATGTCGGTGTTTGAAAAATAAAACAAAATGGTGAAAATCTTTTTTAGACTTGGGCGTATGGTAAGTTTAGGCGGGTGCAGCTAGAGCACGAGATCTTGTATTGTGGTAAGTTTTGCCCAAGTCATATTAAGGATCGACGCTTGTGACTATCCAAATTGAGCAATACCGTACAACCACATGTCCAAAATGAAAAGGACCTAACCGGATAATCTACGAGTCCAAACATTACGCCCACAGGCTGTAGTTGATAGGTGTTCTCCTATTTATGGTAAATGTACTTCCGTATCCTGGGTAGTGCAGACGATGGTAAATGAACATCCATGTCTGCTGGGGCTTGCGCCGGGCGATGGTAAATGAACGTCCATGTCCAGGGAAGGTTATCCCCACAACGATGAGCTCCGGGTCGATTGTAAATGAACGTTCATGACTTGGGGTTAAGCTAATCAGACGTGCTAATGTAAAGATAAAGTATTGTAAAGGTTTGTGATGATCGCTTAGTCGCACAACTTTAGAAGTGCGTGAAGATGACATTATAAACTGATTATCTCGTATGGGTCAAGCTGTACGACCTTTGCAAAGTGTAAAACTACTCGAATAGCAGTGCCCACGGTCAAGGATGGGTAAGGTGCATTTTCATATGGTAGATTTTGGTTTTGATTTTAAATGAGTAAATTTTGGGAAACAAAGAGCAGTTGGGGCTCTCGGATAGTTTTCTAACAGCTAGAGCCAGTTGGGCAGCTAGAGCCCTATCCTGTGAACCTTGGTAGTTAAAGCCTCTATACTAGAGATTGGTAGCTACAACTTCCACTAGTGATGCAATTAATTTATTTATGGAAACTACTTTTGTCAAATATGCTTTATGAAAAATGTTTAAATATTAAATCTTGCTTTGTGCAAAAGAACCCTATAAGCTCAATTGTTGAAGCTATGCATATGCATTTTTTCCAAGACTCGCGAAGTACTTTATGTATTCACATGCTACACTCAAAATAAATCTCAGAAGTCTACAATGATGCCGATGAGTGATGCAATTAATTTATTTATGGAAACTACTTTTGTCAAATATGCTTTATGAAAAATGTTTAAATATTAAATCTTGCTTTGTGCAAAAGAACCCTATAAACTCAATTGTTGAAGCTATGCATATGTATTTTTTCCAAGACTCATGGAGAACTTTATGTATTCACATGCTACACTCAAAACAAATCTCAGAAGTCTACAATGATGCCGATGAGTGATGCAATTAATTTATTTATGGAAACTACTTTTGTCAAATATGCTTTTATGAAAAATATTTAAATATTAAATCTTGCTTTGTGCAAAAGAACCCTATAAGCTCAATTGTTGAAGCTATGCATATGCATTTTTTCCAAGACTCGCGGAGTACTTTATGTATTCACATGCTACACTCAAAACAAATCTCAGAAGTCTACAATGATGCCGATGATGACCACGACTTCTACGCTTGTGACTTTGACGAAGGATACCTGGAGTACTAGGTTGCGCTCCCCAGTCGAATGCCGGTGGGCAATTTAATGGGTCACCACTCGGAGTTTATCATTGGCTATTTCCACTGCTATAAGGCTCAATGTCTTTTAACTTCTTTTGTATTAAGTGGCCATAAGGCCAGTACTCGGTTGTTTATTAATGTTAATCGTGATTCGGACATGTTATCAACAGTGTTTCCACTGTGTGCACTAGCTAATGGTCATAGAATTGGTGCAGAAATACACAGAGGGCTTAGATTCAGAAATCCGGTCTCGACAGCAGTTGTCCCATATCAAGAGACATCTTACCGTTTGATGAAATGCAAACGTTCAGTGACGATTATTGCCAGAGAATCATCCTCCCACACTGCCTTACAGTTATGCTAGAGACAGAGGCTTAATACGTGTAGTTATCCCGGATAATAACAACACATATTAGCTACCGTGTGTATTAAACACAATGTATAAGTGTCCATTGTCGATTGGTCCCACATGTCTGTAGATTTTGTTAACTATAGGGTGGTCGTAATTGACCTGGTCGCAGTAAAGCTTATGACCATGAAGTGATCGTAGTAAGTCTTACGATCATGAGATGGTCGTAGGAAATCTTACGACCACTAGGTAGTGGTAGAAGTACTTACGACCATATAAGGTGGTCGTAACATGGTTTACGACCACTCGGCTAGGCTTCTCCCTTAATAATGATAGGAGGTATCCTTATGAATAACATGAAGATATTGCTATGTATAATAACAATTACAGATAAATAATTTAATTAATTGAGGATTATTAGATCCTCATCAAAAACCATGTAGATCGATGATATTTACTAGTTTTTTTTTCAAAATTAAATTTTGCACAATCCTTTTCCTTTTAGTAACAGTAAAAAAAATATACAGTACCAATGATTCCATAAAAATATTATAAAATATATTTACGACAAATATTATACGTAACAATTAAAAGACTCGTATATAAAGGTCCCAATATGGTTCGTAAAGCCAGGTGAATTAAGAAAAATAATTTCCCCTCGGTTTTTTTCCCATGCAACAATCTAGACTAGTTTGTTTCCAATGATTTACTGGTTTACTTCAATTTTACTTTGAATAAATTTCACAAAACTACATGTTTATTTTGCAAACTATAAAAAAACTATATATTTTAGCAACTATTTCGCATAACTCTAGATTTAAAGAATATATGTATCACAAAGCTACACGTTTTAGAGACCTCAAACCCTTGTCTGACACTCTTGTCATTGTACTACCCTCGCACCTTGTTAAGGGTTAGTAATCCCCTGTCCACGTGTGCCCTACGCCATACACCTGTATCTGACAAGGCTTTTGCTCAGCGTAGTTAAGCAAGCCACTGTCTTACAAAAAAAATCAGTGTGACAAGTGAGAAAAATAAGAGGACGGGCCATAGGGCATGTGTGGCTCATGACGTGGACAGCGGCTGCCAGGTAGGCCCGGAGTATCAAATACGGGTTCGTACATCAGGATTTCTAAAATACGTAGTTTTGCAATACATATATCCCTTAAATCTAGAGTTTGTGAAATAGTTGCTAAAATCTGTAGTTTTCTGATGGTTTATACAACAAACCTGTAGTTTTTCGAAATAATTGTTAAAACCTACAGTTTTCCGATGGTTTATTCAGTAAACTTATAGTTTTTTCTTTTCAAAATTTACTCTTTTTACTTTTGTTTGTCTTTCTATTTTCTGGAGTCATTCAACTTTCTGGACTCTCTGTAACCATTGATGCATGCATTACACTACAAATCGGAAAGATTGTTCAGGCAGGCAAGCAGAGGACGACAAAGGTCAGGTAATAAGGCAAGTAACTTTCATTTTCTGTTGCAACCTCTCCATCCGTTCCAATCCTGCAGTGCCTGATCGGGTGCTCTCCGCTGCGTTTACTCGCTGACAAACGCTAGCCACCAACACAAGTGCAGGCCCAGGATGCTTTGCTACTTGCCCCCACTTGACTAATCATCTGCCTGATCTCCTTTGATCGATCCATCACCGGCTTTTTGGTTAAACCTGAGAATTGAGATCCAGTTGAGATCTGTCGTTTCTCGGACAAACCATCTCACTGAGTGATCGCTGCATATTGTGTCGTTGATAGACCACGGCGGCCATACCAACGAAGAAGATGTAATACGAGAAATAAGATACTCTCGTGCATTAGTCGACTGTAATACGAGAAACAAGACACATTATACATGAAGAAGATGTCTATAGAGACATGTAAAAAGACAACCTATTGTAGGAATTGTCTATACATAGTCTTTACATAGATGGCGTAGAGATACTATAGATAGCAGTTATACATACTGTTATACATACATTAAGAGATGAAGGCTGTAGAAAGCCATAATTAGTTGGGGACCATTAAAGAGTTTTGTGGTGCCTGGTCTCTTCTGGACAGTAAGCATCGTATCCCAGCCTTTTAGCAGCTAAATAGACAGCTTAACCGATTTGATAATGCGCAGTTAGTTTGGACTAGAAGACACCACCATGTGATGTTAATCGGCAAATCTATAGGCTCCTGGGTAAGTAACTCGTTTTGCACAAGGATTCAATCAATTAGTTTGGACTAGAACACGTACATGGTTGTAAAGCAAGACGAAAGACATTTTTTTTTGGGGTGATGACTAATAATAACCTGCAAATGAAGCTAAAGACTGGAATGATTTGTTTGTCTGCTGGGACTAAGACCCCGGAACAGTCCCTTTTTGACTACATATCCTTGTAGGAAACCTTGTTATTTTCACCACTAATAGAAGCAAATCAAAGTGGAAATATTCGTCATCCTTCAAGAAAGTTGGAACTGTTCTTGTCTCTTCTTCCTCTCTGTTCTTTTTCCCATAGGGAAAATAAAAGATGTAGATGTGCAACTGCGTATATTTTCTCATAAAAAGGTGAATAATTCAGGAGTAGTCACTACGTGTAGCGTCCCGTTTTTCGGAGTTTTTGAAAATTTTAAAAGAAAACCATTTGTTTCTTCTTGCCAAAAGCTTAATTTTGAAATTTCAGAATCCCTTCGCAGTTTAATATGAATTAATCAAACTTCAATTAAATTAAAGTTGGTTTAATTGAGTTTTCTGGAATTTAAAATCAAAATTATTATTTTAGGTGTTTTCTTGGATTTATTGGATTTTAGAAATTGATTTTCATTTTACCCGAAATGGAAAATTAATTTATTTGCAAAAGAAAAAGAAAAATTAAAGTTGAAAGTATTTTTATTAAGTCCAGAATAATTCAAGGAATTTCTGTGAATTTTTCTAGAATTTTAGGAGTCTATTTGCTATTTTCTAAATTGCTTTTTGATTTGTTTGGATTTCTGAAAATCAAAAATGTATTTTAAATCCCTTTTACTGTTCTTGGGCCGAATCGTCGCCGGCCCAATCTCTATTTCCACCTCCGCCCACTTCGCGGCCGCCTCCGCTCCGCCGGGTCCGCCCCGCTCGACCTCGCCCCACCGTCCGTCGTCATCGCGGCTCTCGCTTCGCCGCGTCGCTCCTTTTTCTTGCTGGCCGTCCGTCGAGATCCGGCCGCTCCGTTCGCCGCGCCTCCTCGCTCCCAGCGTCCGTCGAAATCGGACGGTGCCGTCGTCGTCTCCGCGCCGCTGCTCTCTCTCTCTCTCATCGCGTGAGCAGAGTTCGCCGCCTCGAGCCCGCCCTGCCGCCTCGTCCGTCCGCCTCGCCTGCGCTGGCTGCCGCCGTCCCCGCCTCACGCGCCCCTCGCCCGCCCGTGGCCTCGCTTATAAATGCCGCCGATTCCTCTCCTCTCTCTCTCTCCTTCCTCTCTCTCTCTCTACTTCCATGCCGTCCTCCCTCTTCTTCTCCTCCGTGCTGACGCCGCTCCGTCTCCGTGCGCCGCCGCCGTCTCCTCTCGGCTCGTGCCGCCATCCCTCCCGTCTCTCTCTCTCTCTCTCTCTCTCTCGCCCGGCCCGGCCGTGCGTGGCCACCCACGTGGCGCCACGTCGGCGCCACGTGGCGGGCTTTGCCCCGTGGTGCCAGAAGGCAGCAGCGTGTCTTGTGACGCAATACCGAAGTTTTCAATTGAAAATAAATCCGGAAAATCGAAAAATCAATTCTATCATTTCATGTGTTTTTCCAACTTCTTTTGGCCATAACTTTCACATCCGAACTCCGATTTGGGTGATCCAAATTTCTAAATTTATATAAATTCAGCCTCTTTCATTTGGTACTGGTTTTGTAATTTTTGGAGTTCATTTGGTGCTGTTTTATTTATTGTTGCTATTCTCGCACGTGTAGATTCCGGCATTTCGGAAGATTTCTTCGACAGACGATCAAGACTCGCTCCTCGTCAACGAAGGCAAGTCGTAGGCCTTTGACCATGTTGAACCCCTTTTATAAAAGTATATTGCTTCAAATTATCAAACATGGCTAGTTTTATTAAAAATGGTTTTGGGAGTAGATAATTACCAAATTGCCATTATGCCTCCTTGATAAAGTGAAAATGAAATGTCTCCTTGAATGACATATATCCTTGAACACCATAGGATGGTTAATACTAGTTGGACATAATTGTATACCAACTTGGGAGCGTAGTATTGCTTAGTCTTGCTTTAGTTACCCGCGAGACTTTCGATCACATGTTCAATGATTAATGAAATTTGACTAATGGAACTATGGAACAGTGGTGTGAGGCCACTTTTATTAAAAGATGTTGTGCCATGGCAGGGATTGCCATTTGGTCGGGAATGAATAAAAATGATTTATGCTCGGGCTTGAGGTAGGGAGTTAAGGTGGGTGTGTGATGCACATTGGGTTGTGGTAGACTTGTCTGAGCAGCCAACTAAGGACTTAACTTTGCAAGTCATTGATCTGGGTCACCTCGTGCAACCATAAGTCCGGTATGGGACGGACCTGGCCAACTAATTGGGGAAATTTTGAGTCAGTTCTATTGTGGTGGTTTAATGGCGCAAGAGGGGGCTGTGATGGCGAAACCTTAGCGAGCGAACCGAGGCAAAATGGAACTTTGTAAAGGCCTTGTCACGTGCTCTAGATCGCTCACCTAAGGAAGTGGCGGTGGTATCGACGGATGCCAAACAAACTAGAGAATTCGTGTCTTGTGGGTAAAGTCATACAACATCTGCAGAGTGTTAAAATCTATTGAATAGCCGTGTCCCGATTACGGACATGCACAGTGATTTCGCGCAAGGGGTAGTATTTTCAAAATGTGGTTTGGTTCGATGGAAAGGTTTGGTTGGAATGGTTGGGAAGTGAACGGGATGTTCACTGTTTGATATAAAAGAACTTGGTTATCTATGTATTATTCTTTTAAAATCCTGCTTGCAATCTAATTATTGTATTTACTGTTAAGCTTGCTTTCTGCAAATTAACCATAAAGCCATCCTTGCTTAAGCCTGTCATTAATACTATGTGCATACATTTCTCTACGACTTGCTGAGTACTTTAAGTACTCACGGCTTTATGCCCTTTGTTGATCAGTCCAATGGAAGAATCGAGGCGGGTTGTGTACTATGAGGAAGGCTACTTTGAAGACTTCGCGAACTAGGTCACGTCCTCCACTCGATTGCCTGTGGGCATGTCGATTGGGCTCCACGTATTTTGAGATTTTCGCTGCCAGATACTCTGTTGTGGTTAAGCCCTGTGTGGCGACTTTTGTAAGAACCTTGACCATAAGGTCTTTGCTGTTTTAATTAATATTACTTTGTCTGCTTCATTAGTTCGTTGTTGAATGGTTATGACAACATCATTGTTACAACTGTGCGAGCTAGCTGCTGATCATGGGACTAGCTTGGTATGCACAGAGGGTCTCGGGGTTGTGTGATACCCGGGGCGCCGACAAGAGATGGTATCAGAGCCATATCGACTGTAGGACGTAACCACAGTTAGATTGGTCTTCTTAGTCAAAAATTCAAAATATATTTTCTAAATCAAACCAAGCAATTAACTTGACTAGAAATTCTTCTCTCATCTTATTCTGTTCTTTCTCGCCTTGTTCTATTCTTTTCTTCTCATCTTACCCTCTTATATTATTCTTGAGTTCTTTCATCTTATCTTTTCTGGAACTTGGTTTTCAAATTTAAATTTGACTCCCTCATCTCTGGATTATCCCTAGGATCGAGCCCTTTAAGATCAAGCAATGGAAGTCTTGGAAGCTCAAGTTCCGCCGTCTGTTCCCAGTTGACCCTCCATAAAGATTAGATTGGTAGCTGCCTCCCTAGTTTTAGAGTCGTTTAGTCTGCGTAATAGTGCTTTTGTGCTTAAGTGTCTCTTTCTTGTTTGCTTCTTGATAGCTTTCCGGCTATCCGTTCGTTGGGTAAAACCAACTTTGTCCGCATTAGGTTGATCCATCTATCTCCCTTGTTTCTCACTCATCTCCGTGCTTTCCTCTCATCTAAATTGCTTTCTTCTTCGTCTATTAAACCGTGAAGCTTTGTCGTAGATGGTTCGGACCATAACTCATAAGCCGAGATGAGACTCAAGCGTCCATCGCCCGTCTTCCCAGTCGCCAGCACGAGACCGGGTTTGAGTCAATTCATGGCAGCCCAGACGCAGCTGATGAGCTCTATGATGCATAACATGACTCAGATAATGAATCGCCAGAACTGCATCTGCGCCACGCTCGCGCAATGATGAATCGAAACAACCAAGCGGTACGCCACGCCCACGCTGCTCCACCCCGCTTTTCCTCGATCCAGTGGCGAGTTTCTAGGACCCATCCGCCCACTTTCTCTAACTCCTCCGAGCCATTGGGCGCAGATGACCGGTTACGTTCCATGGAAAAAAACTCGCTATCACCCGTTGTGATGATCGCGAGAAGGTTACAGATGCCACTCACCGGCTTGAAGGTACCGCAGCGAATGGTGGGAGAACTATTGTGCCGCCATGGAAACCACGAGAGTATCACTTGGGCCGAGTTTTGGGAGCTTTCCGCCACTCCCATATCCCCGATGGAAAGGTGGAAATGAAAAAGAATGAGTTTCGTGAGTTACAGCAAGGCAACATGTCGGTGAGTGAATACCTTAATAGATTCACTCAACTATCTCGTTATGCCACAGAGGACGTTGCCACAGATGATGCCCGCCAGAAGCGCTTCAAGAGAGGACTCAACCCTAGCTTGAAGGTGCAAGTCATTGGGAATGATTATGCAGATTTCCAGCAGACTGGTGAACAAGGCCATGCTCATCGAGGAATCCGCGTGAGCTTGAAGAATCCCGCAAGAGAAAGATGATGCAGCACAGTGCCCATCAGTCTCACTCCTAGAGATTCAGAATGAATGTGCCGCCTCCTGCCCGTGTTGCTCCACCTGTCACATTGAGCCCTGTGCAACACCTCGCCCAGCTAGCCTCCGGTAACCCTGCAGCTTCAACGGCTCCAAAAACCAAGAACCAAGGAATGGCAACCCCCCACCGGATCACACCTTTAAGTGCCATCACCGGGACACTTCGCGATGGTGCGCGCAGAGGCAAGGCCCTTCTCCTGTCCGTTTCAACATAGGAGCCACTCCGACCAGGACCCCCACTCCAGGAGTCGCACGTGGAGCTCCTCAGACTCCAGCTACACCAGTCAAGACTCCTCAGCCTTTTGGAAGAGGTCGTGTGAACCACACCACGGTGGAGGAAGCCCAGACAGCCCCGGACGTCGTGCTGGGTAAGTTCCTTGTCAATTCAGCACCCGCCACTGTTTTGTTTGATTCTGGAGCTTCGCATTCGTTTGTTTCTCGGAATTTTGCTAAAAGGCACCAGTTGGAAGTTTTGCCTCTTAAAAGTGTTTTGTTGGTTCAGTCTCCCGGTTCGGAATTGAGTACGAACCAAGGTTGCCCTAAGGTTAAAGTGACCATAGAAGGGGTAGAATTCCTTGCTAATCTCATCATCATAGACACCAAGTCTCTTGATGTGATTTTGGGAATGGATTGGCTTGCCAATCACCAAGCCCTCTTGGATTGTGGTGGTAGAAGCATCACTTTGGTCAGTCCGGATGGAACCAAGGTAAAGTTTGAAGCCTCCCCAGAGAAGCTAGCTAGAGCTTTAGTCTGCAGTGCCAGTGTTGTATCCTTGGAGGAAGTGCCAGTAGTCAGAGAGTTCCCAGATGTCTTTCCTGATAACCTACCTGGAATGCCACCAGACCGAGACTTGGAGTTTGTCATTAATCTTGTTCCAGGAACTGCACCTATTTTCAAGAGACCCTACAGATTGCCTGTCAATGATTTGGTTGAGCTGAAGAAGCAAATTGAAGAAATGCAAGAAAAGGTTTTGTCAACCAAGTTCTTCACCTTGGGAGCCCGGTGATCTTTGTTGCAAAGAAGGATGGCACCCAACGGATGTGTGTGGATTACCGAGCCCTCAATGAGGTCACCATCAAGAACAAGTACCCTCTGCCCAGGATCGATGATTTGTTTGATCAGTTGAAAGGAGCCGGAGTGTTCTCCAAAATAGACTTGAGGTCAGGATACCACCAGTTGAAGATTCGTCCAGAAGATATTCCCAAGACAGCTTTCTCAACCCTATGGATCAGTATGAGTTCACGGTCATGTCATTTGGATTGACCAATGCCACCTTACTTTATGAACTTGATGAATAAAGTATTCATGGAGTATTTGGATAAGTTCGTCATTGTCTTCATTGACGATATTTTGGTGTATTCCAAGAGTGAAGAAGAGCATGAAGAGCACCTCCGTTTGGTCCTGAATAAGCTTAGAGATCATCAACTCTATGCTAAATTCAGCAAGTGTGAGTTTTGGATGAAAGAAGTTACCTTCCTGGGGCATGTCATGTCTGCAGAAGGAGTATCTGTAAACCCTAGCAAGGTTGAGGATGTGCTTAATTGGGAGTCACCCAAGTCGGTGCCTCAGGTCAGAAGTTTTCTTGGAATGGCAGGATACTATTGTCGATTCATAGAAGGATTCTCCAAAATAGCAAGGCCCCTCACTCAGCTGTTGAAGAAAGAAAAGAAATTTGCTTGGACAACAGATTGTGAGCAAAGTTTTCAAGAGTTGAAGAAGCGTTTGACAACAGCTCCGGTGTTGATTTTGCCCGATGTCCGGAAGGATTTTGAGATTTTCTGTGATGCATCCCGGCAAGGATTTGGTTGTGTCCTGATGCAAGAAAGGAAGGTAGTAGCCTATGCTTCCCGTCAATTGAGGCCTCATGAAGTGAACTACCCCACTCATGACTTGGAATTAGCTGTCGTAGTGCATGCTTTAAAGATATGGCGTCATTACCTTATTGGTAATCGCTGTGAAGTCTATACGGACCATAAGAGCTTGAAGTACATTTTCACTCAAGCTGATCTTAATATGAGGCAAAGAAGATGGTTAGAGTTGATCAAGGATTATGATATTGGAATCCATTACCACCCAGGCAAAGCTAATGTTGTGGCAGATGCCTTGAGTAGAAAAGTCTACTGCAATACCCTAACGATCAAGGAAAATCAGCCAGCCCTTCATGAAGAATTCCAGAAGCTCAAGTTAGAGTTGGTTGAGGAAGGTTATTTAGCTGCCTTAGAAGTTCAACCCACTTTGCGGAATCAGATCAAGGAAGCTCAAGTTGAAGATGCCAATATTAAGGAAATTAAGAACAACATGAAGAAGGGTAAAGCCCTGAGATTTTCAGAAGATGAGCAAGGCACCATTTGGTTTGACAAGCGAATTTGTGTTCCAGATCAGGAAGAGCTTAAGCAGCTGATACTCAAGGAAGCCCATGAAACTTTGTACTCCATTCACCCTGGAAGCACAAAGATGTACCAAGACCTCAAGGAAATGTATTGGTGGCCTAGCATGAAGCGTGAGATTGCCGAGTATGTAGCTCAGTGTGATGTCTGTCGTGAGTAAAAGCCGAGCATCAAAGACCTCTTTGGATTCTCGCAACCCTTGAAAGTGCCCGAATGGAAGTGGGAAGAAATTGGCATGGATTTTATCACTGGTTTGCCAAGGACAAGGTCAGGATATGATTCTATCTGGGTAATTGTGGATCGTCTAACCAAAGTTGCTCACTTTCTCCCAGTCAAGACTACTTACTCTGGTGATAGACTGGCAGAATTGTACATGGCAAAGATAGTGTGCCAGCATGGAGTGCCGAAGAAGATCGTGTCGATCGAGGATCGATTCACCTCAAGATTTTGGCAAAAGTTGCACGATGTTTTGGGTACTAATCTAAATTTCAAGATCTGACTTATCATCCCAGACGGATGGATGAGATGAAAGAGTAAATCAAATCCTTGAAGATATGTTAAGGGCTTGTGCCTTAGCAAATCGACCGATTGGGATCAAATGCTACCTTATGCGAGTTTTCCTATAACAACAGCAGTCAAGCCTCGGATGTCTCCATTTGAAGCTCTTTACTAAGAAAATACGAACACCCTTGTATTGGGATGAAGTAGGCGAAAGACAAGTGTTTGGGCGGATATTTTGGAAAAAGCCGAAGAGCAAGTTCGATCAATCAGAGAAAGGCTGAAAACAACACAGACCAGGCAGAAGAGTTATGCTGATAACCGTCGCCGAGATCTAGCATTCACACCTGGTGATCATGTGTACCTGAGGGTGTCGCCTCTCAAAGGGATGCGTCGTTTCAGAGTAAGCGGAAAGCTTGCACCAAGGTACATCGGACCTTTCCCAGTTCTAGCCCGAAGAGGAGAAGTCGCTACACTGGAGCTCCCACCTCACCGCCGGATGTGCATAATGTCTTCCACGTGTCACAGCTGAAGAAGTGTTTGCGTGTGCCCGAAGAGCAGATGCCAATGGAAGCAATTGCCCTGCAGGAAGACCTCACCTACAAGGAGCATCCCATCAAGATCTTGGAAATAGCAGAGCGAGTGACAAGAAGCAAGACCATCCGTTTCTGCAAGGTCCAGTGGAGCAATCACACCGAAGAAGAAGCCACTTGGGAACGAGAAGATGACTTGAAGGCTGAGTTTCCCCACCTCTCTAGTCGGCCTGAATCTCGGGGTCGAGATTCCCTTTAAGAGGGGTAGGTTTGTAGCGTCCCGTTTTTCGGAGTTTTTGAAAATTTTAAAAGAAAACCATTTGTTTCTTCTTGCCAAAAGCTTAATTTTGAAATTTCAGAATTCCTTCGCAGTTTAATATGAATTAATCAAACTTCAATTAAATTAAAGTTGGTTTAATTGAGTTTTCTGGAATTTAAAATCAAAATTATTATTTTAGGTGTTTTCTTGGATTTATTGGATTTTAGAAATTGATTTTCATTTTACCCGAAATGGAAAATTAATTTATTTGTAAAAGAAAAAGAAAAATTAAAGTTTAAAGTATTTTTATTAAGTCCAGAATAATTCAAGGAATTTCTGTGAATTTTTCTAGAATTTTTGGAGTCTATTTGCTATTTTCTAAATTGCTTTTTGATTTGTTTGGATTTCTGAAAATCAAAAATGTATTTTAAATCCCTTTTACT
This sequence comes from Hsuehochloa calcarea, assembly GCA_036346395.1. Classification (NCBI taxonomy): domain Eukaryota; kingdom Viridiplantae; phylum Streptophyta; class Magnoliopsida; order Poales; family Poaceae; genus Hsuehochloa; species Hsuehochloa calcarea. The sequence goes on along the minus strand of CM070593.1, from coordinate 11,150,808 downwards.
GTTCTTGGGCCGAATCGTCGCCGGCCCAATCTCTATTTCCGCCTCCGGCCCACTTCCGCGGCCCGCCTCCGCTCCGCCGGCCCGCTTCCGCCTCGACCTCGCCCCACCGTCCGATCGTCATCGCGGCTCTCGCTGCCGCGTCGCTCCTTTCTTCTTGGCCGTCCGTCGAGATCCGGCCGCTCCGTTCGCCGCGCCTCCCTCGCTCCCACCGTCCGTCGAAATCGGACGGTGCCGTCGTCGTCTCCTCCGCCATGGCCGCCTCTCTCTCTCATCTGCGCGTGCAGAGTTCGCGCCGCGAATCCGCCGCCTCGAGCCGCGCCGCCGCCTCGTCTGTCGCGCCTCACGCGCGCCCTTGCCGCTCGTCCCGCCTCGCCGCGCCCTCGCCCGCTTGGTGGCCTCGCTTATAAATGCTGCCGATTCTCTCCTCTCTCCTCTCTCCTTCCTCTCTCTCTCTGGCGCTTCACCACCGCCCTTCCTCTTCTTCTTCTCCTCGTACTGCCGACGCTCAAATCTCTCAGTGGCGCCTTGCCTGCCGTCTCCCTCGGCTCGGCCGCCACCGCCCCCCCCTCTCTCTCTCTCTCTCTACGCCCAGGGCCCGAGCCGACGTGGCCACCCACGTGGCGCCACGTCGGCGCCACGTGGCGGGCTTTGCCCCGTGGTGCCAGCGTGGCGCAAGCGTGTCTTGTTGACGCAATACCGGAAGTTTTCAATTGAAAAATAAATCCGGAAAATCAGAAAAATCCAATTCTATCATTTCATGTGTTTTTCCAACTTCTTTTGGTCATAACTTTCACATCCGAACTCCGATTTGGGTGATCCAAATTTCTAAATTTATATAAATTCAGCCTCTTTCATTTGGTACTGGTTTTGTAATTTTTGGAGTTCATTTGGTGCTGTTTTATTTATTGTTGCTATTCTCGCACGTGTAGATTCCGGCATTTCGGAAGATTTCTTCGACCCGACGACCGAAGACTCGCTCCTCGTCAACGAAGGCAAGCCGTAGGCCTTTGACCATGTTGAACCCCTTTTATAAAAGTATATTGCTTCAAATTATCATGCATGGCTAGTTTTATTAAAAATGGTTTTGGGAGTAGATAATTACCAAATTGCCATTATGCCTCCTTGATAAAGTGAAAATGAAATGTCTCCTTGAATGACATATATCCTTGAACACCATAGGATGGTTAATACTAGTTGGACATAATTGTATACCAACTTGGGAGCGTAGTATTGCTGAGTCTTGCTTTAGTTACCCGCGAGACTTTCGATCACATGTTCAATGATTAATGAAATTTGACTAATGGAACTATGGAACAGTGGTGTGAGGCCACTTTTATTAAAAGATGTTGTGCCATGGCAGGGATTGCCATTTGGTCGGGAATGAATAAAAATGATTTATGCTCGGGCTTGAGGTAGGGAGTTAAGGTGGGTGTGTGATGCACATTGGGTTGTGGTAGACTTGTCTGAGCAGCCAACTAAGGACTTAACTTTGCAAGTCATTGATCTGGGTCACCTCGTGCAACCATAAGTCCGGTATGGGACGGACTGCCAACTAATTGGGAAATTTTGAGTCGGTTACGTTGTGGTGGTTTAATGGCGCAAGAGGGGGCTGTGATGGCGAAACCTTAGCGGGCAGAACCGAGGCAAAATGGAACTTTGTAAAGGCCTTGTCACGTGCTCTAGACTGCTCACCTAAGGAAGTGAGCGGTGGTATCGACGGATGCCAAACAAACTAGAGAATTCGTGTCTTGTGGGTAAAGCTGTACAACATCTGCAGAGTGTTAAAATCTATTCGAATAGCCGTGTCCCCGGTTACGGACATGCCTGGTGATTTCGCGCAAGGGGTAGTATTTTCAAAAATGTGGTTTGGTTCGATGGAAAGGTTTGGTTGGAATGGTTGGGAAGTGAACGGGATGTTCACTGTTTGATATAAAAGAACTTGGTTATCTATGTATTATTCTTTTAAAATCCTGCTTGCAATCTAATTATTGTATTTACTGTTAAGCTTGCTTTCTGCAAATTAACCATAAAGCCATCCTTGCTTAAGCCTGTCATTAATACTATGTGCATACATTTCTCTACGACTTGCTGAGTACTTTAAGTACTCACGGCTTTATGCCCTTTGTTGATCAGTCCCAGCAGAAGAATCAGGGCAGGTTGTGTACTATGAGGAAGGCTACTTTGAAGACTTCGCGAACTAGGTCACGTCCTCCACTCGATTGCCTGTGGGCATGTCGATTGGGCTCCACGTATTTTGAGATTTTCGCTGCCAGATACTCTGTTGTGGTTAAGCCCTGTGTGGCGACTTTTGTAAGAACCTTGACCATAAGGTCTTTGCTGTTTTAATTAATATTACTTTGTCTGCTTCATTAGTTCGTTGTTGAATGGTTATGACAACATCATTGTTACAACTGTGCGAGCTAGCTGCTGATCATGGGACTAGCTTGGTATGCACAGAGGGTCTCGGGGTTGTGTGATACCCGGGGCGCCGACACTACGGTCCTTTAATTCTTATTGTTAAAAGAAATGCATGGATCTTTGATAAAAGGTAGCTTTTCATATATTTTTTTGCATGACTCATTCATGCATTTCAAAGAAATATGGTGTTATTGATTGTTTTGGAAGAAGGAAATTGAGCACAAGGTTTGAGGTTCCCATTCAATCATATTAAAACAGAAGGAAATTTGTGTTGTTTTCGTGATCCTTCATGTTCTTCAAAGGTAATGCCTGTTAATCCCTAGAATTTTTCATGGTTTAGTCATTGTTAATGTTATATATCGTTTTTCTTAGGGTAAGATTGATTTTTAGCACGCCCTATGTTGTTGAGGTTAGATGAACCTTGAGGGGTGATTCGAGTTATTTAGGCTCAGATTCAGAGATCGGTCCAATTAGAGAACAGTTACATAATCTCGCTAGCTTTCTAAGAAGGTCTGGATCATTAGAAACAGAGTAGTGAGTGAAACATTACGGCCTCGGAAAGGTCGGTGTCTAGAATTTGGATGCAGTTAGCAGACGTTGTGATGATGAATCGGTTTCTTATAGTAAATGGTAAACTTAAATAAGTGAGAAAATTTTATGTAGTTTTCAGAACTGGCATCGTTCATATATTTTTTAAGTTTTAGAATTAAATATATAAAATTATGAAGTAGACTATCCTAACAGATTCTGGAGCAGTCTTCGGTGAAGGAAACGGGGCGGAAAACGGCAGAATCAGAAGTTCATTATAACTAGAAAGTTGTAGCCTTCTTCATGAGGATTCCAGAAAGTATTTGATGTCAAGGTTTGAAGTTTGGATGAATAAGTTAGAAAGTTTTTACTATTGGGATAGTGGGTAGTACGTCCGGTGGTTTTGGGTTAATTGGGCCAATTTAGCGTAGACGTGTGATGATGATAAATGTAAAGTGTGGGTGCTATGATGTTGTGATTTTGAGATTTTTCTTGCATTGTTTGTCCAGGGAGTGTGGCCTCTAGTGCCTTATCGCCGCCTCGCTATCCAGCTTTAAAGGGATAAAGAGGCAAGTGCATGGTAGAAGTGATCGATAGTGAATCGTTGTATTCTTTATCACTTATTACCACTATATTGTTTTTTGCTTTCATCTTATTTAATTGCAAAAAATATGAGTGGTCATGATATTAATTGTATTGATGAATTCAAGAATATTGGATAGCGGTAATATTGATGAATTTATGTTAAATGGGACATTCATAAGCATCATTGTATGAAGAGAAGGTGATCATGGTGGTCACCTATATACCTTGTTGGTATAGACTCAACGGGAGTGGAGGAGGTCCCTGATCCTTTTGAAGGATAGGCTTAAGAGTGAACATTATCGCAATTATTCACTCACTCTATACTGGTATACGCAAAAGGTGTTGCATGTGGACATGTGATGCAGAGATAAGTTGCATTTAATGAAAAGGGAAGATTGAGAATTGATCATGAAATGAAAGATGGGTAAAGAATTGATGTTGACGATGATATTGATTACAACTGATTAATCATATATAATTGTTTATTATTGTGATTGCTAGGTCGCGAACCCACCCTTGCTCTATTGTTATTTTTTGGTGACTGTTGACAACATTACCCATGGGAAGGGTAGTCGCACTTGGAACCACGTCATGTATTCAAATACTTGAAATATTGGCCATGAGACACTCTATTAGCAGGATTATTTATAATTATTACACAATAGTATTGCTTAGGCTTATATGATAGGTTGAAGTTGACTACTAATTTAATATCATTTATACGATTAGTTTGCGTAAATATTGGTTTATTATCTTGCTATGTTTTTTTAGAAAATAATTATCTATAATTATCATATCGTTATGCTTGTGTTAATATGACTCGTGAATGTGTTTTATCAATTAGATACTTGCTATAATTTATTATCATTTGATGTTAAAATTGATAGTTAGTGTAGTTTAGTAGTATTTCGGACTCAGTGTTGGACCGGGAGTTACACACCATTTGAATGATTTGGGCGAGTAATGTGTATGTCTAGTTCGTAAGTGGTTATAAGTAACAATATTCTGTCTTCTTGAGACTCAACGCAAGGTAATGCTCTTTCTCCTAGTTTAACAATTTTTAATTTTTAAGCTTTCTATACACGGTTACAGTCCGTTTGGGATGCCGAAAAACGTAGGAAACAAGGGGAAAAAAAAAGAAATTCAATGTCAAAGAAAGCGGTAATTACTCATGAAAGACCTTTGGATGCCTTTCAAGAATATATATAATTTTTGGATGTTAGAGAAATGAGAAAGTCAGAAAAAAAAACTCCAAACGTAACCCTAAAGATCCATGTGACTAGGGAGCAGATCCTTACAAATAGCAAAACCAAAGAAAACCCTCTTTCTTCTTGCAAATGTCTTCATAAAAAAGTTATTCCAAACGTAACCCTAAAGATTCATGTGACTAGGGAGCAGATCCTTGTGACGCTGCTATATCATTTTTTTTTGTTATTTTTCATGTGTGCATGTGAAAAGGCACTTGGCCATATCACACACATAAAAAAAAAAAATCTTTCGTCTTGCCTCGTGAAATTAGCTGTCCGGCATACATGTTGTCTGTAAATTTTACAATGAAGAATACAAGATGCTGTGGATAAAAGAAAGGGAACACAGATAATTGAGTCGTCTCTCTAACATGAGAAATAAAAATATTGTATATGAAGGAAATCTCTATAGAGATATAAAAAAGATAATTTATTATAAAAATTATCTTTAACGTCATATGTAGATGACACAGGAGATACCGTTATATGCATCATTATACATTGCTTTTAGTAATATTTTTAAGCACTCAAAGGTCAACAACACTGTTTCTCATAACAAAACAATAAAGAAAAAAAAAAGAAAGAAAGAAGGAGCAGCAGCACCTGCTCCAACTCCTACTGCTTCTACTTCTACCAGTACCACTACCACCTCCACCTGTCTCAGGCTCTCACATTTGAATTTCTTTGGAGAGAAAAGAATAACATTGCAAGCAAGCACACAAATACTCCACAGATACTACTTACCTACCGCTCCCATATATCTCCTTCCTCCTTTCCTCTCCCTCTTCCCACCCCCACACCACCATCCATCCCCAAATCTGAAGAAATCCACCCTTTCTTGGCTTGCTGGATTCAATGGTACCCAGTCTCTACACGTTTTTCCGGTTCATTCTTTGCCGGTGATGTAGCTGCTGCTGTTGCCGATCTATCACCGCTGTCCTGTGTGGTGTTGATTTGCTGAGGAGGTGGAGATCTGGAGATCTCTCAGGTAGTCAGGTGGTGGTTCTTGTTTCTGTTCTTGCTTGCTGTGGCAATGTGCCTGTGTTTCATGTGATTTCTCTGGGTTTCTTGGTTTGGATCTCGGGTTGCCCATCACGTTGTTCTTGCAATTAATTTGTCCTTTTGGGTTTCTTGGGCGAATGCTTTCCCCGGATTGGTTGAATTTTCAGAAAAATATTCGGGAGGGGAGTTCTTGGGGGATAAATCTTGATAAAAGAACCATCTTTTTTTTTTTACATCTTTTGCCTGCAGGAAATCGAGCTAGAAAAGGAAAGAGCAGAAAAAAGAGCTTTCTTTCCTTGCCCACAGTTAACAAGATGTGAAGGTTTTGCCAACCTTGGCTAGCTGCTTGGTTACTGGTTAGAGTACTTAGTACTATTTTGCTAAGGAGGATTGCTTCACGTGTAAAACGCCCTCACGCCATGATCCATGCTTCCTCCACGGCCGCGAACACAGGGGAAATTAAATGTGCTAATCCTTGCGTATGTCTGTACACAACTCGTACTGTGATCGCCATCACAGAGAAATTTATTCCCCTGTACAGCCTCGGAAGGCAGGAGCAGTAACACCGTGTCTTTGCTTCCCTTCCAGCCCAAGATAATGTACTGGCCGTCTTAATTGCTGCTATTTAGTTCGGGAATCCGTCGTCGTTCTTATACGCTTGTACCGTGGATGTAGATGCCCGCATTTGCGTTTCGCTGTGAAGAGAGCCGTAAGCGCATTAAAATCGTCTGCATTGTTTGATCTGTAGAGCTGAACTAGATGGACAGCTAACATGTTCATCTGAATTTGTCTGTCTGTAGGAGCAGGACGCTGACATCCCAAGATGGAGTCACCTTCATCATCCCCCACTCTGAAAGATCATCTCTCCGCGCCAACAGGACCCTTGCATCTCAAAGTATGGGAGGTCATATGCATTGTCTTGGGAGTTTTCATGCTGGTAGTCTTCTTTATAACAGTCTGGCTCACAATCCGGAGTAGGAAGAGGATTAGACGAGCCTCTGCAAATATCCCAATCACCCAAATCCCTGCCATTTCCAAGGAAATCAAGGAGGTAAGGGTGGAGCAGGTCCCGACAAACAACTTTGTGGCGCATGATGGAGTCCTGCTGACAATCCAAGACAAGTCTAGTGACCGGGAATCGGACAAGGTCATGATGCATTTGGGTGTAAGCAAATCGAGACGTGGCGATGAGAGCCACTCGGGGTCATTCCGTTACATGGACAAAGATGCAGGCCTCCAGTCAGCTGAAGAAGGGGGTTCAGGAACTTTTAGGCAAACTTCAGCTCATGCAATAACCGCTCCTTCACCTTTGGTTGGCCTACCGGAGTTCTCATACCTTGGTTGGGGTCATTGGTTTACTTTGAGGGATCTGGAGCTTGCTACTAACCGTTTTTCGAAGGATAACATTATTGGTGAGGGTGGATATGGTGTAGTTTATCGTGGCCAGCTCATAAATGGCACTCCTGTCGCTGTCAAGAAGCTTCTCAATAACCTGTAAGCTTTGCTTATCACAATTTGATCTTTCTCTTCATTTTCCCCATATCTTGTCTTCCATAGCTATCATCCTGCTTTAATATTACAATTAGTTTTTCCAATTGATGTTTGCGAACTTATAGAGGGCAAGCTGAGAAGGAATTCGGAGTAGAAGTTGAGGCTATTGGTCATGTTCGCCACAAGAACTTGGTCCGGCTTCTGGGTTACTGTGTGGAAGGTACTCAAAGGTAATTTCTCCTGCCCTTCATTGCCATATTCCTCTTATACCTCCATCCACAATGTTGATATATCCTTGATGTATGTCTTACCAAGCAAAATAATTCTTCTTGCCCTTCCATTCTCTTCAGGATTTCATAGTTGTTTGACTATGACTACAATAATTGTAGTGAATCCCGTGTCATCATTTCTAACTTCAAGTAATTTTTCAGGATGCTGGTCTATGAGTATGTGAACAGCGGAAACCTAGAGCAATGGCTTCATGGAGCTATGAGTCATCGTGGTTCCCTCACATGGGAGGCCCGCGTCAAGATTCTTCTTGGGACAGCAAAAGCGTGAGTCCTTAGGTCCTTTCTTTCTGCTCCTGTTGTGTCATTTGTTCATTATCTTGTCAGTCCACCGAATGGTAGTCCAATCTTAAAGGTTCCAAATTCGTATTATCTTTCTACATGGGGCTAATACTGTTGTACTAATTACACCATAACAAACATCCGTTGTGATTGAAGTGAGTATACCTAAGCTTAAGCTAAACAAATTCCTCATATCATCTCTATTTCCTCAGTTGTTGTCGAACTTGCATATAATTTTTCCCTTCATTCTGTATTGTCATGTGTCAACATTGGAACTGAAAACAAGAATTGTTGATACCTATTTGCAGGCTTGCTTACTTGCATGAGGCAATTGAACCGAAAGTTGTGCACCGTGATATCAAATCCAGCAATATTTTGATTGATGATGATTTTGATGCCAAAGTATCAGATTTTGGTTTAGCCAAGCTTCTTGGTGCCGGAAAGAGCCATGTCACTACTCGTGTTATGGGAACCTTTGGGTATGTGTGTAACTTATGAACAAGAGTTCTGTGACAGTATGCTAGTGCGAGTTTATGACGTATGGCGTTAACTCATTGCAGCTATGTGGCGCCAGAGTATGCAAACACTGGACTCTTGAATGAAAAGAGTGACATTTACAGCTTTGGAGTTGTTCTCCTAGAAGCAATTACAGGAAGGGATCCTGTTGACTATGGTCGGCCGGCGAACGAGGTATTGATAAGTTGGTCAAAATCCTTTGTTCTTGTACTAATCTGCATGTTAGGTGCTTTCTCCCTGCTTATAATATCAAATAGCAAGGTACACATAGGATTTTGGATGGAAGCATTACGAGGCTTATTCTCTCACCAAATTGAGTCCTACTCCAAGTTTGTTTCAATTAGGATTTGGAATGCATAGTATTGACTTAGAAATTGTTCTATACATGCGGTTCTGTTCTATGTAATGTGCTGCAAGTACTTTGGGATGTTTCAACTTACAATGCACAATGCTCACCTCTATTTGTTTGCTCTTATGCTTATGGTCTTCCATACAGTTACCTCATGAAACAAGGAAACATTCCTTACTTTTCTAATTGAACACATGATTTTTGTGCCATATGCAGGTAAATCTGGTTGACTGGCTAAAAATGATGGTTGCTAGTAGGCGTTCAGAGGAAGTGGTGGATCCCACCATAGAGACACGACCGTCGACAAGAGCTCTCAAACGTGCACTATTAACAGCTCTGAGGTGTGTGGATCCAGATTCAGAGAAGAGACCGAAGATGGGCCAAGTTGTCCGAATGTTAGAATCGGATGACCCAATTCCACGTGGGGTACGTATTAGAGACCATCCCAAAAAACAGCCTTACCCTTGTTAACTTTTTCTATGTCTTATATATATTAGTTGCCATTTTGTCTAGTCACACTGAAAGTAGAAAAATTGTTTGGAAGCAGGACAGAAGATCTAGGCACAACCGCGGAGGGAGCACTGAAATGGATTCCCAAAGGGACAACAACTCCGACACGGACAAGAGCGATAACCCAGATTCCAAACCGAGAAGGAGCAGAGCGTCGTCTTCCAAATGAGCACATCAGCATTCCTCCTATTACATTTCTTTGGTCCATTATGGACTGGCCTCCCTCCATCACATTGCTGACGAATTGGTACCGAAGGCGCTGAAGCTTTCAATACACAAGAGCTCGAAGATTTCTTGGTTGTAACGGTTTATGATTTATTTGTAGAGAAGGTATTGTTTTCTACTTGATCAGTTTATCTGTACTTACTCGTGATCTTGACAATTTGCTTGTGTAAGCTTTTAACAGTGTGTACAGTTTGTAGCATCATGAATACTGGTCGATCCGAATATTTGTGAATGATAATGTTTCAGTTGAAAGCCTCTGTCCGTTTTGAAATAACCCAGATGTTGGCATTTTCAGAAAACAAAAGTACCCTACAGGTTCTAGTGCGATACTGACATAGTACTGTATCTTGGGAAAATTTTGGCAAAAACTGGTGAGTTAGTATTACGAATTAATCTGGTTACAACGTAGACTAGGCCAGAATCTGTTTATATATTAGCGTTAAAAAGCCCATAATCTAAAATTCATAAGCATGACTAGAAACAGCTGAATTGAGTAGAGCAGAATTTCTGGTTAATGGTTACAGGCCTATCACTGCAAGCTGTTGGAATGTGCCTTAACCAATGTATCCACCGGGACAATAATAGTGATCTATGGGTCTGTGAGGAACTTTTACTTGACTTCTCCTAACGTTTCCTAGAAGATTGCTTCCCAGGATGTTGGTGGGAAAGGGCGTCAGTTTCTCTTAGTACAACTGGAGTTTACACTTGCTGTCAAAAACTACATTTTAGAAAAATATGTATAGGGGACTCGATCTTGTAATTATTGATAACAGTCGCGAACACGTGCACTTGCGTACGCTAGATCTATACTTTTTGTAATTATACCGTAGATATCTGAACTAATAAAATGTCTTGATATTTAATTCAAACACAACAAATCTAAGAGGCAGACCAATGGAGTCTCCTTTCATTATTGAGCTAACAGAATTCAATCAATTTTTACAATTTCTTTCCCATGTATTTTTTTCTTTCGTTAAAAACCGAGGATGCAACAAAATACTGACAGTTAACTTGATATAAATAGCATACTAGTTAAACAATCTGGTAAAAAGCTACAGCTCTAAAAAAATCAACTCAGCTTCCCTGTAAACTAGTGACTAAAGCGCATGATTTTCTAATAAATTCGACCATTGCTAGCCTAAAATTTGCCTCATCATCGGCAATCTCAGTCTCAGCGCCGGAGATGGGACACAACAATTCGGATCCACATGCAAACAAGTCGATGATGGTTTGATCGTCTCTAGCTCGGAGCGTGCGATGGCTTCGGGGGTGCACACAACAGCTCTCGGGGATGACGGACTGGTCGTCAGTGTTGAATAATCTTTAATATTGTTTAAGTTTAAGTTTTAGTTTGTATAACTGTATTGGTAGTCATGAGTATTGATAACGCTAATTGTCTAAAGGTGAAAAGGTGACTGTAGATGCATGTAGTACTTAAGTTACTTATTTGCATGTAAGTTACTTGTTATTTACTAGTATAAATAAGAGAAAAAAAGGAAAACATGTGTAGAAGTTTGGCAGAAACAAAATATTTGTATATTGTGTGTTCTTCCCCCCTTTCTTTGCGTTCCAGAGTGTTCGTGTGCGTGCGTCCAGGTGTTCTCTCCGGAAGCAGTTCTAATATTTAGTATCAGAGCCGGTATTGTGATGTTGAGGATGGCGAGGTCGTTGTCTCCGTGATGTCAAGGCGTGTCCCTGGTGGCTTAGAGGAGGTAGCCAGCGGCGGCATGCATGTGGCTAGCGGCGGTAAGCCGTTGGCGCGAGTCGGGAAGGAGGAGAGCGTCATGCTCCAGTACCCGTTGTTGATTAGTAGCAACTATGTTGCACGGTCAATGAAAATGCAAGTGTACATGGAGGCGCAAGAAGTGTGGGATGCCGTTGAAGAAGACGACGTCAAGAGGCGCTAAGTTAAGAGGCACTTGTCGATGATCAAATTATCGATCTTATGAAAATATATAAAAATAAAAGAAAATGATGCGTATCTCCTAGAAGAGAATAGGGTCGCTCTTTACTACTATGAGCTGACTGTTTACAAGGAATGCCTACATCAGGCAAATGACTAATTCTAATTACACTGAGTATGATGTTGGCTATGCTCTTGTCTTCTTTGCCTCCTAGAGTTTTATCGTCTGTCTCGCTCTCGCCCCCTCTCCTCCTTCCATGCTCTATCTTTAAATAGCTTCCGAAGAGGTGGTAGTTGTTTCTAGACGAGACACCTGTGCGAAGCGTTGCATCTGGTCAGAGGGAGGTGGTAGTTGATTAAAGTATCAACTGCTGTGCGGTTAAATATCGGTGAGACATTCGACCATTAGTCAGTGTCTTAGGATTATGTAACATCGCGCGGTATGAAGTATACAACACGTGTTCCATTCATCACACGGTAAAGGATATACCTGAATTTGGATTTAGATATCAGTTTATAGCTTTACGAGCAGTTAACTAGTCGGAGACTAGGTACGGGACCTTGTTCGACTAGGGTATTTATTATGTAACCTCTGAAATCCTTACGACTAGTGAGGTCATTAGCCTTAGGGGTTACAACCACGAAGATGTATGGTCTTTTCTTATGTATTAAAGTAATACATAGAGATTTTAATTCTCGTCAGCTAGCTCCCAAACTTTAAATGTATGGGTCGTGTTTAAACACTTTCTTTCGACGAAATCGTATCGGGCAGACCCCCATTAAATGTCATGACATTCAAGTGGTCTGTATTCATTTTAAAGTTGAGAAACTGGCTTGAGACTTGAGAAGCTTTTCTATCTGTTGGTCAAAAAGATTTTGTCCTTTGGACTTCTCTTAACCCCCGGATGCGGTTAGAGAATTACAGCTATAAAAACCCTTTTGCATTGGGTGTTAGGGTTTTCACGCCTTCTACTTCCTTTTCGCTTTCCAAAAGGAAAAAAATTACCTCCGACCACCTGTGACTTCTTCATCCAAAAGAATCCGTCATGTCGGATCTCATCACCAACTGGTCAGTTTCTGATTTAAGTGAGAAGAAGCTAGAAAGTCTGGAGAAGATTGGGTTGCTACCAGATAGGAATATGATTTCTTGGAGATCAGCTATCGAGGAGCATTCTCCGAGTGGTGAAGATGGAGAAATTCATGTTTTCCTCGCATACATCGAATGCAGTTTTAGGCTCCTAGTTCACTTATTCTTTTCCCAAGTTTTGGAGTATTATAGAGTGGAACTGGTTAATCTGGCCCCCAATGCCATCGCCAACCTTAGTATCTTTGTCTACCTTTGCGAAACGTACTTGGGGCAACCATGGATCTTTTCAAGTAGTACTACAGAATGACGAATACGAAGAAGACGACCGGTACACCCGGAGAGTGTACCTTGTGCCTCCATGACGTAAAAGTTGATGAGTACATTCCCATGTACTCCAAATCTTCGTGGTCGTCATGGAAGAAAAGTTGATTTTATATGAAGATCACGCAGCAAGACTGCCTTTATTACAACGGAAAAAAGGCGATCGAAAATTCGCGATGGTGCTCCTCCTCAAAAAAGGAGGGAAAAGTACGGAGATGGGTTGAAGCCATCCAACTCCTTAATGTCAAGGGTTTAACCTCTTGGCATGTGGTGAGAGACTTTTCGGTGCGTCGAATTAGTCCTTTGAAGGCCAGAGCTCATGCGATGCTCTGGTACATTGGTCGTGACGATGCGACAAAGAACTCCAAGGAAGGTAAATTCCAATGGATTCCAACTAGTTTGCTTTACTAGTTGATTACTTTCATAATTCTAAAGTCTCTCATTTATTATTACAGCTTTATCTCCTGATGAAATCAGAAGCTGGATCAAGATGATCTGCGTCGGAGAGCGTGGCGAAAAGGCTGGCTTCCCTCTGATCTTAGCGGTTGTTACTGCAGAAGAGAGGGCTGAGAGACTCAGAGTAAAAATATCAACTACTTTTCATCTTTCTAATATTTTCTGATCGGTTTTTACCTAAAATCCTCTTTGATATGCAGTCAGTCGGGCTTAGGATCAATGATGCCACTGAAACATGTTGATCCAATTGATGATCCGACCATTCCTACGATCACTCAAGATCATGGTCTCATAGAGGTAGGTAACCGAAAAAGATTTATTGTTAGATGAAGCATGTTCATCACCTGACTAACTTTGTTTGTTTATCTAGGAGGTAATCGTTGAGTCTCATGCAGTCGCGCAAGACTTGCCAGTTGCTGTTGAAGTAGCTGTTTTGGAGACCAACAAATCTACACCCTTCGATCCAACGATTAGGAATGTTATCCTCGACTAGTTGGTCGAGAATATTACTTCTGATCCCTTGTCGGAGAGTGTAAAGGGTACAATGAACCCTACCATTTCAGAACTGGCGAAATTGGTTGAAAAGAAGAGGAAGGCAAGCGCTACGGATTTTAAACCAGCGCCCTTCAAGGTCAAAACCAAAAAATCGACTAGGTATGTACAAATGTTAGTGATATGAGTGCATACCTTAAATGTCGTTGGTGATCTTGAACTCCTGAATTTTCTCTCTTCATTTTGTGTAGATCTTCTAGTGTTCCGGTCGTTTCTGACCAGAATATACCGGAAATCAAGTGGTCGAAGAAGTCCTCGATCAGAACTTCCCTCAGGTTAGAGTTCATAGGGAGAAAGTGGTCGAAGAAGCCCCCGAGTAGGCGTCAGGGCCAGAACTTATTCCGGATCATATGGTGATCATAACTCTATCGGCGGAGGTAGAAATCCCTAAAGATTCTCAACATGTTCTGACTCCTGTAAGTAAACCTTCTCAAACTAACAAGTTCCCTTTTCCCCATCGATTTATCAAGGATAAGGAGCTTGATACCGTTTGGGGGAAAATATCGGACCGTCAAACTAAGACGAGTTCTGATGATATTTTTGCCGAATATAATGATGTGGCAATTCAGGTAAGTATCTACAACCATTTTCCTAGTTTCTCTTAAAGTTTTATAGGAAACTTAAGGAAGAATGCTATCTGTGTAGCACATGGTCGAGAACTTTGCTGTGGTCGGAGGACCGACCCAGCGAATAAAGATCTTGGAGTAAAAACACTCCGAATTAGAAAGTAAGAACTTTCTACTTAACTTGTTTTCTTCTTCGTGGCTCTGTTTTTCTCCTTTTAATTATTCTCTCTTATCATATTTGATAGATTTGGAGAAAATAAAAGAAAAGTCATGGCTAAAGAAGCGAATATGCTTGAAGAAGAATGCCAAACTAAATATCGGTCGATCGCATTCATGACGACCAGGCACAAAGAAGTTTTGAAAACCTGTGAAAAGAAGATTGAAGGTAAGTAGTCGTAAACTTGACTTAGTATTTTGCCTCCTCTAATCATTCTTACTTAACACTTGTTTTGCTTATGTAGAATAAAATCAAGCACTTACTAGAGCGAAAAAGGCTATGGAATTTGAGCAAGATAATGAGGCAGCTCTTGTGTGTAATCTTGATCAAAAGATTACTTCACTTAATAAGATGATCTTCGATATAGGATCAGGATCGAGCTTGCCTACCTTGAGAGATCCAATGGAGAAGATGAACTACCTGGGACAACTTCTGGAGGATCTCAATAGCTTGCTTAAGACTACTAGAGGAAATTACTCCCGGTCAATGAAGGAATATATAGCGAGCGGAGTTAGTTTATCTTTGGCAAAACTGAAGGCTTCCGACCCCTCCACCAATCTTCAAGCCGTTGAAGAAGATTTCAACTGCTTGCCTGAAGAGGCGACCAAGTTTCTCAAGGAAGTAAGACCTCTTGAAGACAAGGTTGCAGAGGAAATGGTGGTCGGATCTCCGTCAAGTAGCGATTAGCCGGGAGATCTCTAGAAGTAGGAAATTATAATGTAAGATTTATGAAAATGTAAAACTTACCTTTCCTTCATCAATGAAGTCTTTTGTTTATCTGGTCGACTTATGAAATATTCATATATTACCTAGCCCCCGACTGTTTTATAGTAGAAGATTTTTACTATATAAACAGTAGGCCAAGAATATGAACTTAAGTCTCAACCATTGTTCGAAAGTGTAGGACCGCAAAGGCGACTAGGGGGGTGAATAGGCGCTTTCTCAAATTTCTCGCCTTAATCAAATTCAACACGAACTTTACTCCTTTAGCTATGAAAGCTAAGAAGATCAGTAAGCACACAGATGAAGCCTTGTGCTGAATTCGATAACCCCCTCAACCACAAGACACAAGTGGAGAATGGACCTCACTGGTCGGTCTGGGCACTGGCGGTCTGACCGGCTACCAACGAGCGGTCTGACCGATTTGAAATCGGTTCGACCGGCCTTGAACGGACGGTCTGAAAAGCGGGCGGTCTGACCGCCGTATAGAAATCAGTCCGACCGATTTAGTCCAGTACTGAAAAACAATGCCCAAATCCAAAATGAAATTTGGTCCAACTTTTGATTCAACCAATGAAACTTGACCAAATTTGGAGCACACCTCCCTAAGGATATTAGAGACCTATTTCTAGCGACGATCCTTCAGATCCACTTCACAAAAACGATCTCTGACGATTTTACCAAAGAAGCGCAAAAACCCTAGAAATATGAAAATCTTCATTCAAGACTTGCTTGTGGGGGGTTCATGATCTAGATGATTCTAGGAGTATTCCCACACATCAAAGCAAGATAAAATAGGTCAAGAGACCAAGCATAAACCCTTGAATCAAGGAAGCACCAAAATCAACAAAAGAGAGTTGAACACAAAGGAGAGAATCGATCTCTTAAGCAAGCATCACAAGATTGATTGATCTCACAAGATGCTTACAAAGCCACTCCCTCAAGGAGGACAATAGCTCACACAAGAAGCACACACAATCTCTCCAAACCCTAGCTTCTCCTCTCCTCTCCTCTCCAAACCCTAGAAAAAGGTGGAGGGCTCCAAATAAGTGCTTAGGGGGTTTTACATCTCCCCCCTTTCTATTTATAGGAGAGGCCTAGGGTTCCACTTTTGGGACCCACACACACATGGGACCCACACACACAAATCTGTTGAAGCAATCGCCTACTTCACCACGTGTAGGTTGATCAGCGGCTCTCATCCTGTCGGCAAGACTCTCCCGTCCGAATCCCATCGGAAACTCCTAGAGACTTGCACCGACTTCCGCACCGCCTGATCCAACCAGCTGCACCGAACTACCCGTTCGATCCATCTTGCCCATTCTGCACCATGCTTGAGTCACACGACCTCACCCGGCATCCATGATCGTTCCGGACCTCAGCTCTCCAAGCGTAGTCCCGATCCACCTTACCGTGGACGTCGTTGACCTGCAAGCCACTTGCACAGCAATAGAGAAACAGATCGTCTCCGGGAACAAGCTCTTCACAACTTGACCCACATTAGTTCCACAATGCAATATGCAACAATAAAGCATTGACATCCACACATTAAACACAATCAATACACATCAATGCCAAGAAGGCTCACCTTCAAGTGATCGGCGGTCTGACCGCCCCACATCGCCGGTCCGACCGATTTCAGGCCGGTCCGACCGATTCCACAACGGCGGTCGGACCGCCTGAAAGATCTAGCCCGCCATTATGAGTTAATGGAGTGTTTTGGTGATTAATGACAAATCCAAATATGAGACTAACTCTTTTATCTAGTATTATCTTTGTGTAGTCTCATTTGGATATAAAGGTGAAACACAACGAGGTATGCAATCGACATCTCAATCTTATATATTGTTGCATTTCTCGGATCCAAAATATAGGATTGAACTCAACCTTAAGTTAAACTTGAATATGTGCATATGACCTTATTACACATTTGTGTATGCACACATTTAGGGGGAGTTTTATCCTATACTTTGTGGTTTCATTAGTATTGATCCATATTCCATTTACCACATATACTAAGGATCTTTACGTTGAAACAAAACCTTAGAGTATATATAGAACTTGTGTAGTTCTTGTATACTCATGTTAGAGTATATATAACTTGTGTAGTTTATATATACTCATTTGTTCTCTCATTTATCATCATTAAATTTATGAGAATTTAAGTGGTTATCATCAATTACCAAAGAGGGAAAGATTGAGGTATCTTGTCCCACCATTATGAGTTAATGGTATAGTGTGGTAATTAATGATGATCACATTGTGGAACTAACATTTTCCATGAGTTGGATATATAGGTTATGTTCCAGGATGATGAAGACTTGGGATGATCATGAGTTGATCATCAAGTCAAGAGCTTGGTGTAAATGATGCATCATGAGTTGATGCTTATCAAGAAGAGATGATCATGAGTTGATCATCAAGATAAGAGAAGACTCATCATGTGTTGATGGGGGTCAAGTGAAGGAATGCATCATGCGTTGATGCATATGAAGACTCGGGATGGAGAAATAATCATGTCTTGATAATGTTCAAGACAAGATCCCGAAGTGGAGAAATCATCATGTGTTGATGATTGTCAAAGTCGAAGACCCGGACTTGAAGTGTTGATGTGCGTCATCAAGCTTCAAGAAGATGCAAGACAAAGGTATGACTAGCTAGGGCTAAGGATGTGTTCCTAGTCTTTTACCGGTCTTGGTGTTTGGTTGGAAGACCGGATTGCTAGTATAGGTTGCCGTACTATTAAGAGGGGTCTTAACTAGTAGTTTGAGTTAGTCATGTGTTGATAGCTCATTATGTTTGCTCTAGCTCATCTAGGCATGATGCTATTTATTTGCGAATATGTTTTGCAAATAATCGAGGCTCATGCATAACCCTTGTAGCATGTGACTTAAGTTTGCAAATGCGTTTTGCAAATGGTGTTAGTCCATGTACCCTATTCCTTGTGATGAGTATTCTAAGGGTTAGCAAATGTGTTTTGTAACCTACTAAGAATATCATCTTTGAAACCTTGTCGAAAATTGCATTCAAATGAGCTAATGTGTTTTGCCATTTGAAGTGGAGCAATTGGAGTTGGCTCTGTGGTCTGCCGGTCGGACCGGCAGTGGTCACCGATCGGACCGGTGGCAAATCGGTCCGACCGGTGTGCTACGGGCGGTCTGACCGGTTTCACTTGATCCGATTTCTTTGTGCGGAAGTTCCGCAGTTGTAAAAATCGGAACTTCCGCTGTGAGGAAGTTCCGGAGATCGAGCGGATCGTTTTTTCCAGAGAGCTCCCTTTTTGGGACTTAGCCATTTTTATGACGGCGGTCGGACCGCCGGACGCAGGCGGTCGGACGATTCTGCGGTCCGACCGGCCGCTGCATGGCGGTCGATCGGCCAAGGCCCAACGGCTATTTTCTAGCTTGGCGCATGATGGCGATCCGACCGGCCATTGGTTGGCGGTCAGACCGGCCCTGGGCTGTTTTGATGGAATCTTCTCCCAACGGCTAGTTTTTGTGTGTGGGCTATATATAGCCACCTTGGCCGGTTGGGAGAGGTTGCTGGTGCTATTGTTAAGTGATATATTCATTCTTTGAGCTAAGAGCAAGCTTCTATTCTCTTTTGTGCATGTGTTGCACTTGGTGAGATTAGAGAGTAAACCCTAAGTGCATGTGTTGCCTTAGGTAGTGGATTGTGTATCCACGTGAGCGTTGACACTTGATTAGTTCAAGTGAAAGTTCGGATTTGTTACTCTTGGTGTTTGCCGACACCTAGACGGCGTGGAGGCGTCGTGCGCGGTGATCTTCTCAAGAAGCTTGTGAGAAGACCCGGCGGTTTGTGAGTGGTGTGGTGCTCACCATCTCCGGAGTGGAGGAAGAGCAACCATAGTTGAGCGAGGTGTTGGTTCGGTTTGGAACCGGTCAAAGTGTTGGACTTACCTCGGAGGTATTGGCTTAATTAGTGGAGCCGGTCCAATTTGTTTGGGCTAACCTCAACGTGGATTAGGGGAGACCGGCAAGTCTCCGAACACCATGGTAAAACATAATCGTGTCAGCTTGTTTTTACTTGTGTTTTACTTTGAGCAATTTACATTCTTGCTTTAATTGCTTATATATCTTGTATGATTGTTCATATTGTATTGTGTTCATATTGTCGGTGCACTTAGTTGAGCCTTGTTGATTTAGGTTTTAATTGAGCAAAACCAATTCGCTATTAGCTTCCGCATTTACATATTGGTTTAGCGCAAAAGAATTTTTTAAAACCGCCTATTCACCCCCCTCTAGTCGGCCACCTCGATCTTACAAGTGGTATCAGAGTTTGGTCTCTCATTTATTAGACTTAACCGTCTAGAGAGTAAAGGATGGCAACTAGAGATTTAGTGCACCTAGGTGAAGCACCTCTATTTGATGGCACAAATTATGCTCAATGGAAAATCCGCATGTCTTGTTATTTTAGGGCCATGAGTCCGAAAATATGGCGGATTGTAGATGTAGGCTTTTCTCCTCCATTGGATCATTGTGCTCCAACCATTGAGGAAGAGAAATGCTTACATCTCGACGCTCAAGCTACTAACGCCTTATTTAGTGCTTTGGGCGTAGATATATTTGATAAGATATGCAATCTCAAGAGAGCTCATGAGATGTGGACATATATTCAAGATCAATATGAATTGTCCACTTCAACTAGTGACGATTGCATACAAGAATGGATGTCGGAAGAAGAATGCTCAACTTCAAGCTCCGACAACGAAAATGAGGACTCCTCAACTCCATCCTCATCAACTCAATGTTTTATGGCCAAAGGTAATAATGAGGTAAATGATAACGATGAGCCTTCATATGATGAGTTGATGGATATGCTAGAAGAGCTAAATGAATATTTAGGAAAGGAGAAATTAAGATTCAAAGTTTTGAAGAAAGAATATGTCTCTCTTCAAAATAATTATGATGTTTTAAAAGATGAACATGAAGCCCTCCTCCTAAATAATCAAAATAGCTCTAAGGTGGATATAGGCATTGAATGTAATTTATTAGATGATTTGCCTTGTATAACTTCTATCTCATGCATTTCATCTAAGGTTAGTGTATCCACCTCATGTGAGGATTTGATTGATATGCCTTGTTGCTCAAAAGTAGATGCTCCCATTTCCTCTATGCTTGTCAATACTAATATTGTAGAGGAAACCAATGAGCTCAAGGCCCAAGTCAAAAATTTGAAGAATGACTTGGAAAGAAGCCTAAAAGGGAAGACCACTCTTGACGAAATATTGAGCAAGCAAAAACGCTTGCAAGATAAGAGTGGAATCGGCTTCACTCCCAAGAAAAGGGAGAATAGCAAGACGAGGCACAACGCAAGGCACACGAAGAATATCAAGTGCCATGGATGCAATGGAAAGGGCCATTTCGCCTCGGTATGCCCTAACAAGGTGAATGACAAGCAATTGTCATCAAAGAAGAGGCGAACCGGCAAGGAGCAAGTAAAGAAGGTAAAAGATGAGTACAAACTTCGAACTTGCTACAATTGCCGGGAAAAGGGACATATGAGTAAGGATTGTCCCAAATGTATCTCTCCTAAGCCATTTATATATAATGATCATTATTCGCTTAGGAAAGATAAAAATGGCAATGTGTTTGCTAGAATAGTTAGTTCACATAAAACTAATGCTAGGGCCATTTGGGTGCCCAAATCCATTGTGACTAACATTCGTGGACCCAACCTAGTTTTAGGTACCAAAATGCGCTTAAATGCTTAATAGGTACTTGGAGAGGCATTGGAGGCTTGGCTTATTCATATGAAGATGAATTTTATCATATATCAAATTGGAGCCAAGTTCGAGAATAATCGTTTCACATCAAGAACCAATGCCATCTCGGTAACAAGTATTTACATTGAAGTATCTAGCCCTTTATGCCTTGTGTAGGTTGCATTTCATGGAAATCTTATTAAAAGGGGTGTTCTTGCTCTATGTTCATAATGTTCATTATTAATATCTTGAGCAAGTTGGAAGTGGCACATTAAGGGGGAGTGCTAAATCATTATGATGTATTTCACATCCCTAAGTGTGCCCAAATAAATTGAGTGCTAGTATTGTTTTTCAAAAATAAGCCTTTTAGCCAAAAGTCAAAAATTTCATAATTATTAGTAATTCTTTGAAAAACTAGTTGCAAAAGGTATACAAATGCTTTTCAAAGATTTACCAAAGGTTTTGGCTTTAGAAAAACCTATTTCAAGTGAAAATGAGTTTCTAGCCAAAATCCTACATTATAGTATCTTGTTTTTGATATAAACTAGATTTTTGTGTAAAATCTATTCTAAAAAAAATTTGAAAATCTTGCCAAAAGGAAAATCCTAGAGTTGGTTATTCTAAACATTTTTGGTATTCAAAGGATTTTCAAAAGACCAACCTAGAAAAAGATATTTGATTTTCAAACTCGTCCAAAATACTACCTTGACCTAAATGGTCACTTTCTAGCACTTAAGTGAGTTTTGCCACATGAACCAAAATTCTGCACACGATTAAGTTCATAATGGTATTTATGACTCATACATGCAATTGGACGCTTTAAATTTCTTCATTTGCTCTTTTTGCATGTTTTGATGAAAGTTCATGGAAATATGTTTCATTTCCGAAAACCAAAAGCTTAATTTATAAAAACTATTTTAAATTTTATTCTTATGGGCTATATAAGTTGGAAATACTCCAAAGATGTTTATTTGATTGATTGTGCAAAGATTTGGAGTAAAATACAACAAATTCCTCTTTTCCTCTCCTTCTCACTGAAACTATGTCAGTTTCAGACGTCACCGGTCCGACCGGCCTCTATCGGAGGTCCGACCGGAAACCTTAACGGTCCGACCGGCGTTGGCCCGGCGGTCAGACCGGTTTTGCGTGAAAGGCATAAAAACCCTTCACCCGAGAGCTCTTCTCTCACTCCACCTTTCTCCCCAAACCGAGCTTTTCTTCTTCTCTCCTCTCTCAGGCCACCAGCAGCTCCTCCCCTTCGGATCTCCTCCTCCGGCCATCCATTTGGGGATTCAAGGTATCTTCTTGCTCTCCCTCATCTCCTCTTCCATTCCCTCCAATTACTTTGTGGATTGATTGCCTATCTCTCCCACATTTTGGAACCCTAGGTGAGGGAAGAACTTGCAACTTTCGGATTCTTGGCTCTCAAATCTCTTCAAGGAGGCATCCCCTGTGTTACTCCTCATCTTTAGAGCCAGTAAGCATCCTCAATCTACTTGCATTATCCTCATTTTGTGATTTGCCCCAAATTCTAGGGTTTGTCAAAAAATCCTATCTTGTACACTAGATTTTGTGGCAAAGCTTTGTCTTGCAAGTAGTTTATGAATAAACAAATGAATGCACTTGATGCCATTGCATGAATGATGAAAACTTGTGAAAATCACAAATTTCTGTTCACTGGTTCTGGTAACCAGCGGTCTGACCGGCTCCTCACGGCAGTCGGACCGGCCTCTGTGGCAGTCCGACCGGCCGTGGACAGCAGTCAGACCGCCTGTGTCCAGAGAGCATGTCAGTGGCACCATTGTATATTCATAAGTTTATTATCTATTATTCCTTGTTTGATCCTTTGATTGTCTTCCCAGGAGCTATGCCGAACAAGCGTTTGGCCAGTCGTTCGGGTGGACCCCCTCCTTCTCCATCTCCTTCTCCATCCAGAGGGAAAAATCCAGTTGAGGACGACCTTGAGGACGTTTCTATGGAAGAAGTGGAGGAATCAAGTTCAGATAACAACAGCAGCGATAATGACTTTGATGAGAACGCTGGAAATGATGTTGAGGAGGATGATGATGATAATGAGGACGCTCCTGATGAGTCTCAATTCTTTGGTCTTGATGTCTCAAGGTTAAGAAATGAAGAATATACTATTTTGAGACATGTTGATCGATTTGATTCTCGAATGCGCAACAATGGGTATGTTCCACACCAAGTTTCAGCAAGATGTATTCAAGATCATCTATGCAAAGAAAAAATTTGCCAATCACAGATTTGTCAAATGGAACTACCTGGCACAAAATCCAACCTACAATGGACTTTACAGACTTTTCAAACATGTAGGTTTGGATTCCTTGGTTTCTCTGAACTGCAGCTTTCACTCTAAGGTCATCAGACAATTTTATGCAACTGTTTTCGTGTCTCCGGATTACGACAAACTAGTTTGGATGACTGGGCATAGAAAGTTAAAAGCTACAAGAGAGCAGTTCATGAATGCCTTAGGTTTGAAGGAGTCAAGGGGTATAAGGATCCACTTGCAGGAACCCCTAAACCTTTCTCAAGTAGATGAATTTTATGATCGTAATAATCCTCACTCTTGCGGTAAGGTGACAGGACTCCTTCCCTCCCTAGTATTATTAACAGATCATGAGATCATCATTCTTCCCTAGGAGTGGGAACAATGATGAAATCCATGGGAGGGCGTGGAATGTGATACAATACATAATGGAGGGCACTCGATTTGATGTCATTGATCTTATTTTCAGAGAAATTGACACCTCCAAGGGAGATAAGACTAAGAGTATTTATTATGCTCCCTACATAATGAGGCTTATCAAGAGCAGAATTAAATTCAAAGTTCCCTGTGATATAGAGCATAAAGAATACTGAGACCGTGGATGCTCCTCCCGCTCCATTGCTCCTCCCGCTCCACCGCTCCTCCCGCTTGATGGCTCCTCCTCCACCTCCTCGATGATCGTGGGACAGGGCTCCTCTTCTCAGGGTCCTCAGGAGCAAGACCCTGTCCTAGCAGCGATGCTTCATCTTCAGCTGAGTGTGGATCAGATTCGTTCCTCTCAGGAAGCGTTTCAGGCGGCTGTATTTTCTCTATTGGATGCGTTTGAGGCTGCTACCACCTCCAGGTTTGATGCTGTTGTTGCTCAAATGATGATTTGCGAAAGCGACTTCATCGCCTTTCAAAGGCAAGAAGGTGCCTCTTTACTATCAATGATCTGGAAGTGGACCGCACCTACCCTCCTTCCTTCAGCGCAGAAATCAGCCTTCATCCTCTCAGGATCCTCCAGAGCAGTAGCCTTTAGTTTTATTTAGGTCATTAGACCTTGTAATGAAAAATTGTAATATCTTTTATGACTACTTGGTTGTATGACCTTGTCTTTGGCTATGCTATCTTTTGCTACTCTGTGTGAGAATGTGAATTTTTATTTCATGATTTATCTTTGCATGAGATGTGGATGAGATATGATTGTAATTGAATATATTTGTGTTTGATCATATCTTATTTGTCTCATGTCGTGGATGTCCTTATTTACAAGAGAAATTCTGTCAAATTTTTTTTTAAAAAAAGGGATTAGTTGAATATGTTTCAACTATCATTTCAAGTGGTTCTCAATATTTTGATTTACAATGGGAGAATGTTATGATCAATAGGTTTGTAACCTATCTTTGCTTCTCCTCTCATCTCTTGAGAACAAAATTTCCCATTTTGGTCATACAAGTTCGATTCATACTTTTTGTGACCAATCTCAATTTTTTTTGCAAGGGGTATCGATTTGCAAAGGCTCCTTTTGGCTAAGATTTATCTTGTGTTTTTGGGTGATTTATGCCAAAAGGGGGAGAATGTTTTTATCAATACTCTTCATTTGAATGGTTGGTTTGTTTAAAAATGCCAAAAGAGGAAAATGCATTATTTGTGTAAGCATATCTTTTTCATATGCATTTTGTTTAATTGCCTTATGTTTCACCTCATATGATGCATAGACATAGTTCATTAGTTTAAATTCTTATCTTATGTCTATGAATATCCAAATGTTGTTATTGATAATGGATTTGTCATCAATCACCAAAAAGGGGGAGATTGAAAGATCTAGACCCGCCATTATGAGTTAATGGAGTGTTTTGGTGATTAATGACAAATCCAAATATGAGACTAACTATTTTATCTAGTATTATCTTTGTGTAGTCTCATTTGGATATAAAGGTGAAACACAACGAGGTATGCAATCGACATCTCAATCTTATATATTGTTGCATTTCTCGGATCCAAAATATAGGATTGAACTCAACCTTAAGTTAAACTTGAATATGTGCATATGACCTTATTACACATTTGTGTATGCACACATTTAGGGGGAGTTTTATCCTATACTTTGTGGTTTCATTAGTATTGATCCATATTCCATATACCACATATACTAAGGATCTTTACGTTGAAACAAAACCTTAGAGTATATATAGAACTTGTGTAGTTCTTGTATACTCATGTTAGAGTATATATAACTTGTGTAGTTTATATATACTCATTTGTTCTCTCATTTATCATCATTAAATTTATGAGAATTTAAGTGGTTATCATCAATTACCAAAGAGGGAAAGATTGAGGTATCTTGTCCCACCATTATGAGTTAATGGTATAGTGTGGTAATTAATGATGATCACATTGTGGAACTAACATTTTCCATGAGTTGGATATATAGGTTATGTTCCAGGATGATGAAGACTTGGGATGATCATGAGTTGATCATCAAGTCAAGAGCTTGGTGTAAATGATGCATCATGAGTTGATGCTTATCAAGAAGAGATGATCATGAGTTGATCATCAAGATAAGAGAAGACCCATCATGTGTTGATGGAGGTCAAGTGAAGGAATGCATCATGCGTTGATGCATATGAAGACTCGGGATGGAGAAATAATCATGTCTTGATAATGTTCAAGACAAGATCCCGAAGTGGAGAAATCATCATGTGTTGATGATTGTCAAAGTCGAAGACCCGGACTTGAAGTGTTGATGTGCGTCATCAAGCTTCAAGAAGATGCAAGGCAAAGGTATGACTAGCTAGGGCTAAGGATGTGTTCCTAGTCTTTTACCGGTCTTGGTGTTTGGTTGGAAGACCGGATTGCTAGTATAGGTTGCCGTACTATTAAGAGGGGTCTTAACTAGTAGTTTGAGTTAGTCATGTGTTGATAGCTCATTATGTTTGCTCTAGCTCATCTAGGCATGATGCTATTTATTTGCGAATGTGTTTTGCAAATAATCGAGGCTCATGCATAACCCTTGTAGCATGTGACTTAAGTTTGCAAATGTGTTTTGCAAATGGTTTAAGTCCATGTACCCTATTCCTTGTGATGAGTATTCTAAGGGTTAGCAAATGTGTTTTGTAACCTACTGAGAATATCATCTTTGAAACCTTGTCGAAAATTGCATTCAAATGAGCGAATGTGTTTTGCCATTTGAAGTGGAGCAATTGGAGTTGGCTCTGTGGTCTGCCGGTCGGACCGGCAGTGGTCACCGATCGGACCGGTGGCAAATCGGTCCGACCGGTGTGCTACGGGCGGTCTGACCGGTTTCACTTGATCTGATTTCTTTGTGCGGAAGTTCCGCAGTTGTAAAAATCGGAACTTCCGCTGTGAGGAAGTTCCGGAGATCGAGCGGATCGATTTTTCCAGAGAGCTCCCTTTTTGGGACTTAGCCATTTTTGCGACGGGCGGTCGGACCGGCCAGACAAAGTGATCGGACGATTCTGGCGGTCCGACCGCCAAAGATGCATGGCGATCGAAGGCCCAACGGCTATTTTCTAGCCGTTGGCGCATGAAGCGTCCGACCGCCATTGGTTGGCGGTCGGACCGCCCTGGGCCGTTTTGATGGAATCTTCTCCCCAACGGCTAGTTTTTATGTGTGGGCTATATATAGCCACCTTGGCCGGTTGGGAGAGGTTGCTGGTGCTATTGTTAAGTGATATATTCATTCTTTGAGCTAAGAGCAAGCCTCTATTCTCTTTTGTGCATGTGTTGCACTTGGTGAGATTAGAGAGTAAACCCTAAGTGCATGTGTTGCCTTAGGTAGTGGATTGTGTATCCACGTGGCGTTGACACTTGATTAGTTCAAGTGAAAGTTCGGTTGTTACTCTTGGTGTTTGCCGACACCTAGACGGCGTGGAGCGTCGTCTTGCGGTGATCTTCTCAAGAAGCTTGTGAGAAGACCCGGCGGTTTGTGAGTGGTGTGGTGCTCACCATCTCGGAGTGGAGGAAGAGCAACCATAGTTGAGCGAGGTGTTGGTTCGGTTTGGAACCGGTCAAAGTGTTGGACTTACCTCGGAGGTATTGGCTTAATTAGTGGAGCCGGTCCAATTTGTTTGGGCTAACCTCAACGTGGATTAGGGGAGACCGGCAAGTCTCCGAACACCACGGTAAAACATAATCGTGTCATCTTGTTTTTACTTGTGCTTTACTTTGAGCAATTTACATTCTTGCTTTAATTGCTTATATATCTTGTATGATTGCTCATATTGTATTGTGTTCATATTGTCGGTGCACTTAGTTGAGCCTTGTTGATTTAGGTTTTAATTGAGCAAAACCAATTCGCTATTAGCTTCCGCATTTACATATTGGTTTAGCGCAAAAGAATTTTTTAAAACCGCCTATTCACCCCCCCTCTAGTCGGCCACCTCGATCTTACACCGCCCGAAAAGACTTAAGCCAAAATTCCAACTTGAAAATCCGAAACCTTCTGGAATTTTCAAACGAATAGAACTTTTGACTGGGAGCTCAAAAAATGATGTGACCACATCCAGGAGACTCCCCTCACTTGCCTACACATCCTATTTTTGGCTCAGCTCCAAACTCCACTTTTAGGCAATACCGGTCGGACCTCTGCACGGGCGGTCTGACCGCCCCTGCCACCGGTCAGACCGCCTGTGGTCTGACAGACTGAAGCAAAACCGAAAACGCGACAAATTGCAAACCAACAAAGCCATTGCCAATTGACTCATCATTCTAAGATCGTGCACATATCCTCACGATATCCACAGAAAGTATGTACTGATTGTTTGAAAAACTGATCGTAATAATACTAGGAAACCTTTTTGGTCGAAACCAGTGTCAGGTTTCGACTAGTTGTAAATCTGTTTATCATAATCAAAGTACCTACTAAAACAATATATGGTCGGAAGAAAAAGACTTTCTTTGATGAGAAAGAAAATATGCAAAAAAGAGAGTATGCAACAAACGATAAGTGGTTTTATTTATACGTAGTGACAAACACTGGTCGGAAGGACAGCTAAGAAATCAAGATATAACACATATTTCGCAATACGTGCTCATGCTCTAGTCCGACTGGCAGGGAGGATCGTAGGAAAAGGACCGTCGCTAGGAAGCTCCTTTCAGTTGGCAGGACCACGTGCGGAGAAGGAGAGACTTCGACTAGGGGATTTTCTGTATCCCGACCAATAGCCAAATCAGAGTAGAATGAAATTTTGAAATGAATAAATATAATCTTCATAATCTTAAGCATATGAATCGCTAGACGACCAAAGTATAGGTACATACATACAAACAACATCACTCGTCATGAGAAATTAAAGGAATGACTAAAAAATAATAGAAATGAAATAAAGTTTAAACAAAGAACTTACGCAATTGATCAATGTTCCAAAAAATAGACAAAAACCTTCCATCAGATATGGCTAATCGTACCGAGCCTGGTTGCGTGACTTCGACCACAATGTATGGATCTTCCCACTTGCGAGAAAACATGTTGCAATTTGTTTGGTTCTGAATTTTTCTGAGAACCAGATCACCTACAGCTAAGCTACGAGGTTGCACCTTACAACTGTGGTACCTTCTTATGGCTTGTTGATAGATCGCCGAATGTATTAAGGCTTGGTTTCGTCATTCTTTAAGGAAATTGATATAATCAAGTCGTCGTTCATCTTGATCGTTTGTATTAAAACCATCGATTCAAGTGGAGCCAAGTTTTAGTTCTGGAGGAAGCATGACTTCAGCACCATAAACCAAGAAGAATGGTGTTTCACCGGTCGCACGACTGGCCGAGGTTCGAACGGCCCATAGAATAGAAGGAAGTTCTTGAACCCAAGCTCCTGACCGTTTTATCAACTGGTCGAATGCTCGGCGTTTGATCCCCTGCATTATGATACCATTGGCACGCTCAACCGCTCCATTGCTCTGTGGGTGAGCAACAGAAGCGAAATGGACTTTGATAACAAGTGCATCGCAGAATTCTTGAAAATTATCGCTTGAAAACTGGGTACTGTTGTATGTGATTATATGATTAGGTATACCGAATCGTGTGATCACATTTCTTATGAGAAATCTCTTAGCGGCCTTAGTTGTATTTTAATAATCGGCTCGGCCTTGATCGATTTTGTAAACATGTCAATCATGACGAAAAGGAATTCGAAGCTCCTGGGTGCTCTTGGGAAAGGTCCCAGAATGTCTAGTCCTCAAGTTGCAAAAGACCAAGAAAGATGAATTATTTGCAAAGCTTGTGCCGGCTGAACTACTTGTCGGCTATGAA
Source organism: Hsuehochloa calcarea (assembly GCA_036346395.1). NCBI lineage: Eukaryota > Viridiplantae > Streptophyta > Magnoliopsida > Poales > Poaceae > Hsuehochloa > Hsuehochloa calcarea. The sequence goes on along the minus strand of CM070593.1, from coordinate 11,121,281 downwards.
ACTGACATTGTACGCATTTCGTCACGAGTTCTTTTGCATCATGAAGGGAAGTTGGCGATAGTATCCTTGCACGAAGGGTTGAAGGCTTTACCGACCGTTACGTAGGTATGATGTGCTCCAGACTCATCCATGAATTTGGTTAGCAACTTAATACCATCCGATTGATATATGCATCTCATCAACACTCCGTGAGATCCTCGTTTATACAAGGTACGTTCAATTAGAGTGTATGATTTGGCTTTTCGAGCTAGATGATCGGCCTCTACATCATCTTGAGAATTTTGTCATCTTGAAGATAATTGTAGATTGATGTCATCAATCTCTACCCCGATCGTCACCGATCCGTGGAGCATCTATGTTATCAGAATCGATTTATGCGACCTAATGTGAAACATTTATGTCCTCGGAATGCTCGACCACCGATGGTGAATCGAGTTGCTCGAGAAAAACTCCGGGCGGAATGGTGGACCTGGTGGAGGCCACCCGTGCCAACCGGTCCGCGAAAGTTTTCCTTTATAGGAATATGTTGGATCTGGAAACCAAAGAAGTGCTTTTTGAGTTTTTGTACTTCCGCTAGATAAGATGATATCTTGGTACATGATTATTGATACTCTTTCCCTACTTGATTTGCTACTAGTTGAGAATTGCCTTTCACCAGTAATTTACGAATTACGGCGAGCGAGCTCGTCAAGTCTGCGATAAAACCTTCATATTCTGCTACATTGTTCATAGCAGAAAAGTTAAACTGGATGGCGTACTTGATGTACTCGCCAGTAGGGGATATCAAGACGACTCGAGCCCCTGATCCTTTGAGCATCAAGGAACCGTCAAAGTACATTGTCCACTCATCGTGGTGTTCGTACTCGAGTTCTCGCTTGGGTTCAGGGTTTGTCCATTCGACAACGAATTCTGCTGTTGCCTGAGACTTTCTTGCTGTTCGTGAAATGAAATGGAGGTCAAACGTTCCTAGTTCAACTACCCATTTTGCTATTCGTCCTGACGATTCCCTATTTCCAAGGACTTGACCAAGGGGATATCTGGTAGGTACGACCACTTTGTAGGCCTAAAAGTAATGCCTTAGTTTCCTTGAAACCATAAGGAGACCATAGAGCAGCTTTTGTACATGTGGGTATATTTCCTTTGGTCCATGTAAGACTTCGCTGACGTAATATACTGATCGTTGGACGTTTTCACGTTCTACGACCCGTACACCGCTGACAGCTTGTAGCATTGCAGCCACGTAAATTAGCAATGGTTTTTCTGGTCTTGGAGAGACTAAGACCGGGATACTCGTAAGGTACTCTTTAAGTTTTTCAAAGACATCGTTTGCTTTTTTTAGTCTATTCGAAACTTCCATGCTTCTGAAGAATTTTAAAGAAAGGTAATAGTTTTTCACTCAACCTTGCTATGAAACGACTTAGTGCTGCCATACAACCAGTTAGTTTTTGGACTTCTTTCTTTGTGGTCGGAGGGCACATCTGATCGATGGCCTCTATTTTCACTAGATTTGCTTCGATACCTCTAGCCGAAACTAGGAAACTGAGAAGTTTTCCAGTGGAAACTCCGAATACACATTTCTCTGGATTTAACTTGAGGTTAGCCTTCTCAAGTTATTGAAAGTCTCTTTTAAGTCAAGAATGTGATCGCCAGGGTTGATGCTCTTCACAACTAAATCATCAACATAGGCTTCTAGATTTCGACCTATCTGTGGACTAAAGGTTTTCTGCATTAACCTTTGAAAAGTCGCATCAGCATTTTTGAGACCAAAAGACATCTTAACATAGCAGTAAGTGCCATGTGGAGTGATGAAGGAAGTTTTCTCCTCATCTTCTTTACTATACTAATCTGGTGTTACCCTAAATACGCATCTAAAAAGCTTAATAACACACACCCGAAGGTAGAGTCTACAAGTTGGTCAATGCGTGGAAGGGGAAAATCATCCTTCGAACAAGCTTTATTAAGATTTGAGAAATCAATACACATTCACCATTTCCCATTACTCTTTCTAACCATTACAGGGTTAGCGAGCCACCGAGAGTGATTGACTTCACGAATAAACCCAGCATTGAGGAGCTTATCGATCTCCGACTGGATTGCTTCCTTCCGATCAGGTGCAAAACGTCTTAGCTTCTGCTTGACTGGTTTTTTGTCAGGCTGGACAGCTAGCCTGTGCTCGATTACCTCCCTGGGTACTCTAGGCATATCGGACGTCTGCCAGGCGAATAGGTCCTGGTTTGCTTGGAGGAACTAGACGAGCGACTCATCCTATTTGAGGTTGAACTCTTCTTCGACCAGCACCTTTGGGATAAACACGTCAGTGTTTCCTGACCCATGTGGTGACTTGGCATTCTCTAGAAAAATACATTTGTTGAGTGGTACATCCTTTCTCTGGTCGGATGGTTTTGCTGTCATCTTTGGTCTAGAGTGCTTGACCTGCATTGCAGATGAGTCAGTTTTTTCTGGTCAGGAGTTCATCGACCAGTTCAAAAGACTTCCGATCGCATGCATAAGCCATTTTTTATCTCCTCGAACCATGATGACTCCTTTTGGCCCTGGCATCTTTAGACTCTGATAACCGTAATACGTGGCTATCAGGAACTTTGCTAGAGCCGGATGACCAAGAATTCCATTATATACGGTTTCCAAATCGACCACATCAAATGAAACCTTCTCTGTTCGGAAGTTTTCAGGCCTTCCGAACGTAACCGATAAGGACACCTGTCCTATCGGTTTTGCGATAGAACCAGGGACTATGCCGTGTAAAGCATACTTCACTGGTTTTATCTTAGATCTGGGAACCTGCATTTCCTCTAATGCTCCCGCAAATAAAATATTTAAAGAACTACCTCCATCTATTAAGACTCGATTAACTTTGCAATTGTTAATAGTAGGTTCAACTATAGCTTGATGATGATCGGGGACTCTGCAATGTTGACCTCTCGCTCCACGGCCTTCAGGTGACGTCGTGAATCATACGAGGAGGATCCTCCGAAGATCATGTCGACTGTATGTTAAGGCTCCTGGTATTCCATCTCGTTGTCGCCATCCTTGTCCTTCTTGGAACTTGCTTCCCCGAGTTCTTGTATCGAGGGTGGGCCTTCTGCGCATAGTAATCCCCCTATTTTTTTTGCCAGACTCGACAGGTGCGCAAGTTATGCCCTGCTTGCTGGTGAAGTGGACACCACTTCTTGTTCTTTTTATATCCACCGGTCGGAATTTTTGCTCTGCCTCGACCAGTGTAATCTTTCTTACCCTTGGTAAACTTGTTAGGAACCGCAAGGACTTCTTTATCATCGGGCTTGCGTTGTTTCTTTTTCTTGAGATCCTTCTTGTGTCTCTTTTTTGACTTTTCCAAGCCAGGTCGAGGGGTTTTATCCTTCCGATCAATGGCCTCGGTCCATCCAACCACTTCGCTAGCGGCTGCGTATTTGTCGGCCATATCGAAAAACTCGACAGTCGTCCGTGGATGATTCATAGCGATGTCCTCCATAAACCGTCGATTTCTTAGACCTGCCTTGAAAGCTTGAATAACAGAAGATTCTGCGATCTCCGGTATTGAATTACAGAGCTGGCTGAACCTTTTGAAGTATTGACGAAGAGTCTCGTTAGGTTCTTGCCGGATTCGATGAAGGTCATCCTCCTTTCCAGGGTGGTCGTACGTACCCTGGAAATTTACAATCAGGAGGTTGCAAAGTTGCTCCCAAGTATCGATTGATCCGACCGGTTGGTTGAGCAACTATTACCGGGCAGACCCTTCAAGTACCGTAGGTAGATAATTTGCCATCACATTTTCATCACCACCAGCAGCTCTGATGGCGGTAGTATAGATTTGGAGAAATTATAACTGGTTCTGGGTCCCAGTGAACTTGTCCATATTGGCTGGTTGGAACCTGTTGGACCAACGCACAGCCTGTTGCCCTGTAGAGAAAACTCGACAGCCTGTGATTGATTCATAGCGCCTTCTTTGGAAGGGTGCCGGATTGTAATCGGTCGAAGACCGGTTTCTCAAATTGGAATACCAGGGCTCTGGTGTTCCAATTCGGTTGTGGACGTTAGTATGACGTCTCCGACCACCTGCTTGGCCTAGACGATGTCGGAGATCATCAGGGCCAAGCAATTGATCGTTTTCTATTTGTGAGTTGTTGCCATGTCAGGTCATCAGGAAGATCTATCGGTTACATGGATGGAGTACACTCGCTTGCGCAAGATGCTACAAAAGCAACTTCAGGATCGTGATAATGGTGTGCGCGATGAGCTTGGGGCCGTTCGGTATGAATTGAACAATCTCGGGGAGGAGGTTACGCAGCTACGTACGGACATCAACAACAAATTCTTGGAGTTGCACACCATGTTCAACCACCCCGACGTGCATCATAAGGATTTTGTCACTAAGCCCAAATTTCATATCCCTATATTTTCAGGTAGTACAGATGTAGAAGAATACCTCAGGGAGCTGGAAATTGATACGCTATTTTGGATGCACAACTATTCCAATGAGAGGAAGCTCTTACTTGTGTCCAATGGTTTGGCTGATTATGCCACACATTGGTGGGAGCGATTTGTTCGTAAGCGTATGGAGCGCCATGAATTGCCGATTATCAACTGGGAGCAGATGAAATGGCATTTGCGTGCACGTTTTGTACCTTACCACTACAAGCATTCCCTAGTGGAAAAGTTGATAGGGCTACGACAATGTTTGAAGTCCACTTGTGTGACACAAGAGAAGGCGACCGAGCATGGGATTTTCCCTTCGGTCCTGGCTTCATGTGGTATTGCTCCATTGCTTCATGAAGAGATTGTGGTTACTCGTGATTGCTCTGTTGCTAACCCACAATCTTTGGGGGATGCGATGTATCCAAACCCATATGAGAATGGGAGCCACATAGCCAAATTGAATGAGAATGGTAAAGAGAGTGAGCTGTGTGATTTCACCATATGTGAGGTTGATAGCATCTCCATTGAGTGTGAGAGATATACACCAACAGAAAAGAGGGAAGTAGATGATAGCCAAAGTGAGGTTACTGCTGAAATTAACGATTTACTCGCTACTTCTAGTGTTGTTTCTCACATTATGCAGGTTGATATTAAAGAAGATGAGTTGACTGTTCGACAACTAGCACCGTTGGAAGTAAAAGACGTAGAGATAACCACGGTTGGGGATGGAGTGCTTGCTGCCCCATGGTTTCATGATGACGATTTGATACCTACAACACCTGCAATAACTAAGGAGGATGTTAAAGGTAACAATCGTGTTGTTGAATTGAATATTCCTCAAGAAGAGGTAAGTAAGAGTGATAAATCTTGTTTTCCTTTGAATATTCCACGTTCTAAATTTAATGCGCTTAATTTACGTAATGTGGAATTGATTACTCATAAAGACATTCTTACTAGAATATCTCTTGATGATCCTAGAGAGCTATCTAGTGTGATTGAAAACATTGCTGAAGTTTCATGTTTAAAATCACTAGTTTGTCCTTATGCCTACACATATACATTCAATTTGATTGGAGATTATGGTGTAGATGACAAGTTCTACGTTTATCGAATATGAATTACTTGTGATAATCTTGCTGATTTTAAATTGCATGTTTTGCGCAAACCATCTATTAAGCAATGCCATGGTCACTTTGAGATGGGTTTTCATACAAGTGTCTATTGTTTAGAATGCAACTTGATGCCTGCTTGTTTATCTTGTACTATTAAACAGAGTAGTGTAGTTGAAGCATGGAAGGCACTAAAAATTTTCTCCCACAAATTTGAACAACTTGATATGGCTGGTCCCTTTTATATTTTGTCCATATGCTTCGAAAAGTTGAGTATGACTTTTTCTCATGGGAGGGAGAATGATGTGAATGAAGGTACCGCAATGTATATATCAAATACATCCTATGGTGGCAGTTGTGTTACTTATTTTGTGTAAAACAACGTGAATAACACAACAATTGATTCATACATATATCACGTATATACGTTGTTCTCTTTGTTTAGTACATGTTTAGCACATCATCATGCGCTACACGGAAGTTGTTTGGATAATAAATACATATATCATGCATATACGTTGTTTTCTTTGTGTAGCACATTTTCAGGCTATCAAAAGCCGAGGACGGCTTTTTTGAAGAAAGGGAGGATGATGAGGACATCCCTACTACTTATGGGGCTGTTTATGAAGAAAGAGCTACACTTCTCAAACAACAGGTGCAATTATTTCTTAACAAGTTTCTTTGTGTTTTCCGTGAGAATTGGATACTACGTAAAAGCAATACTCTGTGCATTCTCAGGTTTGACAAGCTTAAAGTCTTTGGAACCGAAAGGGAGGCCGGAGCCAAAGTAATGGAGGAGCACAAGGAGGAGGGTAACCATATTTACTGCCTAGCGATGAAGAACAAGAAGGTCAAAGCGGTTGGGAAGGAGAAAGTCAAGCAGCCCATGCGGTTGATCAAGGAGGAAAGAAGCCCGTGCGGTGGGAGAGCAAAAGGGGAAGAAGCTCAAGAACTTAAAGCTCAAGTTTTGGATAAGATTTTCAAGCCCAATTCGGATTTCCCACAAGCCCAACCGAAATTAAACTCGGAATCAGCATCAAATTCGGATTCGGAATCAACAGGATAGTCCGGAGTAAAAAGAGCATAACTTTCACAAACGGAGTCCGATTTGGGTGTTCTTGTGCTTGTTGGAAAGATAACTTCAAGACCGATCAAATGGATCCTCTCTTAGTCCAAAATTCGTCCTGTGTAAAAATATATGACCGAAACAATATTGCAGTTGTAAAATCAGAGTTTCCTTTTTGTTTTGGATTGTGTCCGAATTAGAGGAGTTCTAATTCCGAAATAGGGTAGGAGTAGGGCTTCTTGGCCAGCCATGAGGTGGAGAAGGGCACTATATATTGAGGGTTAGACCCCCATTGTAACCTCAGACCAGTTTATGTATCAGAATAGAAACATAGCTATTGCTTATTCTTTCGAAACCAGAGTTCATGCGAGGACTTTGAGAGAGGACTAGGCGATCCATTGATTCGTTCTGCAATTCAAGGTCAAGCCATCGTTCCATTGAGAATTGGGGACTTGGCGATCGTCGTTCGTGGTCTCGCAATGATCAACTATCCGGTGTGTTTTGTGCGTATTCCGAAGACTGTTCAGCTAGTGACATCGTCTACTTCACATCATTTCTCCACGGTTCTTCACCGAGAAGATCGGGCATCCCCCGTATCACCTCTTTTGAATTCGGAACACATATCAACCTAGGTTCAATATGATCAAAGGACTACGACTTGCCTTGGTTTTGGCTTTGCTCAGTTACACACTTGGATCTTCAAAGTTTGCCTCTACTCTTGCTCCATGAAATAGATCGTCTATTGAGAGAGAAAACAACAGGCAAAACACAAATAAATTCAAATAAAATCCAAAAACAATAAATTTATATGAATTTAGGAATTTGAATGTACTGAATTGGAGTTCGGACAGAGAATAATGGGCTCTCGGAAGATTTGCCGAAAACGAAATTGAGAGAAAAGAATATTCTAGAGAATATTCCTTTGGCTAGAATTAAAATAAAAAGAATTGGAAACTTACAAGTGATGTCCACTGGTAATTGAGAGAGAGAGAGAGAAACAGATAGGATGACATGTGGGTCCCACATGGCATAGGTATGGCTCATGGTGGAACAGGTGTATGGGTTTTGGGTCTAGGGTTTACCACATGCACTAACACATGGATGCCGACATGGTGTTGAGGAGGATGCCACATGGTCATAGATGCTGAGGTGGAGGATGATGTGGTGGATGAAGTGAAGCAGACAGAGAAACCGAAGGAGGGGCAGAGAAGCTCTGGAGTAGACACCATGGCTGGCAGCTTGGTGGCGATGTCGATTGTGAACCGAGGCGAGGCAAGTGGCGGCGATGGGAAAAATGGGATGCCAGAGAAGAGAGGATGCCCAAATAAGAACAAAGGAAGAATCGGGTTGGCGATGACATGGGGAGCACAGAGGGCACTTTGGGACGGTCGGAGAAAAAGTGGAATGACGACAAGATGAAGGTGACTGGAGAAGAAGAAGAAAGGTGGTGGCGGCACTTTGATGAAGGAGAGGCAACTAGAAGAGAGTGGTTTGGATGAGGAGGAGTTGGGACATGGGATGACGCGCTCGGAAAGCAAAGGAACTCACCGGAGGAGTGGATCAGAACGTGTGGCGCGACCGGCTTTGGAGGAGAAGACAAAGATGGCGGCTCGGGGTGTTGGGGAAAAGATGAAGCGAGCACCCCGAAGAACATGGCGAGGCGAGTCCGACGGTGAAAACGATGCGACGGAGGATGACTGGTAGTGAAGAAAATCGGTGAGGAAGGAGCTTCGGCAGCGGCTCGATCTTGCACAAAATTTGGCGCAACGAAGACAAAAATGGGGCCAGGGATTTAGGGTTTCTGGAAAGAAGGTTGAGGCACACGATATGACATAGGTAGGGGGTCCTTATATAGGCTTGGGAACGGGAGAGATGGGGAGGAGCATGGGCGACGTGGCGTGTGCAGCTCAGACACGGGACCGGAGTCCAAAGGAAGAAGGAAGGCAATGTGGCGCTGATTACATGAGCCCACAGTCACAGAAAGGGAAGGGAAAGGGAAAAAAAGGAGGCGCTGGCAGGCTAGCACGACGCTGGCTTGGGTCAAGGCACGCGGGAGGAAAGGCAAAGCGTGCTGTCACAGCGCGGGAAAGGAAGGGAAAGAGAAACGAAACGGGCCGGCGGGGAAAAAGGAAAAGACTAGGGGAAAAGAAAAAGGGAGTTGGGCCAAAAGGAAAAGATGCGGGCCAAATAAAGAAATTTGAGCCCAAAGGAAAATTCAGAAAATAAAAGACTTTTCGAATTTAGGAAATTGGATTAATTAAAACTAAGCTCAAATAAATAGCAAATAAACTCCAAACATTCATACAAAATTTCAAGAAATTCTCTAGAACTCAAGGAACCCAAATAAAACAACCTTTATTTTTGTTGAAGTTTAGACTAATCACATTAAATCTTTTTTGTTTATGAAAATTCAAATTAAACTTTAACTTTATCAAGAAAGTTCAAATAGTTATTTTTATTTTTAAAGCTTCAGAAACAAATAAAATTTTGGGATGTTACATGGAGGAAGAGGAGGAGGGAGAGGAGTTTTCACATTCGAGGTTGGCATGGACGCCACGGCAGAGGGCCACGGAGGCGTAGGCAGATGTAGAGAATGAGGTTGTGGTGTCTGGTGGCATCGGTGGCCTCGTGGAGCAGCCCGGCGGCGGCCGCCACTCTGTGTGTGTGCGCGCGCGTGTGCGATAAAGAAGGAAGAAGAAGATGATAAGGGCAAAATAGTAATTTCATAGCTACTTCACGGCTTTACTGGACAACAATAGTATAAATGTGTATGATTTCGAGTTTGCAGTGACATAGAAGGAAGATATCACATTGCAATGACAGATCAGAGACTTCATATAAAAAAATCCCTATTAAAAAGAGGGGAATATGAGATGCATCTGTTACAAACTAAAATAACCAACAAATCAAACGTAAAAATCTCACATAACTAGATGTACACTTCCTCCAATCTCAGCGTCACCCTTTCCTGAAAAGCTCGAAACCATATCCTCCGACGACTTGAAAGTTGAAACAAGTATTATTGTGATTTAAGAATGAATTAGCATGAAAAACATGTTTTATCAAAACAAAAACACCCGTATGAGAAACGCATGCCTGCTAATCATGGGAAAGCAGTGCTCAATGACCATATATACCTCGATGGGAATTGGGAAAGTCACATGGGTTTAGTCAAGTATTTTAATGTAAGAATGGGGGCTAGCTGCAAAAATAATAATTAAAAAAACTGAGAAATGCATGCCTACTAATCAGAAAACTAAAGCATCAATACGACAAATGCATGCTACTAATCAAGAAAATTTTGACTAGCCACAAGACATTAGTATCTGGGGCTGAAGACCCTTCAGATAACGAAGGCAAAAACAAGAATAAATAAAGCGAGAATTGATTATTTGCCCCGTTATATGTAGTTTTGATCATTTTGTACTAAGTTCCAGGTAATAGCCCAGATATTCCATAGCTCCAGAGGCAATTGACGATTTGCCTTTTGGACAATTTTACCCTGTCTTCATCTTCATTTTTCTTCCCTACCCTGGCCATGGCCGACCCGGGCAAGCTCGCAGCCGCACTATGCCACCACCACCACCTCTCTCTCGGGACCACCATCTCTCTCCCTCCTCTCTCTGCGGCCAGTGCGACGAGCAGCAGCGCCGCGAGCCCCACGACCCGCCACGTCCTCCTTCGTCGCACGGAGTCCCACAGCCGCCGGGCCTCCCGCAGCCCCCCCTCGGGCGCGCTGACGTCCTGCGCCGCCACCGCGACGTACCGCTCGATGTCGCCCACCCACGTGCGTGCCCTGCGACTCCACCAGCGCGGTCATGTCCATGAACAGCTCCAGGAGCTTGCCCTCCACCTTCTCTGCCTCCGAGGACGACAACATGGCCAGCCCGCACCGCTACGTCGGCGTTGCCACCGGCGACGAGTCAGGCCAGCTGCTCCTCGATGGGGGCCTCGCTGGCCACGTCAAGGTAGCAGCGGGCCGCATCGCCGCGGTGCTTGGCGGAGACCTGGCGCCGGAGACCCCAGCTGTGAGGTCCTGGAGTCAGCCGCGGAGGCCGAATATTGCGTGCGCGACGGGGGCCGGGGCGCGAAGGTCCATGGAGGCCAGCCGCGGTGGAGGAGTGAAGGGATTGGGGTGAGTGAAGAGGAGGGAGAGAGACGAGGAGGGAAGAAGAAGAAGACAAGGGGGCTGTTAGATAATCTTTGGTTTTTTAGTTTCTTTTCCAATTCTCCGAGTCTGTTTCTTTTTCAGTAGTTGTATCCAAGTCCGGTTAGGAGTAGAAACCGAGTAGTAGTAGTCTTTTCAGCCTTTATAAGGGGCTAGTTAGTCTTGAGTTTTTATTGAAAAAAGCTGAGTTGAGCCAATCAATGTAAGATTGAGAGAAGTAAAGCAATAGAAGAGAAGAAAACAAGAAAACGCTGCCGTGAGTTCCAGGCAGCAGCAAAACTTTTTCCTGTCGCTTCTTGCTTCCAGTACGTGCGTATGCTTCATCCACCATTACGTGTGTGTACGTTTCATCTAAGGATTGGTTTCTAGCGCTGCCGTTTTGCCGAACGCATTGCCGAGTGTTCTACCGAGCGGATCGACTAAGTCTTCTTCGGCTTGAATCAACAATTGGTATCAGAGCCTGAGTTCTTGACCCGTGTGTGCCCAAGATCATGCCGCGCTCTCCGGGAAGTTGTGTCACCGGTAACGATGCGACGTCGGGTATGATGGCGAAGGAGAGTTCTGCCGTCTCGCTGCAATATCCGATGCTCACCAAGAGCAATTATGCAGTATGGGCTATCAAGATGAAGGTGTACATGCGCGCTCAGGGAGTGTGGGACGCAGTCGAGGACGACAACGTCGATGTGCGCAAGGATCAGATGGCTTTGGCGGCGATCTATGGAGGCATCTCTGAGGAAACGCTCTTCCTACTGGCCGAAAAAGAGACGGCCAAAGCTGCGTGGAAGACGTTGAAGGCGATGCATCTTGGTGATGATCGTGTCAAGGAAGCGCGAGTACAGACTCTCAAGAGCAAGTTCGAGGGAATGCGCATGAAAGAGACGGAGTCGATCGACGACTTCGCCACGAGGTTGACGACGATTGTCAATCAGATCCGAGTTTTGGGGGACAAGATGGAAGAAAGCTATATTGTGAGAAAGTTCCTTCGGGCAGTTTCTGGAAAGTTTTTGCAAATCGTCTCCGCCATTGAGCAGTTTAGCGACCTCAAGGTGATGACGGTTGAGGAGGTGATCGGCCGTTTGAAAGCACACGAGGAACGGATACGAGGATCTGGTAGTGGCGAAGATGAGCACCTGCTGTTAACTCGCGCCGAGTGGGAGGCCCGATCATCGAAAGGCAAAGGCGAGGGTTTTTCCGGCGATTCTAATGGTGGTGGTAGCCGAGGCCGCAAGAATTGGAAATTTGACAAGACAAAGGTGAGATGTTACAATTGTCAGGATTTTGGACACTTTGCTTCAGAATGCTGCAATCCGAAGAAGGAGAAAGCGCTTCTTGCTGAAGCTCTTAGGGATGATGAGCCAGCGCTACTCATGGCCGACTTCTGTCAATTGTAATCCCGTGTCGAGTCTGGGATGTTGAAAAGATGTGTTCGACGTCCTGATCAGTCGAGTCTGTGTGTTACTCAAGTTGAAGTCGTGACCAACTTGAAGTGCGAGTATGAGTTGGGCAAGTCGTAGTTGAGACCGACTGTCCTGAGTTGAGTATGAGTTGGGGTGCAAGTCGTAGTTGAGACCGACTGCCTCAATGAGTAAGAGTCCAAGATGTGTTCGAGTTGTGTTACCATCTTTGGACAAGTATGAGACAAGTTGAAGACAAGCCCAACTGGCAGAGACCAAGACGTGTTTGAGTTGTGCCACCGTCTTCGGCCGAGTGTGTGGGAGCCATGTTGAAGTTGAGTCCAACTGGCAGCACACGAAATATAAGTACGTATACAAAGATTAGGGAGTGATTGTTAGATAATCTTTGGTTTTTAGTTTCTTTTCCAATTCTCCGAGTCTGTTTCTTTTTCAGTAGTTGTATCCAAGTCCGGTTAGGAGTAGAAACCGAGTAGTAGTAGTCTTTTCAGCCTTTATAAGGGGCTAGTTAGTCTTGAGTTTTTATTGAAAAAAGCTGAGTTGAGCCAATCAATGTAAGATTGAGAGAAGTAAAGCAATAGAAGAGAAGAAAACAAGAAAACGCTGCCGTGAGTTCCAGCAAAGAAGAAAACTTTTCCTGCCGCTTGCTTGCTTCGATGCGTCGTATGCTTCATCCACCATTACGTGTGTGTACGTTTCATCTAAGGATTGGTTTCTAGCGCTGCCGTTTTGCCGAACGCATTGCCGAGTGTTCTACCGAGCGGATCGACTAAGTCTTCTTCGGCTTGAATCAACAGGGGCAGTTTGGGGCGCGAAGGTCCATGGAGGTCAGCCTCGGTGGAGGAGTGGTGGGATTGGGGGTGGGTAGAGAGGAAGGAGAGAGACGAGGAGGGAAGAAGAAGAAGAAGACGGGGCAGTCGCCATGGTGCCGTGATCCTGCACGTGTCTGCCATAGCAAGAAGAAGATGAGTAGGAGTAGGGGTGGAAGAAGAAGAGGGAAGAAGACAACTGTAGAAATGTCCAAAGTGACAGCAATAAAGAGATGAGGAAATATATGGCAAATAATCAATTACAACATGATATTTTATAATAAAAAAAACAACTATAAGGTGAGGCAAAATGACAAATTTCCCATAAATATAAGGGGGAAAAGGAAGGCGGCTTGCAATCCATCCATGTGCTTCAGGGTTTCTAATGTCTGCTTGGTGAAGTAAAAATCTGAGGACGGATGGTATAGGTGGGATTTAGAAGTTTAGAACTTAAGAAAACGAGCTACAATACATCGAAGGCAATCTGGATCGAGGCTTCCATGGCCTGCTAGAAGGAACACTCGAGGTTGCAGGCTTCTGGTTTGCCAAGCGGTGCAGCCTTGGGTCGATCTCCTGAGTTTTTTTTTCTTTTCTTGAGAGAGAGAACCTCCAGAGTACAAATGAAAAGGTTTGAAAAGAGGAAAGAGTGATTGCAAAGGTGCTGAGCTATTGCCTCTTACAGAGTGCTCAGCAGGTAAAGATTTAACCAAACCAGGTGAAAACGGAAGCCAAGTGTGTTGGATTGTACATTCCAAAAGTGACCAAACAAGAAGTATGTCATCCATTGCTCACTACTAGAGGTCGAGAGGCACACATGATGCAGCGATCGCGACAATGTACAATATACACGAGCCTGAGGCCGGCAAGAAGATGGCAGCAAACTCTCTTGTCACTCACACACAATGACACAACACCACCCCACAAGATTTCGGCAAGACGGACACTCATCACCGCATCTTTGAATCCACATTGTCATGTCAAAAAATCACATCGCATGCAATCGTTGGGGAAGACGGTGTGTCACATTCCAGATCCCTCGCCGGCGGCGGCGGCGACAGCAGGACGGTTGCTTGACCGGCTGTGCAGCAACGGGCTCAGAGCCTTGACGACGATGCTCATGTTGGGCCGGAAGTCCGCCTCGTACTGCACGCACAGTGCGGCTACAGCAGCCATCTGTTTTGTCCAAATGCGGTAAGAATCACAGCAGACAAATCTGGTTCATACTTGATACCGGTAATTTGAGAACCAAAAAATATTTTGTGATAAGGTATCTGTACTCCTTAAGGCACATTACTACAAAAATCTTTCAAAGTACAGTACTCTTTTGCCATGCTTCTCTAAGCAGAATAACTACTATGCTTTGAAATTTCAGTTTTCAGGTGTACTTTCAGTATTATAACAAAGCTGCTCAATTTGACAGAGAAGTGTGTTTTTTTTTCTTAATAAGCTTTTCTATATGTAATTCAACTGGAACGAAATTATGTTTAAGAACTAGTCCAACTCAAGGTATAGGCATTCAAGTGTATCGCTGCTAAGCATAGTGGCATCTTTTTTTTTTTTTTTTGAGAGGTCAGTACAGTGGCATCTGACATGTGCGAAGTTTTTTTTTACCTTGGCGACAGCCTTTGGAGGGTATTCGACTTCAAGCCTTGGATCCACGCATTGCCTCACCTTGTCTTCACTAAGCCTGGGTGTAGCCTGCATATAATCAACAGTTGAGTTGCTTTGTCAGTTTGTTTTGTTTCATCTTTGTCAAGAACTAAGAGGACTTTTCATGAACAATGAAAAGGTCCACCCATACCCATGTCACAAGGCTCTGCTGGCCACGGGGCAATGTATGATCAACCGGTTTGCGACCAGTTATAAGCTCTAACAACACAACTCCGAAGCTGTAGACATCGCTCTTTGTGCTGAGCTGTCCAGTCATCGCATACCTAACAGAATGCAGAAGGAAATAGCAAGAGAGAATATTTCATTTTCCATGCCTAGTTGAAACGGAAGCAATGAAATATTTGGTTGCATACATACTCAGGTGAATGGTAACCGAAGGTGCCAAGAACACGAGTAGAGTGAAGGCGTGCAGCCATGTCAGGGCCTGATTGGAGATGTCAAATGCACCTATCTTTGCAACATCGTCGTCAAAAAGCAGTATGTTGCTCGACTTGATGTCGCGGTGGACAACACGAGGCTCTGCCTTCTCATGGAGGAACTCAAGCCCTTTAGCGGCACTTAAGGCAATTCTCACTCGCTGCATCCATGATAGAACTGGCCCTGGCTGGGCTCCCTTGACACCCTTTTTACCTGTGATCATAAAACATCAGCTTTGCTCGGAAAGCTTGATTGATCATACATTAGCCATAGCAATGGGATCAACTGCTAATTCTATTTTATCTCATCGTGTCTAATGTCATTTTATTGAAGTAGATAGGTGTTTTCATGAAGCATATCAGAATGCAATAAACTAAGAGTTTATGAAAGAAAATAGAAGGCTTATTGTTCCTTACCGTGGAGAATATCATGCAAGGAGCCCCTTGTTGCATACTCATAAGCAAGAACACGGGTGCTCCCTTCGGCGCAGTATCCAACAAGTTGGACAACATTGTCATGCTTCAGTCTTGAAACGTCCGAAACCTGTGACAGAAATGGAAGTGAGAAGGCAATCCGTTGGGGCACCTAAATCTAAATGAAGATATATTATCTGAGAAAGAAGGAAATAGGGCCAGAACCTGCACAAGGAATTCTTGATCAGACTGTTTGCTGGAGTCGAGCTTCTTCACCGCAGATTTCTCGCCATCTTTCAGCACACCAAAGAAAACTCTGGCATATGAGCTCTCTCCTATAAGAGCATCACTGCTAAAGTTCTTGGTTATTTCCTTCATTTCATCGAGGGGAATGGCTGGTACTGCAATTGGCTGAGTTCTGCGTGCAGGCATGGCTGGGGTAGGGGCTGGGGGCCGGCTATGTCCATAGTTACCACCTGCATTTGGAAATTTTGAAATAAAAATTACAATATGCTAAGGTGCTCAGGATACTCTTGTTTTTCAGTGGCACCACTTGGCGCAATAAAGATGCATATTTGAACATATAGTTTAGATTTGCATCGTGTCAAATTATTCCAGAAATTTGAATAAAAACTGGTTAGATCAGCGCCATCAATTTACATTTTTTTAAGATTCCTCAATTGACATACTGGGAGTAAAACAATTTATATTAACTATATCGACCTTTGAAAGAGAAAATCAAATGACTAAGCATTTAGGAGAGACAAAAAATATATCATAAAATTATTAACAAGTTGATTCTATTGAGTAATTTTGTTAGCATACAGGTGCAATGTTTGAAGGCAACAAATGTGATCTCAAAGAAATATTGAGCTCTCCTAATTAAACAATGTTCAACATCTTTGTGTCAATGTACCTATTTGGGTAGCTAGTTGACTACTCCATCAAAGGTAAGAAAACTAATGGGAAGCTGGTAATTGTCTTTGATGTATGAAAGAATTGTCTGCACATGCTATCCATCAAATATGGAAATTAACAATTTGGTTCGAACCTCCGTGAAATCACAGGTTTCTTTGTATGTGCAAAACACTATTCGCAACCATGAGCAACAAGTGATCAAACAAAGAGAGAATTAACAACCTGGATCAGGGACCGGGATGTAGGGTACATCGTGCTTCTTCCTCTTGCCAACATCATCCGCTCCGCACCATGAAAAGCATCCCATCGTTCCCTAACCTTCAAGAAGCGATAATATACATTTTCAACCACTCGATATTTAATCCAGACGTGCAAAGCAGATTGCATGAATCTGAAATTAAATCTTTAATCCAACCCAACATTTTAAAAGAATCTGATAAAATTCCTTTAAGATGCCATTTGTGCACACTTCTTTATTCTTGGCAGGAAAAAATTCAAATAGAGATGGTTCTCGAAAAAAACCCATCCAACGATGATATCAAACACTGGCAGCATTTGCCGTGCGACGAATTTGCACCAGCCTTTTTTTCACCCATCGCAAGAAAAACAAGAACAAGAAAATTGAAGGATGAAACAGGGGACTCGTTCTTGGACATCTTTGTTGCACCGTTTCACGAACCGGACGGTTATATCTATCCCTTTATTTTCCTTTTCGCCGGCCAGATCGAGGGATGATCGCCCAAACCGATGGCGATAATTTCGCACATCCAAACAAGAAGAGGAAATAACCAAATCTCGAATCGAAGGATCGTTGCACAGGAGATAAGATCCGAAAGAATTCACCAGTTCGCATGGACGATCAAAATGAATGAAAAAAAAAAACAACAAGAACAAAGGCAGTACCTTTCCTTCTTTCCTCTCCTTGTTCCTCCGGGGAGAATCGAATTGAATACAATCGCGAACAATGTGAAGGCGATGGGGAGAGAGGGAGAGAGAGGAGAGGGGGACGAGAAACACGACCCGGCCTTCCTCGCCCTTCCTTCCCCTTCTCCCGATGGTTGCCTTGGTCTCTCCTTGCTTGTTGAGTCTTTTCTTTGTCTTGGCCGTTTCCATTTTATTAATTAAACAACTCGAGCGCAACCCCCACCCCCCCGGCGCGTCTCTTCCTCCGTTCTCTCTTTCTGCAATTTTTTATTAATTAATCTTTTTAAATTTTATTTTTAAGTTAATTTAATTATCACGAATTTTATTTTCAATTCTGACCTATTTGATCGCGCCACAGATAAAATAGCATCTTTTATCACACCACTGATTGTGGTATGACCAAATAACACTGTCACGCTACGGGTGGTGGCGTAACAAGAACCTGCTCAGATACGAACTGGTGTGACTGTTGTTTTGTCACGATACGATGGTGGTGTGAACAAAAGGATCAAAATTGAAAATAAAGTTCGCGAGAGTTAACTTTAAAATAAAATTAATTAAAAAGTTAATTAATACAAAAAAAAATTCCATCTTTCCAACACCACCACTGATTAGAACTTTTTTTTAGTAAATCTATGTTTTTTTTTGCTATTCTTTTCATATATACGAAGTATGTATTGTACATAAATCCACACCGTATGTAGCTATAAGCTTAGCAACATAGCTACTTAGAGTACACGTTTGAAAGACAAGGATAACGACAAGGAGATCGCGAGATCAAATCCCAGAACTTCGCTACGGACAACTTCATATATAGAAATAATTGTGAAGTCTACGTGTTCGATGGGGTTGGATTTTGGGATTTAGGGGCTGGTTGGTTTGATTTCAATGGTTGTCAACGATTGCTTTATCAAAATTTAGTAGCGTTGATTAAATTTGGCAGATATTTGATTTGTTACCAAACTTTGGCAAAATTCCTTTCTCTCTTAGCTCTCTAGTTCATTTTGTTGTCAATCTTTGGCCAAAACATTGGGAGCTGATTTAGTGACTAAATTTTGGTAAGGTTTTATAGTGTAAATTTGTCTTCAGACCAACCAACCCCTTAGATCTTTCTCAGGACAATTAAGTGTCTTCTTGAATTACATGTCAGTTATACTGCCAACTGGTTCATAGGTCATAAGGTAATATATTAAAAAAAATACTATAACAAGTTTGTCCATTTGTCATTTTAGATGGGTGAGGAATATATTGAAAAATTCAATTGCTAAAAGTCTAACTGAATAATTTATGGGCAAAGGCAAGGAAAAGAGTGGTTTGTGCTTTTGTTCTCGTCCTTTGTAAGGAGGTTTGCTTTCTTGTCGTCCTGGAAGATAATAAAGAAAAAGAGGATGGGAGAAGCCATCCTGGTCGTTATCCAGATAAGAAGCAACATCCGTTCTTGTTTAGCCCCTAAATGTTGTCAAATTCAAAGGCATTGTTTGAAAATACAAGAAAACCATTCTCAAACAAACTAACAACTTAACAAATTCCCCCAAATAGAATTCCCAGCAAATTAATTAATGGAAAGTCATCATATCTTAAATCACTAAAATGGCAGTACTTGTTTGGTCACTCTCTACGTACCTGGTTCTCTCACCTCCTCTCTTGATTTATCCATCTACAAGAAAGCTCCCTTGATTTATTATTCTGGTAATCAATGTACAAAATATCAATTGTCGAAATTTACATTTTTTTAAAGTTTATACTTCATGTATATAGTACAGCATATACAGATTATGTACACCATTACATTGTATTATAAACTCGCTAATTGTCACTGATGAGTGAAAAATAAGTTGCTGTTCTTAATTGGCCCCAACCAGCCAAAGAAAATATTTTCATTTGCTTGCAAGCAAGTGCATGCAAGTACGTCCCTTTATTTTCCATCCAAGGTGTTTACAGATAAATATTGTGCAAATACACGTGTACGCGCGTTTTTACACAACTAACATTAAAAAAAACTTAATTTTATTTTTAAGCACATGCGTGTATACGTAGACAATTTGTTCCTTAATCAGAGTAGCAATCACAGGTAGATGTAGGTGTATAAACAAGGTAGGCAGGTCTCTAATGCGAGTTTTTGTTTAAATAACACTGTTTGGCATCTAAATAATACTATTTGATGTCGAAAATAGAAAACTAATAACCTCGTGAGCGAAATGATAAAATTATCAACAGACCTGCCGTATTTAAGCACTGTTATTCAATGTTGCTACAGTGTTTTGTACGTGGTGATTTTTTTCCCCATTTCGTTAGAAAAAAGAGTTAGTTTTGCAGTGATTTTTTTTCTTTCCATTTCGTTCGAAAAAAAGAGAGTTAGTTTTGCATTTTCGATGTCAAATATTTGCATGTACTAAACTTTTGTTGATTGGTACTTGTATATGCATGGCACTTGCCAGCGTACAACGGCAGAGGAGGATTTGCATGGAATTTTCATTCCTATGTGCAATTTCGCATGCATATATATGGCCAGTGAAAATGGACGGCTTATTCACTCAAAAAAACATGGACAGCTTGGCTAACGCAGTTTATGGTTATGGTCATCCAAAGGTCCAATGCGGTAGCGTAGGTAGGATTTAAAGCTTGCGGGGGATCAAATATAAAGGTTTTCAATTTTTGTGGGGCCAGTTCTCTAAACTACCACGACCTTTTAAATAAATTCTTACAAGTATAGAGTTGTTTTTGTAACAAGCATGTGCGACATGCGGCCACAGCGTATAGTAAGACGACAGCGATTGATGGGGCATGGGAGCCCAAAGCACTTTAGGTCCTTTGGCGACAAGACAATGTATACCGGCTATCTGCCGGTGACCGTCACCTACTAGTTTGTGGTAGGTTATTATTTGCAGTGATTTTGCACAGTAAAAATATCTTTTCGTTGATACGAGGGCTAATTTTGCTATTTTATTTTAAAAAGATGCTAAATAGACCAAAAACTCGTAGCGCCATCGGGCTTCACAATTTTGTGTTTTTTGCAACCGAAGCGTGAAAATCCCCTAATTGTTGGCCTCAGCTTCTCGGTTGTGAAGTAGATTGGGCTTTCACCATAAAGCCAACAGAATATCCATACTAAACTTGTGTTACATCACTGGACTAGCAAATCAAAAGATGAGCTAATCTCTTTTGTAGATTATTTTAGTTTAGAATATTAGTAAGTGTCCGTGCGTTACAACGGAAACACAAACTATAGAAACAAATCAAATGAATTATTTTGAAGTTATTTTGATAACACAAATAAATAAAAAAACATAACTAGATAATATTGACTTAAGAGTCATTTACATCCCAATGAAAATTCAGCAAACATTCTATCACAGAATGTAGTCCAAACCATACATAACAAAATGTTGCATTTATGAATTGAGTAATTGAAATAAGCAACGATACAATGAACTTAAGAAACACTTTGCTTCAACACGATATTGAAACAATAACAAATGAAATAACATATCATTAATTCTTTGATATAATATTCAATGAAATTATACATGAAAAACTATGGAGACAAAAGATCAAGATGAAAGTTGGCTGATTAAGTAACTTAATAAATCTGAAGCTGGTTCGGCTAATGAAATGTAGAAACATAATCTTACGAGGGAACACCTAGAAACCTAATACCACCTATCAAGAAGATATCTAAACAACTACAACTGATAATTATACGACTGCGTATTATCATGAGATGGTAAGGAAGGCATAATGAACCCATATGAAAATGTACGATAGTCGATTTTACCGATCTGGTATTTTGTCCAAATTCATAATACATTCCACATTTCTCAGTTGGTTTATATTCCTGTTTTAAGACATGTGTCAACTGTTAACCACATGCAAACAATTTTCTGCATCAACTAAACTTTGTAAACGACACACCTTTGCTGCTACTTCTCCAGAATTAAGCATATTCTCATAATTTTTGTACTGCTCTAATATGCTATGTTTGTATTTTTCATGCGTGATAGCTAGCTTCTCCCATGGTATTCCTTGAATGTCCTTTCCTTTTCTTACATCAGCTGACAAAGTATGCGGGATCTTGCCATTCTACACAGAGAAGTAAAAACAACCACTAAGAGCACTACAATGTGGTTCATGTTGTTAAAACAATGATCAAGTTGCCACTCGTAAAGAAAACCATATTTATAGAAACTCTTATTGGTAAAGTTCAAGACTGGTTTATAAATTCAAAATCTGAGCAAGGGAGATAACTACTTTATGATGAGGATATCTCTACTAATTATGAGGCTGTTCATGAAGGAAGAACTAAACTTCTAAAACAACAGGTGCATTTGTTTCTTAATGAGTTTCCTTGTGCTGCCCATAAGAATTGGATACTACGTAAAATCAATACTTTGCGCATTCTCAGGTTTGATAAAGTTAAAGTCTTTGGAACCGAGAGGGAGGAGAGGGAGGCCGGAGCCAAAGTAATGGAGGAGTACAAGGAGGAGGGTAAACATATTTGTTGCATACTGATGAAGAACAAGAAGGTTAAAGCGGTTGGGAAGGAGAAAGTCAAGCAGTCCATGCGGCTGATCAAGGAGGAAAGAAGCCCGTGTGATGGTAGAGCAAAAGGGGACTTAAAGCTCAAGTTTTGGATAAGATTTTCAAGTCCAATTCAGATCTCCCACAACCCCAACCGAAATCAAATTCGGAATCAACTCAGCCTCAAATTCGGATTCGGAATCAGCCTCAAATTCGGATTCGGAATCAGCAGAACTGCCCGGAGTAAAAAGGTCATAACTTTCTCATACGAAGTCCGATTGAGGTGTTTTTGGGCTTGTTGGAAAGCTAACTTCAAGCCCGATCCAACGCATCCTAGATCACTCTGAAATTCCTCCGGAGTAAAAAGATATGACCGAAACAATATGACGGTTGTAAAATTAGAGTTTCCTTTTTGTTTTAGATTGAGTCGGAATTGGAGTAGGAGTTCTAATTCCGAATTAGAGTAGGAGTAGGGCCTCTTGGCCAGCCAAAAGGAGGAGAATAGGCACTATATATTGAGGGTTAGACCCCATTGTAACCTCAGACCAGTTTATGCATAAGAATAGAAACATAGCTATTGCTTGTTCTTTCGAAACCAGAGTTCATGCGAGGACTTTGAGAGAGGACTAGGCGATCCATTGGTTCATTCTGCAATTCAAGGTCAAGCCGTCGTTCCATTGGGAATTGGGGACTTGGCGATCGTCGTTTGTGGTCTCGCGACGATCAACTATCCGGTGTGTTTTGGGCGTATTCCGAAGAGTTGAGGGTTCGTGCATTGGTACGAGTGTTCAGCTAGCGACATCGTCTACATCGCATCATCTATCCACGGTTCCTCACTGAGAAGATCGGGCATCCCCCCGTATCATATGGTATCAGATTCTAGGTTTACTCGGTGAGAGTTTTTTTTACCCTTAGTTTAGTTTCGTTTTTCTGTCCTATAGTCCACTAAACCGAAAATTGCAACACAAAAATTCCAAACCCTAGTTTCAATCAGTTATTTCTTGTGAGTTTTGTTAGGTTTTAGTCCATTAGAATTTTTTGTTTATTCTTGATCTAAGTGTTTCCTTTGCACCTTGTTCCTTGTTTCCTTCAAAAAAACCCAAAAAAAAATCCAAAATTCAAATTCAGGTCTCGAACTCAATTTTAGTTAAATCAGAGTTCAATTGGTACACTGTTTGTAATTCGATTAAGTAACTTTTGCGTCCGAGCTCCGCTTCACTTATATCCTTTCATCTTGTGAGACTAGCTTTTGATATTGTCTTAGGGCTGCTTATTGAACATTGTTTACACATTGCTGAATTTTTGGGCTTATGCACCCGCGAGGGTAGCAAAACACTTTCGGCCATTGAGAAAAGCAAAAAAAAAAGGCAGCCGCACAATAGCAAGAACCACGGCATTTAAAAAAAAAAGTATAAAAAAAACTGAGTGAACATAATTTTTGCAAAAGAAAAGAGAGGAAGAAAAAAAAATTCTTTGGCCGATTGCTACAGTATTATACATTTTATTGGTTGCTACAAGATTGACCCATCATTATTTCAGATTGTGTAGTCATTTTTTTAGCAATCTTGTGCCCTACTATTTTCAATTGCAATTGGCTAGCGTCTCTCTTAGTACTTGGTGCAAAACGAGCTAGCTTGATCTCATTTTCAGATCCCTTCTTGCTAGCTCATTCCTTTCTTTGCATTGAGTCACATTTGTCTTTGCGTGTGCGTTCATCCACTTCGCTTACACCTTTTGGATCAGCACATAGGCAAAAGAATCTAGCTTGGATCATTACTTAACTTTACAACAACTTGAATATCAGTTTGCATAGGTTATACACATACCATACCAAACTCCACCTACACCCGTTCGTGTACGACCTTTGCTCTTGGTTACGCTCATACATTACCGGGTTGAGATCGTTCGCTATCACAAGTGTCATTTTGCGATCCTTGATTCACTCGGAGCGGTAAGCTTATCTTGTTTTCGGGACGGTGAGTTGCGAGCGTAGAGAGAGAGCTGTTTTGTTTTCCTAACCTGGATATAATCGTGTTTGCTATTTGTGAGTTGTTGCCATGTCAGGTCATCATGAGGATCTATCAGTTACATGGATGGAGTACACTCGCTATGCAGGATGCTACAAAAGCAACTTCTTGATCGTGATAATGGTGTGCGCAATGAGCTTGGAGCCGTTCGGTACAAATTGAACAACCTCGGGAGGAGGTTACGCACTACGTCACGGACATCAACAACAACTTCTTGGGTGCGCACCATGTTCAACCACCCCAATGTGCATCGTAAGGATTTTGTAACTAAGCCCAAATTTCCTATCCCTATATTTTCAGGTCGTGCAAATGTGGAAGAATACCTTAATTGGGAGCTTGAAATTGATACGATATTTCGGATGCACAACTATTCCAATGAGCGGAAGCTCTTACTTGCGTCCAATGGTTTGGTTGATTATGCCACACATTGGTGGGAGCGATTTGTTCGTATGCGTATGGAGCGCCATGAATTGCCGATTATCACCTGGGAGGAGATGAAACAGCATTTGCGTGCACGTTTTGTACCTTACCACTACAAGCGTTCCCTAGTGGAAAAATTGACAGGGTTGCGACAAGGTTTGAAGTCCACTTGTGTGACACAAGAGAAGGAGACCGAGCATGGGATTTTCCCGGCTTCATGTAGTATTGCTCCATTGCTTCATGAAGAGATTGTGGTTACTCGTGATTGCTCCATTGCTAACCCACAATCTTTGGTGGATGCGATGTATCCAAACCCATGTGAGAATGCGAGCCACATAGCCAAAACCACATTGAGTGAGAATGATAAAGAGTGTGTGCTGTGTGATTCCACCAAATGTGAGGTTGAGAGCATCTCCATTGAGTGTGAGAGAGATACACCAACAGAAAAGAGAGAAGTAGATGATAGCCAAAGTGTTATTCTTGTTGAAATTAACGATTTACTCTCTACTTCTAGTGTTGTTTCGACATTGTGCAGGTTGATATTAAAGAAGAGGAATTGAATGTTCAACAACCGGCATCGTTGGAAGTAAAAGACGAGGAGATAACCACGGTTGGGGATGGAGTGCTTGCTGCCCCGTGGTTTTGTCATGATGATTTGATACCTACAACACCTACAATAACCGAGAAGGACGCTAAAGGTAACAATAATGGTGTTGAATTCAATATTCATCACGCAAAGGTGCGTAAGTGTGAAAACTACGGTGTTAATTTGAATATTCTATGTTCGAATTTAATACGCTTAATTTACGTAATGTGGACTTGATTACTCATGATAAAGTTCTTACTAGAATATCCCCTGATGTATCTTTATGCTATCTCATGTTCGATGAACCCATAGAGCTATTTAGTGTGATTGAGAGAATATCTGAAATTGCGTGTTTGAAATCTCTAGCTAGTACCTACACCGTCACTTATAAATTTAATTTGATTGGAAATTTTGGTGTAGACAACACGTTTTATGTTTCTCGAATATGCATTACTTGTGATCAGCTTGCTGAATTGAAAATGCATGTTTGGAACAAACCATCGGTTGGACACTGTCATGATCACTTAGAAATGAGTTTAAATGTGAGTATCTACTGTTTACACATATTTGTAAAGCCTGCTCAGTCATCTTTTGTAGAACAATCATGTATAAATAATCAGAGTAGTGCAATTGAAGAATGGAATAAACAAACAATTTTATCGTCTACATTTTATAAAACTGAGGTTGTAAAGATGAAATATGATTATATGAGCCATTTGTCTACATTTCAAAATGAATTTTGTCTGTCCATTCATAATTTTGATACATACTTACAAAAGTCAAAGACAACTTCATTTCATGGGTGGGGCAATAATGTGGATAAAAGACATGTCGAGATGAATACATCACATCTATCTAATGGCTATTGTTATACTATTCCTGATCTGCCAAACCAAAGGGTTTGTAAAACGGATGACAAATACATATACCATGCATATACATTGTTTCCTTTGTCTATCACATTTTCAGGCTATCAAAAGCCGAGGACGGCTTTTCTTGAAAAAGGGAGGATGATGAGGATATCTCTACTAATTATGAGGCTGTTCATGAAGGAAGAACTAAACTTCTAAAACAACAGGTGCATTTGTTTCTTAATGAGTTTCCTTGTGCTGCCCATAAGAATTGGATACTACGTAAAATCAATACTTTGCGCATTCTCAGGTTTGATAAAGTTAAAGTCTTTGGAACCGAGAGGGAGGAGAGGGAGGCCGGAGCCAAAGTAATGGAGGAGTACAAGGAGGAGGGTAAACATATTTGTTGCATACTGATGAAGAACAAGAAGGTTAAAGCGGTTGGGAAGGAGAAAGTCAAGCAGTCCATGCGGCTGATCAAGGAGGAAAGAAGCCCGTGTGATGGTAGAGCAAAAGGGGACTTAAAGCTCAAGTTTTGGATAAGATTTTCAAGTCCAATTCAGATCTCCCACAACCCCAACCGAAATCAAATTCGGAATCAACTCAGCCTCAAATTCGGATTCGAATCAGCCTCAAATTCGGATTCGGAATCAGCAGAACTACCGGAGTAAAAGGTCATAACTTTCTCATACGAAGTCCGATTGGGGTGTTTTTGGGCTTGTTGGAAAGCTAACTTCAAGCCCGATCCAACGCATCCTAGATCACTCTGAAATTCCTCCGGAGTCAAAAGATATGACCGAAACAATATGACGGTTGTAAAATTAGAGTTTCCTTTTTGTTTTAGATTGAGTCGGAATTGGAGTAGGAGTTCTAATTCCGAATTAGAGTAGGAGTAGGGCCTCTTGGCCAGCCAAAAGGAGGAGAATAGGCACTATATATTGAGGGTTAGACCCCATTGTAACCTCGCACGGTTTATGCATAAGAATAGAAACATAGCTATTGCTTGTTCTTTCGAAACCAGAGTTCATGCGAGGACTTTGAGAGAGGACTAGGCGATCCATTGGTTCATTCTGCAATTCAAGGTCAAGCCGTCGTTCCATTGGGAATTGGGGACTTGGCGATCGTCGTTTGTGGTCTCGCGACGATCAACTATCCGGTGTGTTTTGGGCGTATTCCGAAGAGTTGAGGGTTCGTGCATTGGTACGAGTGTTCAGCTAGCGACATCGTCTACATCGCATCATCTATCCACGGTTCCTCACTGAGAAGATCGGGCATCCCCCCGTATCACTTTATATATCCTATGTCCAGAATTAAAACAAATTGACAGCAATTTAGCAATGGAAGATCAAATTGATGGTGGGGTGTATCATTATTTTTCTGTGCACAGGGCTCAACTGGTCCGAAGTTTCTCAAAAGAGTGATAAATATAAGCTAAAAGTGAAACTAAGATACAAGCTATTAACAGCGCTATACCTGCAAAAATATTATTCTTAGAGAACCTTAAAAGATCAAATATGAATGCTTTTTAGTGGTAGGGCCAATATGACCAACCAGCTTGGTAATTTCAAGTCAAAATTGAAGCATTATAACACCCAATGCCATATAAAAGCCATGGTGGTACTCGTAGATCATGTTCCCCTGAAAAGTAGTATAGTCTACAACTATGACAATGTCATATGAGTGGCATAGTCATTCATAGGGCATCTTTCAAAGTCAAGACCACAACTAGGCTACCTTTTGGTTCGCATGTGGATGTAATAAATTCCTCAGCATTGTTCAGTAATATGTTGTGCATTGAGAATATTTTTGATAATATGTTAGATGTTTTGTCATCAACAAGTCCCATTTTTAGATAATGACCTCAACTGCTTCATCAACAAATCCCACACATGTCGAGATTGAATCCTTACTGTTAAACAAATCCCTTTTTTCACCTCATGTGAATTAGGCAATTAGCACTTGCAGTAGAGATGAAATTGCAAGAGGACAATTAGGATTTAGCTTTCTTTGAACTGGATTCAACAAAAGAAGAATCAGACGAGAACAATAAAAGCTAGTGCAAAGAAAAGAGGTATACAACTACAAAACTAATCTCATCTCAGTGGGAAATAAAGCACCCGTGCAAGTTGTGCCAAATCTATTTTTTTTAAATTAAACCGATCAAACAAAAAAACACGAGAGAAGAAGCATAATTGCATTACATACGTGGTGAAGGAAATGTTCGCCCAATATTCCTTAATCGCGTAGTACCATTTGCTTGAGAATCCAGAATTGATATTGATGTATATGAAAAAAGGACAAAAGATGGACTGAACACCATGCTGTCGAGATGTCAATATCTCACCAGTTGAGGAAACTCTGTAGTGCGAACCTGCAGGGGCACTAACAATCAATCCAAAAACCCAAACCATCGAGAAGAATTAATCTTCAATTGGAACACATAAGAAACAAGCTGCCACAAGGTAGCAACATTTACCCAGAATCGCCTTCAAGAAATTTCAATTTCACCGGATGAGAGGAGGAGCTGCTGCTGCCATAGTGCTAGCCCCCTCTAGCCTCTGCTATGACGCACACCCCTCTTGTTCTGGCCTTTACTGCGTCGCGCCTGCACTTGCTCTGGCCTTTGCCGCACACCCCTCTAGCCTGTAGGGATGACTCCACTTCACGGTTAATTAAGCAAATCCAAGTAAAACGCAAAATCCTAGAGCTTGGGATCCAATCACCAAACACTGAACCAACGTGCAGTGACGAATCCGCCACAAGCTTGAACGGGCAACATCAAAACCTGAGACTAATATCTCGAACTCAACCAAAAAACCAAACGAACATGGAGCGTTAGTGCTAGCACGAGTGCAGGGAGATAGGCGCCACTCGCCGGAGTAGAGAGGGCGTCATTGGTCCCGACGGTGAGATCTGACACTTTCTCTGAGGTAGTGATCCGCAGGACCGCGCCGCCACCGCCCTCCTCGGCTGCGGGGGTGCCACCGCGGCCACGGGCGCGTGGGAGACGGCCTGAGCACCGCCGCCGCCGCCGCCGCCGCCACGAATCCCCGATCTCAGCCGCTGCCGCCATTGGGTGCTCGTGGTTTGCACTAAAGATAGTGTACTGCTAGTGGAGGAGGGAGGTTGCGGTGCTTGTGCAACTACCGACCAGATCCGAGCGTGGAGAATAGGGTAGGGAATGGAATTCATGCGTCGCGGACTTGTGTAGATGAGAGGAGAAGGGGGATCGAGAGTGACCGCGAGGTGTTGGGAAGCGAGAGAGGTGAGGGAGGGCGGCTGTTCGAAGTGTTAGATTTCTGGGCGTTAGCTCCACTATGGCTGCATAGAGGATCAGAGGCGAAAGAAGCCCACAGCAGCCAGAGACGAGTGCTTAACGATTTTGTTGTTGTGCCGAATGAAACGGTTCAAAATCAATTCAACTGGTTATCTGACGGTAGAGGAGATGTACGATGACAAACCGTCAGAGCGCTAATCGCTCTCTTTAAAAAAAAAATCAAATCAAATGCCAAATCTGACAGGAAGAGAAGTACACCTTTCTGAAGAAACAACACGCCGGCCACAGCACAGCAGGTGCAGCACACAGCGGGAAAAAATCTATTCGTTGTCTGCTTCCCTCGTCTTCTCTTCCATTCCATCTCCTCCTCCACCACCGCTTCCCGCCACGACGCCGCCGCAGCGACCAGTCCCCTCTCGCGCTGGCCGCGCCATCCTCTTCTCGTCTCCTCCCCCTCCCCTCCCTTCCGCGCACCCCACCTCCGCACCGCCTACCGCAAGCCCGTCCCCCCTGCCGCGGCCGCCAGCGAGGGCGAGGCCCTCCTCGCCGCCGACCCCTCCGACGCCGCCGCCGGGCGCACCGTCGTCGTCGGCCCCTCCGGCCTCTCCTTCCGCCTTCCCGACGCGCCCTTCGACTTCCAGTTCAGCTACTCCGAGGCGCCCCGCGCCACTCCGCTCGCCATCCGGGAGCCCGCGTTCCTGCCCTTCGCGCCGCCGACCATGCCGCGGCCGTGGACGGGCAAAGCACCGCTGCTGACCAAGGAGGAGAAGGCGCGCCGGAGGGGCGTGCGGATGCACACGCCGCTCGGACAGGAGCCGCCTCGGACGGTGAGCGCGCACGGGATCATGATGGAGGTGAGGGGGAGGAGGCAGCGGGACCTGGCCAGGGTGAGCCCCGGCGACGGAAGGAGCCGAGAGGAGGTCCTCGGGGAGCCGCTCACCCCCACCGAGGTGCGCGCGCTCGTCAAGCCCCACATCTCGCACAACCGGCAGCTCAACATTGGTAATTAACTACTACACTGCAATTCTCAAGAACAAAAAAAATTGATCCTTGCTGTTGCTAATTGTTCAGACTTCAGATTAAATTGAAATGTGTGGAGTCTAGTGGAGAATTACGTCACATTAAGTATCTTGCGTACATGTTAGAGTTAAGTCTTATCTCATGCAGCTATCAACACTCTTTCCTTTTTGTTAAAATTTTGTGAAATGGGGAGTATCTGGTACCTAAAGATTGCTGAAATTAGTAGCTTTGCTGTTTTGTCAGTTGTCACATTGAGTAGCTGCGTACTTTTGATACAATGATCTCAACCTAAAAACTTGGAATTGTCACTTGTTAGCAATTGGTGGCAATTTTGTGCATACTTGAAACCAACCCCCACCTGCAGGTTCCACAACCTTTTATGTCCTTCTATTCTTCCACCAGATCCACCATGTTAGAATAGCACTCTTTTATATTTTCTTATCTTAATATGAAAACCCCCTTTCCATCTCTATATATATTGCCCATTAGACCATCTTGAATACGCACACAATATTCATAACATGGTATCAAAGCTCTAATCTAGCTCTCCTTCCACTGCCGTCCCACCCAGACACCGCTTACCGCCTTGATCATTGTCTGGCTCGAACGCCGCCACAAGTTCTTTGCTCCCGACGCCGCCATCGCTTGCCCGCCTTGCCGCGTCGACCGAGAGCCCGACGCGACCATCTTTGCTTGATCGCCGCCAGAGCCCGACGCGCCGCCTCGGAGTGACCACCCGCACCTCCGCCGCCGGTCTTGTGGTTGCTACCGCTGTTTCCGTGGCGACAACGGTGACTGGAGCCGCCCCTGCCACTGCCGGTGCCACTGAGGGAGCACTCTGGAGTGCGCCAGTGGAGCGGCTGTCGGACGCGCCGCCACCGCCGCTGGAGACACCACCGCCGGGACCCCCATTGCCGGTAGGAGTCGTGGTGATGAGGGTTGTGGAGGGTGCGGAGGGGCACGACGACATCGTGATTTCTTCGAGCAGCAGATCGGAGCGGGCCTCGATGAACGAGGGGAACAGCTTTTGCCGCTTTAGCAGGGCCGCCATGTATGCGAACTTTGTGTTCAGGCCGCGTAGAAGGGATAGAACAAGGGTGCGATCGCACACCGGTTCGCCTAAGTCGCCGACAGCGTCGGCCAAGCTCTTCAGCTTGCGGCAGTAATCAGAAATGGAGAGGTCGCCCTGGACGAAGTTGCGAAACTCCGCGTCCAGGTACAGGGCATGCGTCTCCTGGTTGCTGATGAACTGTTGCTCGAGGCCCACCTATACGAGCCGTGCCGTGGAGGTAGGAGTCATCACGATCTCGAGAAGTTCGGTGGAGATGGTGACGTAGAGCCACGAGAGAACGAGATAATCCACTCAGACTCAGTCTGCGACGTCAGGGTGGGCGTCGTCGGAGAGCACGTGGTCGGAGAGGGCGTACATGCCGAGGGTGATGAGGAAGAGGCCGCGCCATTTGTTGTAACTCGGAGAGGCGAGGTCGAGGACGACAGGGACGAGAGCCTTGATGTTGAGGACGCCGTATGCCTGAGTATGAAGGAAAGCAATGATGGCGGCCGCCTCCTGCTCGCGTTGTGCAGCGGCGGAGGCCTGCTGCTCGCGGCGTACGGCGGCAGCGGCGTCGTCTTCGCCGGCCATGGCGGCAGGATTAGTGGAAGGGTGCGGTCGCAGGTGCGATCCGCTCTGATACTATGAGAGAGTGGAATATTTGGGGCAATTACACACACTGTATGTATTGATAAGCCAAAAGTTACACATATAGACCAATGGTTACAGTGTGGACCAGGAACCAAAAAGTCTAACACGAAGTGTGGACCAGGAACCAAAGAGTCTAACAGGAACCAAAGAGTCTAACTTAGCAGCTCGTGGATTAAGACCTCCATTGTCATGCTTGCACATTTTTCCAACAAAAGCATCTGGGCTTTATTATGCTGTACTCTCAGACATACAACATCTGCTATTCCAGGAAAAATCTGGTGGAAAGGTCATTAACAGAGTTGGTGGCGTTATTTTTTTATACCATGGAAGAAATTACGACCCACGCACCCGTCCTCGTTATCCACTAATGCTTTGGAAGCCAGCCACTCCTGTCTATCCAAAACTCATCCAGCAAGCTCCGGATGGGCTTACAAAAGAAGAAGCAGATGAAATGAGAAGGAGAGGGCAGAATTTGCTGCCAATTTGCAAATTAGGTATGATTTTATGGGTTACGATGAAGATTTATATTCTACACCAATGTTCAGGTTTCTGGAACTGGGGTCAATCCTGGAACCTGGCTGGTTCTGAAACCAACCGATTTCCAGTTTTTTCCTGACCAGCTCTTTTTTGGCTTGCTTCTTTTCTATGTGTTTATTCAAGTTTACATGTTTCCAACATATGAATCAAACACTAATGCACGTACTTCGTTGGAAATAGTGCAAAATAGGCATCAATTCCAATCATATACACAAATATCGGTACAGGGCCAGTTCTGGTAAACTGTCTGGTTTCAAGCTGGAACCTGAACCCTGTTCTAAACCATTTAATACATTACCTTTCAAGCCTAACTAAATGTCACGAGTCCAGAGCTAATTTTCAAGGAAGCGCCTTTAGCCCGTGGTTCCTCATTTGACTTTCGCTTTGTATTTGTTTGCAAGATTTTGTGCCTAGCACGTCAGATAATACACGTGTGCCTAGCAAGATTTTTCTCTTTTTCTGGTGAGAGAATTTCTAGTTTTTATTCGTTTTTATGGTTATTGCAGCAATCACAAGTTTTCATCGATTTATGGGAGAATTTCTAGGGTCCCCCCCTATTTTAAGGGATATCGTAGCAATCATTAGCTAGTTCGGAATGCGGATTTTGAAACTACAAACCAACCTCGATGTAATCTTATCAATATATTGTACCTACTATCCAATAATATTAGACACCGTTTGGAAGACAGGAATTTTCCCGATTCTTATGGGACAAGTTTGCACCATTATAGTTTAAACCCACCAAGATAAGTAATGTAGAGGTCTTTCTATATTGTGTGAACACAAAGTAGATAAACATGATTAAGATACGTTATTAAAAAACAATATGATTATGATATTATAACACTATGCGAATAGTGGATGATTAGGACTCTCTTAGGTGTAAAGATTTAGCCCCTTCTCTTCTTTTTTTCCTTGCGTGCTTTCTCTTTTCTTTCTTACGTACATATATTTTTCTCCCCTTTTTTTGGCTTTGCACGTCTTCCCTGCTTCCTCGTGTGAGTATGTTTTTCTTCCTTTTGTTTTCTTTTGCACATCTTCCTTCTTGCCCCCGCGCGCACGCTTATGTATTTCTTTCTTTTTGCACGATGTAGGGTTGACGAACATAAGAACTATTTTCTCTTTTCTAAATTACTATATCTTTAAGTAATAGTATCCAATGACCACCAAAGCTTAGCTTTAATTAGGGTCCACCTAACCACGGGCCAAATGTTTTGCTTTTTTATGAGAATTTTTAGCATATTTCTCCTTTTTTAATAACATCCAATGGCCGCTATGGTTTAACTTTAGTTATGGCCCACCTAATCAAGGTCTGGATGTTTTTAATTTTTGTGAGAATTTCTAGAATATTTATCTTTTTTTCTTAGCAGTTGTAAAACGACTGTCATGAGCTTTTCTCTACTACTTAAAAGAAGGAATTGGTGGCAGTCCGTCCTCCCTCATGCGATGTGAGCCGTTAAATCTATCTTTCTTCGTGAGATGTGCGTCGTTGGATTTTGTTCTTTCTTGGTTCCTCCCGTGTGTACGGTTGGTCACCCATAACCTCCTCTCCACTCCTCCCACACCCCAACTGCTCAAGTTGGTGCGCAAGAAGTCCAAAGATTCCATCGATCTTTCCAAAAACGGGTTGCCGGCGGATCACTTGCATTGTAGACTGAGCACGACGACGGTTGACGAGATATGATTTTTTTAATCCGTAGTAAAGCACGGGCATTGGACTAGTATTATATAATAGATGATTTATCACAAATAAGGCAGGAGTAAATTTTGAAGCAGTTATGATTACATCAATACAAGGTCAACTGGGAACAGTGTAATCTTGGTCTCGTTGCTTTAAAATTCATGTTAATTTTTTAATAGAATGTTGCACATCCATTTTTATATCCTTTTTGTATTTTTTGCATCCCTTTCAGCAAGTGTTATCGGATGCTTATATTTCATAGATTTTGCTGTTTATTAAACTTTACACTCTCAGGTGCCGATGTGTTACATGGAAAACATGGCCCCTTTTTGTTCTGCACTTGACTAAGATCATTTTCTCTGGCTTTTGACATTTTTCTCAAGACCTTTGTTATCTCTGGCTGAACATAACAAGACAAGCTGTTGTTTGATGCAGATGAAGCCACTGATTCCAGAGATAATGTGGCAATAAGGGAAGTATTGAGACCTAGAATGTTTAAACTATGGAAGCGTGCAATTGAGTCATCACTAGCGTTGCTGCTGGATGATGATGAACTCAATGCACTTACACCTGATTCACTTATTTCCGGCTTTGCTTGTGGCCAATATATGGTGAGGGGAACCCTGATGTGCTAAATGCTGAATACATTGAAGAGGAGTCTGAAGCAGGCGCAGTTGGACCCCAAGAGGATCAGTCTGAGCGATCACCTGATACCATTGGGATCACTACCGGTCGACAGCATAGTAGGGCAACTGAACAGTGAGTGAACATATATTTGAGGAGTTTAGGTCAACGTGGCAATACCTGATCAGAACGAACCCCTGATGCCCTGATGGCATGCTCGATATGTACAATCCATTTTCGCCTTCCTGCAATGGTAGCCCTGATGATCAGAATACATGTGGACTGGCAGCAATTTGCCACCCAACATCATGTAAAGAGATTGATTTAGTCTGCAAATCCACCCTTTTGTAAAGAAAACTGGTCCATCATTAATAGATGGCGGTTTGTTGTTGTTGCAACTGTCCACAGATACCGTGTGACTTGTAAAATGCTGGGACGTCACATTTCACATTGACACTGAACAAGGTTGGGTGTTGTCGCGGTCTCTTAACAGCAAGTCAGCAACTCCAGCGAGAGAGGCTCTACCCGTTTTAGATTTGTCCAATAAGGAAGGAATCCATCGTTACGAATCTTACAAAACGAAAGGAAATTAGGAAAATCGTCGTGGTCGATATAGAGCGATCTCTTTGATCCAGCATTTTTTAGGAGATTAGGACCCACTGGTGTCGAGGCACTATGCGAGGTGGTGGAGAGGAAGAATCATAGCGGAGGAGCAAGGGACGACTGAGGAGATCAGGACCCACTGGTGTCGAGGCACTAGGCTAGGTTGCTCCTCGTCCGAGCTCGTATGCTCTCTTACACAATCGACACCTTCACCTCTTGGTTGGTTGTTGCAGGTATTTCTAAATTTGTTGCAACATCCCTTCTCAATTGTTACGTGAATTGTTTCATTTTGTTTTGCAATGTATCCTCTTGGAAAGTTGCGTTGAGTTGTTTCTCGTTGCAATGGTTGTGCGATGTGTCGTGCATGGTCATCTTTTTTTTTGTTGCAGTAGATGTTGTGATTCTTAGTTTGTTGCCAACATTTAATAAATTTGTTGCACATGCAATTTTAAAATGTCACTATTGTTTTCAAATGTTGTAGTATTTTAAGACCGTATCTTGTTTTAGCACTTAGCTAAGTCATATACTCATGGTTTTCATTCTTCTTTCGGTGAGAAGATGATTTTTTCCCTAATTTTTCTTAGCATTTTTCATTATTATTCTGCATTTTGTTGCATATGTTGATTACAATGGTTACACAGGTTGTTCATTGATGTTTTTTAACATAACATTTTGCATGGGCATGCAGTTACACACTCAGCCAGCCATGCATACTTGCCTTCTCGTGTTGACCATTCTGTATGTGACCATCTTTCCGGGGTAGTTCAGTTCAACCTGAGGCCAAAGTACAAGCTCTACCAAACCAACCATCCCGGTAACAGCGCATGGAGAGAGAGTTCACTTTAGTTTTTTGCGTTTCCTTCTCCCTTCCGTTTTTTTGCTTTCTTTTTTTTTGGAAGAAAATAGGCATGAGAGCTGCCTATTCGATTTAATAGAGAGGAAACATAATGCAGAGACCCTAAGGTTCCAGAGTTTCTAAAGTTTAATTACACAGAATAATGCTCTCCAAAACATTCCCCCCACCCCAGCTATAGTCCAGGCTCTTCTTCTCTTATCTTTGCGAATAGCTCCAGAGCGGAGACGAACCTTCTCTTGAATATTCTAGCGTTGTACTCCTTCCAAATCTCCCAAGTGGTTAGCGTTACCTCCGTTGCCATCACTCGTGATGGCAGGAGGCCCGTGTTACAGACTAAGGACCACCATTCCCCAATACTCAGGCTCAAGGCCCAGTGTGAAGGCTTGAGCGACGCACAACCCAGCAATTCTGCTATGTGGTTCCACACCTCATTTGTTTTGCCAGCATAGTGAGCACAAGCCTTGATTTGGCCAACCCTGTACTTGCATTCTATCGGACGTCCAGATCCTGTTTTGGATGGCCAGCCATGCGAATTGCTTGCATTTTGGGGAGGCCAAAGTTCTCCAGATTATCCTGTTGTAGTCTGTGGCTGTTGAACCTAAAAATTGTAGATTGTAGGCTGTCTTTGCCATGTACTCCCCCCGTGAGTTTAGCCTCCAGGTGATCTCACCAGCGGCTGCTGTGTCTAGGGTGATTTGACTTACACACTCCCAGACTTGTAGAAATTGATGGATTATCTCTATTGTTATGACCGGCTGTAGGGTGATGTCTTGTAACCATCGATTGTCCTGCAGCGCCTCATGGAAGTTCTTTGTTTCTTGATTGATAGTCGGAAAAACTCAGAGGCAGACTCCTACAGGGTAGGCCACTTTGAGGTCCAGAGCTTAGCTTTTTGGCCATTTTTTATTGTTATCGAGGTGGCCGCGTCGAAGAGATGCTAGCTTAGCTTTTTGGCCATTTCTAATTGTTATCGAGGTGGCCGTGTTGAAGAGATGCTTGTCCATTTCGTCGCAAGGTAATTTCATGCCGACCCAAGGCTTGCTATCGGCTTTCCATTGTTACCACAACCAGCGCAGCCTGAGGGCCCTTGTAAATTTGGTTAGGTTTAGGATTCCTAGCCCGCCAAGTTTTGTTGGTCGGCACACCCTATCCCAGTTAACTTTGCATTTTCCTCCTGCTATCGCTTCTGCCTCCGCCCAAAGGAACCGGCACCTCAAGCAGTCCAGGGCACCAAGGATTGATTTTGGGACTCTTAAAGCCGTGAGGTAGTATGTCGGGATCGAGGTGAGCACCGATTTTACTAGGGTGGAACGACCAACTGTGGTAAGTAGTTTGCCTTGCCAACTTACAAGCCTCCTCCCAACTTTATCTAATAGGGGTTGGAAATCCACCCTCCTAAGTCTTTTATAGGTAAGTGGCAGACCCAAGTACTTGATTGGAAAATTTACGTGGGTGGCCGCAAACTCTTGGAGTAACATGTCGATGTTTAGATGGCCGCACCCTATTGGGACCACCGTGCTTTTTATGGATGTTTGTGTGAAGCCCGAGATGTTTCCAAAGTTTTCAAGTATTGTGGTTGTTGCTCTGATGTCTCGCTCTGTTGGGGAGATGAAGATTGTTGCATCATCGGCGTAAATCGAGGTCCTAAGGGTGTCGAATCAGCTGAGGCGACAGTCTAAGTATCCATGGTCTATTGCCTTTGTGAATAATCTTTGCAGAGGGTAAATCACCAAAATGAAAAGGAAGGGGGATAGCGGATCTCCTTGCCTCAAACCTCTTCCGTGGTTGATGCTGTCGCCTGTGATGCCATTGAGAAGAATTCTGGATGACGCCGACGACCAGAGGGCCGTAAGCCAACCTCTCCACCTTGGTGGGAATCCACGTCTCTGGAGGAGCTTCAGTAGGTAATCCCATAGAACCGAGTTGAAGGCTTTTGCTATATCAAGCTTGAGAAATAGAGTCCGAGTTTTGGATCTGTGTAACTAAGTTGTTAGGCTTTTGACATACATGAAGTTGTCATGGATGCTTCTTTTCTTCAAAAACGCGCTCTAGTGTATCGATACCAACCCATCCAGGTAGGGAGCTAGGAGAAGGGGCAAGGTCTTGGAGATCCACTTTCCTATCCCATGAATGAGTTTGATTGGTCTGTAATTAGTCACCCCTTCGCCCCTTCTTTCTTGAGAATAAGAGCGATGCTTGCCATGTTGAGGAGTGGCAAGTTTGTCGTTCGGAGACTGTGGAAGCTCTGGAAAACCACCATGATATCCGCTTTTAAAATGGACTAGCAAGATGTGTAGAAAGTGAACGTGAAGCCGTTGGGGGCCCGGAGCCTTATCCTTTGGCATTAGAGCTAGTGTGTTTCTTACTTCACCAAGAAAGGTCCTCCTGGACCCTCCGTGTTACGAGGCGTGTAATCCAGCTCCTCCCATCTTAGATCGTGGGATCTGCAGTTGTGCAAGGATAGCATCTCCAAGAAGTGCTTTTCCAAAGCTTCTTGTTTGTCCTTGTGCGAGATAGCCCAACTTGAGCTAGTTCGCAGCGTTTGGATGAAGTTTTTCTCCTCGAGTTTGCTTTTAAATGGAAGATTTTTGTGTTGGCATCACCCTCTTTGAAGTGCCTTATACGGGAGCTCTGTCTTTTCCTTGAGCGCTCAATCACGGCCAACCCATTATCTTTTTTTAACCCCGCTCTCAGCCCCCTCTCTAATGTCGAGAGTTTCCTATTCTCCTGGGCCATGTGGAGCTCCAGTTTCACTTGGGAGAAGAGGTTTCTACTCCATGCCTGGAGCTTTTTTGCCGTTGCGGCTAGTTTGTGGTTCAAACGGTAGAACGGCTCCCGTGTAGAGATTGTGTGTAGACCACATGTTTAGAACCACCTCCTTGAAACCCAGCATCCTTACCCAGAAGTTCTCGAATCGAAAACAAGCCGGTCTTCTCGGGCCCGTGCAATTTGAGAGGAGGGGCAATGGTCTAAAGCGGATGTAGGGAGAGCCTACAGGACATGATTGTCGAACTGGACATCCCAAGCTTGATTGCAGAAGACTTTGTCTAGCTTGACTAATGTCAGATTTCACGTTCAGTGCTCCAAGTGTACTTTCTACTCTGGGGGTCTCTCTTAGTTGACATTCGTTCAGAGTATTCCTGAATTGGCCCATTCAAGCGCGGTTAATGTTGATGTTACTTTTGTCGCTGGCCCTGTAGATCAGGTTGAAGTCACCGAGAACTAGCCATCTCCTGTCCGCTGCCGGTGTTAGGGACTTAAATTCCTGCAGAAGGCTGGCTTGTCTTTGTCTCGTGGACCGTTGTTTGTCTGGCCGACGTGTTAAGGCCTCTTATGTTCCAACAGATAGAGTTGAGATTCGGTCCTGTCATGGATCGAGTGGCTCACTGGGCTCTTTGAGGCCTGATATTAGGTTAATTGTCTCGATAACTAACCCAATACAGCCAAGGAAAAGTAGCACATACTGTGAAATTTCCAACCTAGTTTACTACTAAGGCCGCTTGGAATACATGAATTTTATAGAAAAAATCATTCAATTCCGGTAAGAATAAAAAAAAAATCCCGCATTCCGAGTGTCTCTTTGGAATGTATGAAAACAAAGGAATTTTATAAAGATCCAATCCTACGGAATACCTTCCTAGGTGGGGTGTTTGGATCAAAATAAAGTGCAAGACAATTACTTTGAAAATAGTACCCTTTCTTGAGAATTTTGGAGGAATCCAAATATTTGCTCATACCTCTTGCAAATTTCCTTTGTGTCTATGGAAACTATGGCATCAATGCTGCCCCTATGAAAAATCTTGAGCTATTCCTGTGGTGCAACCAAACAACATTTCTTACCTATTTCTGTATTTCAAATTCCTATAGGATTCAACTAGTCATGACACCCAATTACTATGTTTTTCTTGTTTATGTGTTTTTCAGGTAATGCGTTCCAAATAAGCCCAAACGAGGCCTAAGAAGCAAGTACTAGTCTTTCTTGTCTTTTTTTTTCTTGAAGTTATTTCCAATAAACATTTCATTTGGACAGTCTTACAAAAAATACTTTTTTGGAAATATTTTCGAATTATTGGGAATTGGGATTATCTCACTAAAATCGCATGAAAAACATGTGGGCATTTCAGGGGAGCTAGACATTCTCCAAGGATTAGATCAGTCTTTGTCTAACATGCAGAATTGCCTATCCCTCACCTCACCCACATCACCTGAAAATCATGTGAGATATTCCCAAGGGCTATAGTACTAGACCATCGTCAGTATATCATTCATGAAATTATGTTTGCCTTTTGAGAACAAAAAGATATCCATGGATGACAATTATAAGGTCGAGCTGTTGGAAGAAAAGGCAGCACATCATCCTCTAGTGCTACCAGAAAGGAAAAAGGACAATGTATCTATTATATTATCAAACCAAATTAAGGGAAAAAAAGTGTGTATGTGCATATGTTTTCCTTGTAATCGCATAGTAAAAGGATGCTAGATATTTTGCCAAGGAGTATGCACGAAAATTTTGGCTGCAGATTGACAATAAATAAATAAATAATCCATGAACGACAATTATGAGCTTGAGTTGTTGAACATGGACCTACAAAGCAAGTGATGGAACGATCGTGGGGTTGGTGATGGCCGGTATGGAGGCAGAGCTCAGTGGAATCCCACACGCCACCACCTGTCCACCACCCACGCGAAGTCGGCCTCAGGGCCAGACGCGTCGCCGACACTCGAATCCCCTCGTTGTCCACGCGCCCTTCTTGGCAGCTCCGACTGTTTTGACCGAACACAAATAACCCATGTTTTATTTTTATTACAGAAATAACCTCTAGTAGCTTGCTCACCATACGATTAGACCCAATCATGCGATGGGCCAGCGATTAGGTGACGGTGGAGGCCCTGACATGTGACCAAACCGCATCGAGGACTTGGTTTGCCACGTTTCTCGGTCGCGAGTTTTTGGCGTGACTGAGGTCCCATACCGGGCGCGGTCGTCGGGCTAGAACGGGGCTGAGACCTGTCGCCAGGTCGGTGACTAGGCACAATTTTATAAAATAATTTAAATAAAATTTACTTTAATTTTATGAAATTAAATAGTTGGAAGAATTATTTGTGAATAACGGGCAGCTAAAACAAACATTGAGCATGAGCATAGCGAGATAGATACATACGCATTTGTAATACAGCAGGATGTGGAGGTGGTCAAATGAGTCGTGCTAATCGGGGTGGTCCAAAGTATGAGGTTGTTGATCCGGCCAAGACACGACACGATTTGACATTGTAGTCCTGTCGATATCGTGCGCTTGACACGCTGGACGGACGCGCAAACCATGCCGGGTTGTTCGCCTGGCAGTCTTCACATGGCCATTGGCAATGGCACACTTTAAACCACATGGCCCCTAGAGAAAACAGTGGCCATGATCTTGCACGCCTCGGGTCCGTATCTTGGGCGATCGTTCGATTCATCAATCAATCAATCAATCAATCAATGCTTGGGATGGAGGCAGGGAGAGAAATTGAGATTGTACCCTCATCTTGTTCTCTAGTGGACAATCAATACTCAGAATGGAGACGGCTGCTAGAGCATCTTAATGGTGCCAACAAATCGAGACACTTCCAATTTCCATCAAAAGCGTTTTAAGGTTGCCGAGAAATTGAGACATTTGAAGGAGTTTTTGGTTTATTTGGCCTATTTTTGAGTCATTTTAGCAATTGTTATCACCCGTGCGATCGAAATGACAGATTTGACACCGAGGTAGGCTGGACAGGCTCTTCGTGCATTGGACCCAGTTAACACGCACTGGTTGCGTTGCACCTTGCTGTCGCGTGCCTCATCCAGTCTCGTGTCACCGTCACCTCAGTCGTTGTTCCCCTGCCGCCCCTGTTGCGCACCGGGACCTACTGCGGTCCCCATTTAATTGCGCGTTGCCGCTCTCTCCCCACACAACATCCATTTGTTCGCCACAGAGAGAAGCGAGCGACAGAGACTAAGAGTCAGGAAGTGGGAAAATTCGATTTCGCTGTCAATTTGAGAGAATTTAATGCGGGATTTAGCTACTGTATCAATTGATAAAGTTGTAGATCAAGCGAAGATCTTCGTGAAGAGGTAATTTTTTTCGTATGCATGTTGTGTATTAATTGTGTGATTAGTGTTTGATTAGCTATTTGACAGTGTTATGGTTGCTTAAATAAGTCATTGATGGTTATGGTATTTTTTTGATGCACGTGATTAGAAAAATAGGTGTTATTAGTTTACTAGTATGGTAATTAGTTAATGATTATGTAGTGTAATTAGATAAGGATTAGCAAAGTTTAGTTGCTTTGGCGATGTAGGAAAATATAGATAAAATAGTGCATGTTATTTAGGTGATTGTATACAAATAAAGTGGTGAGCACATATTGTGTAAAAAATAATGTTGCACTACATGTGCAAAAAAAATCTTGTAAATGTTGGGAATGACCACACTATGT
Organism: Hsuehochloa calcarea; assembly: GCA_036346395.1. Lineage (NCBI taxonomy): Eukaryota > Viridiplantae > Streptophyta > Magnoliopsida > Poales > Poaceae > Hsuehochloa > Hsuehochloa calcarea. The sequence goes on along the minus strand of CM070593.1, from coordinate 11,078,776 downwards.
CATGTCACCTTTTAAGACTGAAATGACAACTCGCACTAGTTTTTCTCAACGAATATACATCTCTTATCAGCTTTCCTATGCCTAAAGATTCCCTCGTGGATGTGAGTGCACCGTCATTTGCCATAATTTACCCCCTCAACAATACACCCTAGCCACTCATAAAACTAGGGTACAATCCACCATCACAGCCAACACTCAACTTGAACTAATTTCGCAAAACAAGAAGAAAGGAGGGAGAAGGGAGGAAGAGGAGATCACATCGTCGGCCTTGGAGATGTCAGACTATGGGGAGATGATGCGAAAGCAGAACTGGGTTGCTAGGAAGGTGGGAATCTACCCTGATCGTTCTTCCAAGAATTCACCTGTACTACCGGAGTTTCCATGTTCATAATGCAACTGCGGTAACCCAAATATCATTAAGTCCATACACTTGGAGGCCTTCGTCCGGGCGTACTGCACGTGTGGGGATATCCGCGTAAGAGAATCTCACACATCGGTTTTTCATATTGCACGTTGCATTTCACATATCGCTAACTTTATCCGTGCATAATGGCAGCTGTCGGAGCGTTGCTACTTCTTCCATAGATGGATGGTCTGAAAAAGTACGATAAAGCATTCATTCAGTAGAAGTATATGCTGAATTACACAGTAGCGCCTGCGAACTTTACCTGTTAGAAACCTCACTCAATCAAGGGCGGGGAAGACAAGACAAATAAAGCAATGGTCCCTGTAGAACTGAAGTGAAGTGGTAGTGAAATCTCAAAAACCCCTCACGGCCGAACATGAGGAGGCCCGGACGAGGGCCTGAGCCGAACGCGGGGGCAGACAAGGGAAAGACAACTATGGTCCCCGATGCTCCTGCTAAGAAGGTGGTTACTTCGAACTGGGATACGCCCGCAGAGGTCATGGAAGTGGAGTACAAGGCTGCCCTCACGAAGGCTTGTGTTCGTAGGGCAGGCCTGCAGGAGGCAACAGAAATGCACTGGTGGGTCGTGATGCATAGAACGTATGCCCGCAAGCTGCAATACTGATTTCTTTCTGATCTCCCAGTTTCTTCGATTCCAAAAGGCACATATGTATCATACGTGTAGAGCGGGTTGATGATTCATAAATGTTGTTATTTGTACCGTAGGAGTAGCGAGACAAACACACACACACACACACACATATATATATATATATATGAAGTCTTTTTCCTACTCCCAGGAGTAGTTACTCCCTATTCCGTATCTCACAATGTAGGGAGTATTTTGCGCAACCGAGAGTATGTATGTGTAGTATACGAGTATATAAGACCACCTAGGTGGTATTCACACCTTTTCAGGGGTGGTATGTATAATTTTTTGGACATACTCCTTTTTAACGCGAATATGAAGGTATTTACAAAATATGCTAAAAACTATGGACCCTCTTACAAATTTTTCGTGTAGTTCGTATTGGAGTATCTTATAATTAGTATATGAGTATACCCAAAGTGATAAATGAGTATGTTAAGTTGTTTTAGATGATATATTAAAGGTGAGAATTACACCTGGCGGGAGAAAAGTATTAATCCTATATATATATATATATATATATATATATATATATATAATCAAATTTGGCCCCATGCTCGGGGGCGCGGAAAGCGTGGCAGGTCGGGCGGAAGCGGAAACGAGGCATTGCACCGTCTTCCGCACCACCGGAGAGCGGCAGACAGCCCAGCAAACTCCCGCGCCACCCGGCAGGGGCGATGCGTTTGGTTCCCAGGCACAGTCGATGCTGACCCTGTTTGGAGATGCGTTTGGATGAGAGGGATGGCGCATGCCGTGCTCCGGTGGCGTAGGAGTTTGACGGGCTACCTATCTCCCCTGGCGCGGAAGGCAGCCGAGCCCGCCACCTTCCGCAGTTGTGCCGTGCTGACCACCCGCTTTCCGTCTCCCCTAGTGCTGTGAGCTCAAGAGGGCTATTTTTAAATAAGGTGCAGCATTAAGACAAATTTTAAAAAAACACGGTCCTCTCAGCACTTACACAGTTACAAATTGCAGAAACGAAGATTCCAATTTAACTGAATTACTAAACCTTACCTTGCCCAGTCAAACTCAAAGGTCAAAAGTACAACACTGCTTTAAGGAATGGGAATTGGGAAGAACAGAGTACCAGCATCACATATGGTTCTTTGACATTCAAAGAAAACAGTATTACGAATGCGGTTACACAAGACCTAAATAATAACATAACGACAGATAGAGCAAACTGCAAATCTCTTGCGGTTTCAGCAGACTCAAAAAAGAAAAAGAAATCACCAAAGATATCGAAAGACCCGGCTAGTAAAAAAAAACTCAGCACATAATTCTGGCTGCCACACCAAGATACCAATCACCAGGCGAAGGCGATTGTCGAATCCTTCTTCCTTCTAAGTAGCAACCAGTCACTGATCAAAGACACAATCCAGGAGCAGCAACAGCAATGCGGGTACCAGCAGCAAGAGGCAGATAGCCATTCTTAAGCGGATGCCTTGTCAAACTTGAGGAGCTTCACCACCTCCCAGGTGAAGTCCACGTCGTCGCGGCCAAAGTGGCCGTAGGCAGCGGTCTTGATGAACCTGTTGCCGCCTTTCTTCAAGTCGAGGTTGATGGAGATCATCCCGGGCCTGAAGTCGAAGTTCTCCTTCACAATCTTGAGTATCTCCTTGTCGGGGATCTTGCCGGTGCCATAAGAGTCGACAAAAACGGACAGGGGCTCTGGCACACCAATGGCGTAGGACACCTGCACAAGGCAGCGGCGCGCGAGGCCACTGGCAACGATGCTCTTGGCGGCCTGCCTGGCAATGTAGGCACCGCTGCGGTCGACCTTGGTCGGGTCCTTGCCGGAGAAGGCACCTCCACCGTGGGCTCCCCAGCCACCGTAGGTGTCAATGATGATCTTGCGGCCGGTGAGACCAGCGTCACCGTGAGGGCCACCGATGACGAATCGGCCAGAGGGGTTCAGGTGGAAGATGGTCTTCTCATCGAGGTACTTCTCGGGGATCACCGGCTTGATGACGTGCTCCTTGAGGTCGGCGGCGATCTCGTCGTTGGTGACGGTCTCGTCGTGCTGGGTGGATATGAGGACGGTGTGCACGCGGACGGGGACCATAGCGCCGCCCTCGTTGAGGTACTCAATGGTGACCTGGGTCTTGCCGTCAGGCCTGAGCCAGGCGCAGGTGCCGTTCTTGCGGACCTCGGTGAGGCGGGCGCCGAGCTTGGTGGCGAGCACGTGGGTGAGGGGCATGAGCTCGGGGGTCTCGTCGGTGGCGTAGCCGAACATGTGTCCCTGGTCGCCGGCGCCGATCTCCTCGGGGCGCTTGGTGAAGTGTCCGTGAACGCCCTGGGCGATGTCGGGGGACTGCTGCTCGATGTTGACGAGCACCTTGCAGCGGTCGGCGTCGAGGCCGACGTCGTCGGAGGTGAAGCCGATGTTGCGGCAGGTGTCGCGCACGATCTTCTCGTAGTCAACGGTGGCCTTGGTGGTGATCTCGCCGAAGACCATGACCATGTTGGTCTTGGTACAGGTCTCGCAGGCGACCTTGCTGTCGGGGTCCTGGGCCAGGCAGGCGTCGAGCACGGCGTCGGAGACCTGGTCGCAGAGCTTGTCGGGGTGGCCCTCGTTCACGGACTCGGAGGTGAAGAGGAACGTCTCGGCGGCCATTTCTTCTCTTGGTGGTGATAACTATCTACCTCTGGATGCAAACAAGTCCAGAGTTAGAATCAAAATCCACCATTACTTCCCAGAATGTGTAATAAAATAGCGATCTTTATGTCGGAGAAAAGGTACTATGGCAAACTACGCCGACGAATTGGTAGATCTAAAAGAAAAGATAAGTTCTTTACAGTAAGACGACTGGTAATTTCACGTTTTCTTGCGTCGAATTAAAGCCTGGAGGATTAAATCGTTTAAATCCCCAAAAGATTTATCCGCAAATCATCAATTGGTCTACTTGAAAAACGAACTAAATGAAAGAAAATAACAGAACAGAGATCTGCGGCCTTCAGATCAAAGAATCTATGGCATGCGACTAGATACGAAACCGCCACGAAAAGATGCAATTTTTCACCACTCCCGACAGGGGCAAACCACTAAACGACCCTAGATTTCAGAAATCTAAGTCTTGATTACTAGAAAGAAGCAAGAATGTTCCCAACTTTCCCCTTTGCCGCAATCAAGAAACAAACAAACAAACAAACAAACGGAACACCCCGGAGACGAGAGACCCCCAGGCCTCCAGATCTGAAAACCACCACCCACCATACCTCAACACCAGATCCACCACCAGGTCAGATCTACAAGAACCAGGAGGAATCACCATTACCCCTCTCTTGCCCCCCATTCCTTCACAGAAAAAAAAAGAGAGAGGCCAAAAACAGCACTCACACACGGACCTAGCGAGCGATCAAATCCAACACGAGCGGATCCGGCAATCGACAAGAAGGTACACACATACACAGCGGGATGCGAGGAGGGAGAGCTCTCACCTTGCGCTGCTGCTTTTATTCGGGAGGGAGACGAGAGGAGAGGAGAGGAGAGGAAAACAAGAGGTGGATGTATGTATGCACGAGGTCTCATGAATGCGCTGGAGCACCGCCATTTATAGCAGCGGGTCGAGGGCCGCGCGGTGCGGGTGCGGGCTGTGGGTGCACGAGGCCGTAGGTGCGAAAAGTATTTTGCATGTACGTGAGGACCGCACAGCCAGGGAGTGCTCGGTCGCTGACCTTGCCCTTCTTTTTCTTCTCTCCACCCGCTCTGCGAAAGCCCCCCTCCTCCTCACCAACCCCGTGGCCACCAACCCCATTTGTGGGGTCACTTCACCGAACACGATATCTCCCTTCGGACCGGGATTATCTGCGTTCAAGGAGTCGGATCTACGCCGTAGGGCATTACGAGCAACCTCCACCTTTCAGCCGGAAAGACGATATCAGTTGCTACAGTGTTTTTACTATAGTATTTTCTCGATGATTGCTACAGTATGATCGTTATGAGCAATATTCACCGTCTGATAAAAAAAAATAAAAGTTGAGAACAAATCGCTACCGTGTTTTCCGCTGCAATACTGTCTCCACTTTCTCTACCGTTGCTACAATATTTTCTATTGTTCTACGGCGGAGCACTGTTCGCTCTATTACGAGAACAATATTTACATAGTGAACCTCAGCAGTAATGCAGAGGATCCATTCTACGAGAATACTATTTACCTGATAAACCTCTACAATAATACATAGGATCCGAATCTCCCCCCCTCCCTTTGTCATTTGCCTATTTGTTGGTTTTTTAGTCTTACCAAAAAAAAAAAATCGACCTCACCTACCTTTGGTTGCTAAGCATGGGCTTCATTTCGGAAGATGTTATAGAAAATGGCAATGGGTGGCGGTTGCAAATTTCGGAGGAATATTTTTTTTTGGGTCTGAAAAACAGAATTCCTTTTGCCTTTTTTTTCCACTTCACTTGCAGTTGGTGGAGGTGGAGCTGGAGCAGAGGTGAACAATGAGCGTTTTAAAAATCATAAGCAAATCTTAGCATGAAAGTAAAAATTCATTTGGGTCATAGAAGTTTTAAACGAAACAATTCATTTCCTACAGAAAAATTTGAACGTTCCAGACAGGCAACAGTAGTGTTTTGCTTTGGATTATTGCGCGCCCGCGTATTTTATCTGAATATCTTTCTGCGATAATAAGAACAAAGATCCCTGGATTGTGTTATTCATCCTCTGCTTGACTTGAGCAGCATGGACAAAAAAGGAGAAGAAAAATTCCCTTGAAAGTCTAGATGCTACACGAGTATTGAGTAGGTGTACGCAAACCAAAGGTATAGTTGACCAGCGACTGCAGAGTTCGTGGTTTGTAGTAAGGAATTGTTAGTGCTTCCTCTTTTTTCCCGCGCAATACTACAACAGAAATTCCAATTGACATTGGATTATTTGATAAGTTACTAAATCAAAATTTGGTAACGTCAATAAAAATTGACTATAATTTGATTTGCTACTAATATTTCATAACCCCTACAAAAAAATTAGTAGAATCAACGAAATCTAATGTCGCACGTGGCAATTCGGAGGTGAGAAAATCGCTCACTAAAATTTTGGTAACATCAAAATTTGGCTTGGCTGCAATCAACCAATATTTATTTTTCTAAATTTTGGCTTGGCTCAAGTTTTAGTTGTGCCAAATTTTGGCTTGATTGATTAGGGCTATCAACCAAACAAGCCCATTATCGATATCTTTCCTCTTCTTGTAATTTGATCAACATGACACCATTTTATCGAGTCTTTGGCCCAAATAATACTATTTCACGACGAAATAGCAAAAATAACCCATAATCCTCCCCGAACAAATTTTAAAAAATATCACCGGTGCCGCATTCAAAACGCACAACAGTACCTGTTTTTGAGTGACAGGGTGCTATTTTTTACCATTTCGTTTTGAAAAAGCTATTTTTGCTTGGAAAATGTACTATTTTTTTTTTTTAAAAAAACTCCATTTTATCGTGGTCACCGTTGCTAATTGCTACACCATATTAGAGCAGGTGGACTGCAGATTAGTCTGATATTTTAATGGCCAAAGAATTGGTGCAGCAGCATGCATTACACCATCCATCCCTGCTTCGCCAAAAGACAACAAGGGTCCAGCCATTGCTGCAGGCAGCAGCGTGGCCATGGCTGGCATCTCTCTGAACAGGATACCGCGTCTCATCAACGGCCAACTTGTGCTTGTAAATCGCACATTCGACGACTAGAGGATCTCATCCCTTAATAACCGGTAATATTCGGGTATCTCGCGGCATCAACAAAAATATATATACTCTAATCAAATCAAGGGGACAAAACGAAGTTGGACGGCGTGCTTCATGCAGAGAGAGCAGCAGCTAGTGTTTTTTTTTCTTTTCTATCTGCTTTGTCTCTTCCCGGACGCAGAGAGCTACCTGGGCTGGCTGTCCATGGGCAGCAGGATCCAGGCCTTCAATCTTTCCTTCAGAGCTAATTATCCAAGCTACTTTTGAGTAATCGACACGTTACTGAACTCGGGGTAGTTCATGCCTGCATAAACTACAAGCTACTTTTGAGTAATCAATCAGTCGTCTCCTCCTCCTCCTCTTCTTTTTTCATTCCTAAGAAATTGGTTAAGACACGTTACTGAACTAGAGATGACTGATTGATTCGTGCTCCTGTAGTTTGTGCAGGCATGAACTGCACCGAGTTCAGTAACGTGTCCTACATGCAAGTCGGCCGGATTACTCAAAAGTAGCTTGGATAATTAGCTCTGAAGGAAAGATTGAAGGGCTGGATCCTGCTGCCCATGGACAGCCAGCCCGGAGAGCTACTGAGAAATTGGTTAAGGCAAATAAGTGTTGTATTTTGGAGGGCTGTTTTTGTAATTTCTCACTCGAGAAAAGGATAAATAGAATAGAAAAGAAAGTATGTAGAGCCCACCTGTCATGGTGATGGAGGGGGGATGAGGGTTGGAGTTTTTATCTCCAACTGACGGTGAACCGCTTCGGCAGTTCTGGCTTTCTCTCGCTCGGCCATTTTGCTTCGGCTGGAGATGGGGCTCGCATGCGCGGCGCTGGATTGGCCCGGGTTCTTCGTGAAAGGTGAACAGATAGCTTACGTTAGCTACAACAATTAATTTTCTACCGTGTTTAATCAGAAAACATAGGTGTAAGGGAGTCATTGATAGTTACCACTACATGCGCTGCGCAGCGGAAGAAGAGTTAGAGCAGCCCGGTCCAACGTAGATACGCGTTGATGAAGAAGAAACACTTGATCGTTTCACGAACTGAATGTCTCCTCCTCGAGTCCTACGCGATAGCCTGCGCTTTTAAGCCAATCAAGACAAAGAAGAATAAAGCCGCGCTCCACGGAGTCCACACGTTCGGGATGGAACGCCGTTGCGCTGGTGTGCTAGCACCGCACGCCCGGTTAGGGTTTCGGGATACGGCTAAGGGGAGGTGGCGGCCAGGGTTCATGCACTCATACCTGCAGCCTCGCCTCCATATATTTATAGAGCATGCTAATGGGCTTCCACGTTGTAGGCACAATAGAACTCTAGTCCCATATGGATCAATATCCCTCTTAGCCTATAAAACCGAATTGTTTATCATTGTCTCTTGGGCACATCACTAACAATCTCCCACTTGCACTAGAGACAATCATATAGGCAAGCTCTCCAATTCCAACCCCTTAAGTGTGTTACCCGTTAGGTTCATGTGTAGATAGCCATGACCCGAAAACCCTTTTCAAGCCATAAGTCAATAGTGGCACCTAGCAGGGCATATTGACTCCCGAATACACATAAAGATCATATCGGCTAAACCTTGATATACACATACTTGGATCCCTTTTCCACACGATACCAATAGAACTTAAGGCGAGATTCGTGCCACCCTTGTCATAGCTCAACCATTTACTCGATCTTGTGGTGGATTACAACTCATGACTAACCCTTTAGTCACATTGTGATTAACTCTTTAATCACCTTGGTATGGCCATGCACTTCCCTAATCCAACCACATCGAGGGGCCCAGAGATATCTCTCCTGTTATGTAGGAGGGGCAAATTCCATCTTAATCTGCTCACATCCCATTCCATGTTTCATGATACACCTGAAGACCACTTTTATAGCTACCCAGTTACGGAGTGGTGTTTGGCAGCCCCAAAGCGCGCCACTACACACAGTGAGAAATAATGGTGATTTCAGGTCGAAGGATCCAGTAGGTATACCACTCGAGATCGCTTGATGGCACATATTAACATAACAATCCCAGCAACGTCTCGGAGTGGGTTAATCCAACACCATATTCTCTAACATGTGTCCACATTATTGATTTGATATTCCTATATCCATGATCCATGAAACATGATCATCAATCAATACATGTACTAATCCATAAATCATTGTTGTCCCACGTAATGACATAAGACTAGGGATCTTTAGAATAACATTAAATAAAACAAAGAGTTTCATGAACAAGTCACATACTTGTCAATCAATGCATACAATCATTATTCAAGGAACCAAATAACACCTTATTCAAAATTTCATAAACATAGACTTGATACAATTATCTCCCACTCACACTAGAGTCAATCATGTAAGTATCTAATACCCATTGCACTGTGTGTGTCTCATGCTTGGTTGTGGGAGAGGCTTTGTTAACGGATCAGCAACATTCAAATCCGTGTGCACCTTGCAAATCTTCACTTCACCCCTATCAATGATCTCACGGATAAGGTGATAGCGCCGAAGTATATGTTTGGATTTTTGGTGTGACCTAGGCTCCTTTGCTTGCGCAATGGTTCCACTATTATCACAATAGAGATCCACTGGACTAGACACACTAGGGATCACACCAAACTCAAAAACAAATTTTCTAATCCAAACAGCTTCCTTTGCGGCTTCAGAAGCTGCAATATACTCGGCCTCAGTTGTCGAATCAGCTACCGTTTCTTGCTTGGAACTTTTCCAGCTCACTGCCCCTCCATTGAGGCAGAACACAAAACCAGAATGCGATCTGCTATCATCTTTATCAGTTTGGAAACTAGCATCGGTGTAACATTTTACAACGAGCTCTTCTTCACCTCCAAAAATAAGGAACATATCCTTAGTCCTTCTAAAGTACTTAAGAATATTTTTTACATCCACTCAGTGAGCTAGGCCGGGGCTAGATTGATACCTGCTCGTAGCACTTAGAGCATATGAAATATCTGGGCGCGTACAAAGCATAGCATACATGATGGATCCGACGGCTGAGGCATATGGAATCACACTCGTCTTCTTTTACTCATCAAGTGTTGAAGCACACTGAGTCTTGCTAAGACTAATGCCATGTGACATAGGCAAGAAGCCTTTCTTGGAATCTTGCATATTGAACCATTTCAATACCTTGTCAATGTATGTACTTTGGCTTAATCCAATTAGCCTCTTTGATCTATCTCTATAGATCTTTATGCCCAAAATGTAAGCTGCCTCTCTGAGATCTTTCATTGAGAAACTTTTTCTCAATGAAGACTTCACAGCTTCTAGCATTGGAATATCATTTCCGATCAATAATATATCATCTACATACAAGACTAGAAAAATAAGTACGCTCCCACTAGCCTTCTTGTAAACACAAGGCTCTTCTTCATTCTTGATGAAACAAAACCCTTTGACTGCTTCATCAAAACGAAGATTCCAACTCCGAGATGCTTGCTTCAATCCATAAATGGACTTCTGAAGCTTGCATATTCTCCCATCATTTTTCGGATCAACAAAACCCTCAGGCTGTGTCATGTACACATCCTCACTTAGATTTTCATTTAGGAAAGCCGTTTTGACATCCATCTGCCAAATCTTGTAGTCGAAATAGGCATCAATCTCTAGGACGATCCGAATAGACTTTAGCATAGCGACGGGCGAAAACGTCTCATCATAATCAACACCTTGAATTTGTTTGAAACCTTTCGCCACCAATCGTGCCTTATAGATGTGAACATTTCCATCTATGTCTAACTTTTTCTTAAAAACCCATTTACACTCAATAGTTTTTACACCATCAGGTGGATCCACCAAGTTCCAAACTTGATTATCATGCATGGATTCTATTTCGGACCTCATGGCTCCAAGCCATTTTTTAGAGTTTGGTCTCATCATTTCTTCCGTGTAGCTGTTGGGCTCATCATTGTCCAATAACAATATATCGCGTTGTCCCGTGGTTAGGAGCGTGAATTTTTCAGTTACGCGACGTGCCCTTGTAGATCTACGTGGGGGCGGTGCCTCCATAACCGGTTGTACAACATCTTGTACATCCTGTTGAGGTTCAATAGGAGCCGAAACATTTTCAAATATTTCCCGAATTTCTTCAAGCTGCACCTTGCTCCCACTAACACCTTTTGAAAGAAACTCTTTTTCCAAAAAGACACCGTTCCAAGCGACAAACACTTTGTCTTTTTCCTGATTGTAAAAATAATATCCTTTGGTTTCCCTAGGATACCCAACAAATAAGCATTTATAAGATTTAGAATGGAGCTTATCAGACGTCAAACTTTTCACATAAGTCTCACAACCCTATATCTTAAGGAAAGACAATCCAGGGCGTTTCCCGGTCTATTTCTCGTATGGTGTCTTTTCCACTGATTTAGATGGAACTCTGTTTAGTGTAAACGCATCAGTTTCTAGAGCATATCCCCAGAAGGACAATGGAAGATCGGATTGGCTCATCATTGACCGAATCATGTCTAACAAGGTCCAGTTCCTCCGTTCAGATACCCCGTTCCACTGAGGCGTGCTAGGCGGAGTCAGCTGTGGAACAATTCCACACTGTTTTAGATGTTCACCAAATTCATGGCTCAAATATTAACCTCCACGATCAGATCATAGAATTTTAATTGTCTTGCCTAGCTGATTTTGTACTTCATTATGAAATTCTTTGAACTTTTCAAACGATTTGGACTTGTGCCTCATTAAGTAGATGTATCCATATCTACTAAAATCATCGTTAAAAGTAATGAATACTGAAAACCACCTCTGGCTATTGAGCTCATTGGTCCACATACATCGGTATGTACAAGTCCCAACAAGTCACTTGCCCTCTCACTATGACCGGTGAAAGGCGCCTTTGTCATCTTGCCAAGTAAACAAGACTCGCATGTCTCAAATGATTCAAAATCAAATGAGCTGAGTAGACCATCTTTATGGAGATTCTCTATGCGTTTCTCATTTATATGACCTAAGCGACAATGCCAAATAAAAGCGGGATTCAAATCATTAGGCCGCAGCCTCTTTGCATTAATATTATAGACAGGCTTATCCTCAAGATCAAGAATATATAACCCATTCAACAATGGACAATGTGCATAGAGTATATTATTCAAATAAATAGAACAATGTTTGTTCTTTATTACGAAATCATAACCACCATCTTCCTCCAAACATGAAGAAGAGATGATGTTCTTACTCAATGCTGGAATGTAATAACAATTATTTAATTCCAAAACTAATCCTGAAGGTAATGACAAGTGATAAGTGCCGACAGCCAGTACAACAACCTTTGCTCCATTGCCGACACGCATGTCCAACTCGCCTCTCGCAAAACTTCTAGTCCTTCTTAGACCCTGCAACGATTTGCAAGTATGAATCATCGATCCGGTATCAAATACCCAAGATTCATCAGAAGAAATTGCAAGATTAATTTCTATAACATTTATACCTGAAGCAGAAGTCTCGCTTCCCTTCTTCTTTTTTTAGATCCTCCAAGTATTTCTTACAATTCCTAGACCAATGCCCATTGACATGGCAGTGGTAGCATTCATCATCAGGAGAAGGGCCAGATTTGACCTTCCCATTTGGCTTTGGCTTAGAGCTAGGGTGCTCATTAGGAACCTTTACTTTTCCTTTTCCTTTGCCTTTGGGCGTCCAACGCTTCCTTTTTTTATTCTCCTTCTGAACCATCATCACATGATTGGTGTTTTTCTTAATGCTTTGCTCTGCTGTCTTAAGCATCCTATGCAATTCAGTCAATGATTTCTCCATGCTATTCATATGAAAAGTCAAAATGAACTGCTCATAGCTCGGAGGAAGAGATTGGAGAACAACATCCGTAGCTAGATCAGGATTAAGGGGAGAACCAAGCTTCTCCAAGCTCTCAATGTAACCAATCATCTTGATCACATGAGGACTGATTGGACTACCTTCCGCCAGCTTGCACGCAAACAAGGACTTTGAGATGTTAAACCTCTCGGTCCTAACTTGGTTCTCAAACATGCCACGCAGTCCTTCAATCATAGTGTGAGCATCTGCATTCTCATAATATTTCTGAAGCTCAGAGGACATGGTAGCAAGCATGAGACAGCTAACGTCGAGTGAATCATTGCAGTGCTTCTCATAAGCTTTGCAGGTGGCAACGTTTGCACCCTCAGGGAGTTCATCGGGGTAGGGTTGCTCAAGAACGTATTCCTTTTTTTCTTGTCTGAGAACAATTCTTAGGTTGCTGTACCAATCAATAAAATTCGTTCCATTGAGTTTTTCTTTCTCAAGAATAGATCGCAAGTTAAAACCAGAATTGTTACTAGAAGCAGCCATAATCTACAACAGAAAATAAACAAGCAAAGTTCAGCACTATGTTCATGATTGATCTTCCATTAAACAATTTAACAAAAGACACTCCCACTATATGTTTTGTAATCGTCTTCCCTCTAACGACATATAGTGGTCAAGATCCATGTTCATCTAAGTTCTAGTGAGCTTTGGCATCACCGCTAGAAACCTATCCATGTTCATCTAAGTTCTAGTGAGCTTTGGCATCACCGCTAGAAACCTAGTGACGTAGGTAAGCAACGCTTGCTAATCACATCTTATGTGACTCTTGTTTGTTGGGTGGCACCCAATGCCCCGGCTCCCAACACCATGCCCCAAGGCCCAAATACAATTTGATAGTCTTGTCAAGTAAACCAATACTATGCATGTGGATGTCCGACATCCACCCTATTAGATCAAGAAAATTGGTGGTACTCTGCTTTGGCAGACCTACCAAACAATGATCGTAATTCTTATAGGCGCAGCAATTGGAAGGGCATCAAATAAATTCTTAATTTTTTTTTCTGAGAGAAGCTATTTTGTCATGAAAAATACATCCTCTACAGGTATGGCATGAAAGAAAAGTATGACAGGAAATAAACATCACATGCATATAATCACATTAAACTGTGAATGGTATGGCCTTTTGAATCGTAGTGGTCGCCATCACATGGTTCCACGGTGATGTCCTTCGCTACACTTCCTTTCCTCTTTGTCATCATGCTTGAAGCCTCCATAGTAAAGAACTAAACTATTACAACTAATAGCTAGCAAATGAATTACATGAGGAGCTCAAGCATCACAAGTCGACACGCAGGTCGTTATACAATTAAAGAACAGCCTCAACCCAGCTGTGATTAATACGACACACAGGCCGCCAAAACACACATGCATCACATATACATCTATGCCATACCATTCACATCATTCCCTGCAAAAATAAGTTAAGCGTAGAACGCATTCTACCGCCCTGACAAGAATGTGTTTGTATAACAATCTATGCGTATGCATAGCGGTGGTCCTACCGGGCCAACAATGAAGGGTCGAGGGGGCCGCCCTCGCAGTTTCAGTGGCATACGAAAACCTCATAGAATTACATAGATCACATCTATGAAATCGCTATGAAAATCTCATCGGGCCGATCAAATCAACCCAAATCCGAGCCATTCAAAATGTCTCAATTTTCATTAGATCAATCACATTGATCATCACAATCGGTATTCTTGAGGAGACCGCAACACAAGACCTTAATCTGTTGGCTCGATCTATTGACTGTGCGCGCAGTTAGCCCCGATGGTGATACCAAACCAGAGGGGCAAGTCACACAGACATCAAAAGAAGGAGCACGAACTAATCTTTTTGGCCATATGATGCTATCAACTCATACATATTTCAACCCCTTATGACCGATTGATCTAATCAACCCGTGCACCGAAAGATCCATCGCATGAAACTAGCATAAGAACAGTAATAGATCGCATCTACTACAAACAACATATCATCTACAAGCGCATGATCCAGACCACATACTACGCAGTTTCGCTCTGATACCACTGAAAGGTGAACATGTAGGCTACGCTAGCTACAATAATTGATTTTCTACCGTGTTCAACCAGAAAACATACGTGTAAGGGAGTCATAGAAAGTTACCACTAGATGCGCTGCGCAGCGGAAGAAGAGTTGGAGCAGCCCGGTCCAACGTAGATACGCGTTGATGAAGAAGAAACACTCGATCGTTTCACGAACTGAATGTCTCCTCCTCGAGTCCTACGCAATAGCCTTGCGCTTTTCGCCAATTAGCACAACAAAGAATAAAGCAATGCGCCTCCACGAGTCCACACGCGGGATGGAACGCAGCGGCGCCGGTGTGCTAACCTTCTTGGCGCTACGGCTAGGGCTTCGGGATACGACTAAGGGGAGGTGGCGGCCAGGGTTCATGCACTCATACCTGCAGCCCCGCCTCCAATAGAACTCTAGTCCCATATGGATCAATATCCCTCTTAGCCTATAAAACCGAATTGTTTATGATTGCCTCTTGGGCACGTCACTAACACTTCGGAGTTTGCCGTTCGCCGCCACCGCGTTGGCCAAACCTGTTCTGGCTTGATAAGGTGGCCTTTTTCTTCTCTTTTTGGTACCTGAAAGAATACAAGGTTTTCCCCTTCTTTGAATCTGGTTCTTCCTCATTGATTCTTGCTTCGATTTTAGAGGGGTTTGGAGCCTTTGCGCTGCTGAAGTGATCCTACTTCGTTGGTGGTGAAGTTCTTGATCTCCTCTTGAGCCATCCCGCCGCTTTCCCCTTTCGCATCATCCTCTGTGGATTTGTGGTGTGGGGATTTTGGGCGTTGGTGGATCGGTGCTTGTGTTTGATCGGCTCTGTGTTGATCTTGTGGTGGAAGAGTGCTTCAGTTCAGTGGTCCTTTTAGTGCTCGGTGGTGAGATGCACTCGGCCAGTGCGTTCTTCTGGTTTTGTATGGCATATCATGTACCTCAACTGTTGGACCTTTTTGAGGGCGTTTTGGGAATTTACCAATTAGAGAAAAGAATTAGAAAAGGGTAAAGAATTGGGCCCAGTTGTCTTTGAGGGGAGAAGAGGGATAAGGTTTCCATACCTTATCTCCATCCAGAAGATGGAGGGCTCGGTGCTGGATTTGATGCGAAAAGGGAGGAGCTCCCTGGCGGCTGGGGTGGATGGAGTCATTGGCACTGGTCTCTTGAGCGCTTGTCGGGTGCAAACAGTAACCCTAAAGCCTTGATGCTCCTCTTTATTTGAAGGTTCCTTCTTCTTTTTGGGATTGAAGCTAATTCTTTTTCCCTTTTATTTTTCGGTTGTTTTCTTCCTAGTGCTTGAACTTCAAATTAGAGAGGACCCTTGGAGTTCCTTCCAACTGCCATACCTTTATTCCAAAGGAATTTTGGTTGGTCAATCTGAAGTTCTTGAGGTCGATCTGATATTGACCTGAGAAGGAAGAGGCTTTCGAACTTGTTCCTAGTGGTGCTCTGTGAAGGGGAATTCTTTGGCCAAGTGTCCCTGGTAACTTGTGTGGCTCCTCCTGTACCTCGACTTCTTTCTTTGGTGTAATCCAAAGGAAGGAGAGTGGCATTGTATCTCCGAATACCTTGGCAATAGGTTTTCTGGGACAACGTCTGTAAGACATGCCTTGCCTTGTTCATCACGGTGATTTTGAATATCGCTGGCTCTGTGAGTATCTCTTTGATCTAATTGCGATTCACTTTATTATTATATGTGTGAATGCTGTTCTATTAAGTTTCATTAACTGTGAGATATAGAAAAGTGACTTTTGTGGGCTTAATTCTGCTCTGTGATGATTGTCAAGATCTGAAGTTGAATAGATATCTGTAAACAGACTTGAGCCAAGTTATTTAGCTTTCTTATGTTAGTTTTATTTAGTAGCTGGTATTCTCTCTATTGCTCGGTTTAATTTGAAACAAGGTCGTTCATTTACGATACGTGGACTTGTTGATGCTTTGTGGTATGTAGCATCAAGTTATATTCATCGACCGATAGTATTAAAGCTGAAATTAATGTGAGTTATCTTGTGAGCATCTGATCTGTTATTTCATATCAGTCTTTGTACTGCTTTGTGATTCTATACTCTCTGATGGTCAAATGATACTCAGTTATTGGTAGATTAATCTGCTGCTTTGAGATAAAACTGATATAATAGAAAGCTTTAATTTGAGCTCAAGATCTGTTTTATAGTTGTCATATTTGAATGGTGAATAGTTTTGACTGATGCACTAAGATTGCAAAGGTTAATTCTTTTGCATCTACCCTTCTGAGAGCATTCAATTTCACCCTATATTTGAGCTTTATGATGAATCTTAATGTTCTCATGATGTTTTTGCTAAGCATTTTTGTTATGTATTGATGACTTGGAAGATTTACATGAGTTCATGCTATTTTGGTCTTTTATACTCTGTTGGAATTATGCTTTAATGTTAATTATTTATGCTGGGATTATTTCTGAAATTTTGCTAAAAATGATTTTTTTTTCAACAATCCAGAAAATCTATCTTTGAATAAATGGCTTCATCATCAGATGTCGTTAACCCGGAAGTGTTTGATGGTGCTAACTTTAAGCGTTGGCAAGCTAAAACCAAACTTTGGCTAACCGACCTCAGACTTTTCTAGGTCGTTTAAATCCTCATATGTTCCCTTTGGAAACCGCTGAAATGACGTGGTGGGAGGATGCGAACAATTTAGCCCTAGCTAGGTTATTAGTAGTCTTATCTAACCGGCTGTTCGATGTGTATATCAATTTCACTAATACCAAACAACTCTGGGACGAATTAGATGAGAAGTATTCCGAAGGGGATAATGTTAATGAGTCATTTACCACCGCTACATACTTGAACTACAAGATGGTAGAAGGACGGTCGGTGATGGAGCAGCTCCATGAGCTTCAACTCCATGTACGTGATCTTAATCAGTACGACTGTCTCCTACCAGAGAGTTTTCAAGTTAATGTCATTTTGGCTAAGTTACCGCCCTCGTGGCATGACTTTGTGACCACCCGACGACATATAAAGGAGCGCTTGACACTCAATGAGCTGTCAGCAACTATTAATGTCGAGGAGCGGGCAAGAGGCGGTGACAGCAAAGGTAACGTTCAAGTCCAAACTCATCTAGTAGAGGTCAAGAGTGTTAGTGGCTCTGGGAATCAGAAATTCAAGAATTAGCCCAAAATCAAGCTACAAGGAAAGAATATGAAGAAGAAGAAGGAGGAGGACATTGTCTGCTTTGTGTGCGGAGTGGCTGGTCATAAATCCAACCATTGTCGCAATCGTAAAGGCAAGGGTCCTTCTCCAGCTCAGCATAACGGCCGAAAGGCCGAGGTGAATGTCGTTCTGGATAATACCAGTTCTGAAGGGTATGTACCTAAGGCTTTTATGGCAAGTCCATCTATTGATTGGTGGATTGATACAGGTGCTAGTAGACATATATGTGCTGATAGATCGTGTTTCTCTTCTTTTCAGAGTGAAGGTGGTGGATTTGTCCTGATGGGCAACGGAGCCACTGCTACAGTACGTGGGATTAGACAGGTTTGCTTGAAGCTTACTTCAGGCAAAACACTTATTCTGAGAGACGTACTGTATGTGCCTGCAATGACTCACAATCTCATAAGCGGGTCAATGCTTTGTAGGCAAGGAACAAAGCTTGTTTTTGAGTCTAATAAGGTCGTGTTGACCAAATTCAGTACTTTTGTAGGCAAAGGATATGATAGCAGAGGCATGTTCCGCTTATCTATTCTTGATTCAAATAATGTAAATATTTTTAATATTTCTGTCGGGACCCAAATATGCAAATCTGGACCCTCTGTATTCTCGTGACTAGTCCAGATCACGCTAGTGCACACAAAGGTCAACATCGATGAAATATCACATCCATACAACGAATATAAGAATAAACGAGTACTTTGAATAACAAATAACTGTTGGGACCTTACGGTCGAGTTTTACATTTATTAAGCTATGCAAGGCTAACAATAAAGAATAAACTGCAGCGGAAACGAATAAACTCCAGTGGGCTCCCATCAATTTACCACAGGCAACTGACTGGGATCAAGACTCTAACGATCAACCTTCGTAGAACTCTTCTTCGAAAGCAGGCGACGACTCCTCCACTTCTGTTGATTTGTTTAGCAAGAGTGAGTACACACCGTACTCGCAAGGCATACCACAGAATGCATTTATACATGATGGCTTATTCCAAAGAAATGGCTTATGTGGTTATTTTGCGGAAATGCAACATTTGCAATTGAATACAAATAATAGATTGAAATATAATTGAAAACAATTAAAGAATATTAATTTAACAATTGGTTTTACAAAGGACACACAGTCTAAACAAATTATTCACACAGCTGTATAAGTTATCTCACACAGCTGACCTTTCCCGTTTGTTTTATAAAAATCTACCCCTCGTGTGAAATTCCCGAGTATGTCTATAACCGAGGACACGGCTATTCGAATAGATTGATTTAAACACTCTGCAGAGGTTGTACACTTTACCAACACGATACAATCAGTGTAGCTAGCACTGACCATAACAAAACCTTTCAGAGACTTCATCTCAAGCAATGACACTCCGATGTGCTTTCTGCCGCCAACCGATACACACAAATGCGTTTGGTTACGACACACATCGTTGGACGAGGATGCAAATAACCGTCCCGCGATGTGACATATCACACCTCCAGCCCATCACACAGCTTAAAATACAACCTGAGTTATCAATGTCAAGACTCCATAACTTACTAAGTTAGGCCCAGCCCATACTAGGCATGTGGTCGTACAGTAAGGCCCAGTTCAATGGCGCACAAAGTTAAGTCCTTAATTGACCAAGGCAAGACTTCCAGTTTTTTCCCAAATCACAAAGTTTATATCACACAGCTCCACCATTCACACAGATCCACCACTTGCCTCAGTCCAAATCTTTTCCCACCCTGTTGATTAAGTGCAACACATGCCATCAACGAGTAATAGCACACAGTACACACAGTTTCATCACACAGTTCCATAATCACTTAGTCAAGTTTATATTTGCATCTCACATGAAATGATGACTCGTGGCATGGCTAAGCAATCTACTCGTATCTAACCAACCCACGTTGGTGCTGCGATAATACCAACTAATAATGAACCAACCTAGGGTGACAAAACATCATGATATAACAATAGACAAGGTGGATATAACAATTTGGATTAATAACTAAACCCAAAAGCATTTAAATAAATACTTGAAATATAATTCAATACATTGAAACAAAGTATTTTGAAAACTGGGTTCAATATGATCAAAGGTATAACTTGCCTTGGAATAGATCTAGATATTGGTCTTGGTCTTGAGGAGGTGCTCCTTTTTCAGCAAAATTTCCCGAAGTATCGACGTCTACTCGCAAACGAGACAAAAGAAATAAAAACAAATAAATAACAGCGGAAAAACAAACTCCAAAAAACAAATAAAATTCACCATTAAATATATCTTGATTTTATATGAATTTACAAATTTGAATGGGCTCAATCGGAGTTCGGATGCAGAAGATATGGGCTTTGGAAGTTTGGAAAATCAAATAAAACCCTAATTTGGATTTTATTGAATTTCCCGAATTATTTTTATAAAGAAAAATCGGATTAATGACGTCGGTTGACATCAGCGATGAATTTCCACCAGAAAATAAAAGAAAAGAAAACAAAAATGACGACTGACAGGTGGGACCCACTGTCAGTGGCTCGGTTCACCATGAACTCGGTTCAGCACGAGATGGCTCGAGAGAAATAATGGGCATGCCACCTGGATGTTGACCTGGGTGCCACGCCAGCAAAATCGAGGAGGTGGCGCCGAGCCGACTCCAATCGGCTACCACGCCGCACCGACATAAGCAGAGAGGCGGCGCCGATGAACTTCTTGATGATGGCGGCAATGACGGCGGCGAGTCGGTGGCGGCAAGGTAGCAAAATGGGACCCTGGAGGCACGGCGAAGCTGTTGGGGGTGGTGGCTGGGCTCGGGCGGCAATGACTCACCGGCGGCGGTAAAGAAGGCGGCGGCGGTGACGAGCTTCCGTTGTCGGACGGTCAAACCTTGCGATGGAGGCGTCCTCGCGAAAGGCGGTGGCACCGAGTAGCCGGCTTCAGCGATCACGGGCAAAGCGCGGCATGGTCATGGAAGTCGGAAGGCGGCGAGTGCGGCGGTGAAGGGTTGCGGCGTGGCGAACCTTCAGTAATCGTCGCAACGGCGACGGCGGTGTGGCACCTTAGGGTTTTGGTGGAGGAGGTCAGGCGGCGGTTCGAGGGGTCGGGCCTTTATATAGGCGGAGGAGGGGAGTCCACGGAGAAAACGGCGGCGGAGCGCTTATGGCGGAGTCGGGCGCGGGGAGAGTCCGTGGAGAAGACGATACGGACGTGGCATCGGCGGGGCCACCGGTCAGCGAGAGCAGCAGCGCAATGTTGGCGTCTGGCGGCACCGAGCGATCTTGATCCAACGGCCGAGAGCGAGCGCAGGCGGTCAATGAGGAGAAGCTAGGCTCATGGCGGAATAGTGTTGGGCTTCGCCCGACCTTTTCTCGAAGATTTCTTTTGGTTTTTCTTTTAAATAAATCCAGGAAATACAAATAGCCAATAGAAAATAGCAAATGACTTTGGAAAAATTCTAGAAAATTCTATAAAATAATCCAAGCAAATAGAATCTAAATAAAATAAGTTTGGCCATTGTTGATGTTGGGATTAAGCACCTTCAATCAGTTTGTCTTTTAAGTCCATATTAAGCTTTTAAATTAATATTCAATAAATCCAAATGGTGAATTTTCTCACTACCACTCTTTAAAGGATTTTCAAAACTCTGAAAATTGGGATGTTACAATTTCCCATTGCAATAAAATACATGATGTGTGGCATTCACGATTGTGTCATATTAACTTTGAAGCTATTGTGCGGTTAAGCAAAATGGATTTAATACCCAGCTATAATTATGAGAAGGGTTCAAAGTACAAAGTGTGCGTGCAAGCTAAGCAACCCCGAAAACCTTTTCATAGCGTTGAAGGGCAAAACACCTCTCCACTTGAGCTAATTCATTCTGATCTTTGTGAGATGAATGGAATTTTAACTAAAGGTGGCAAAAGATATTTCTTAACTCTCATAGATGATGCGACTAAATATTGTTATATCTACTTAATTATGTCGAAAGATGAAGCTTTAGAACACTTTAAAATATTTAGAGCCGAAGTTGAAAATCAACTAGAAAAGAAAATCAAACGGTTAAGATCGGACCGAGGCGAATACGTCTCACTTGAATTCTCTCAATATTGTGAAGAAAGTGGAATAATTCATGAAGTTACTCCACCATACTCACCCCAATCTAATAGAATAGTCGAAAGAAAGAACTGAACTTTATGTGATTTGGTTAATGCCATATTACAAAGTTCAGGTATGTCGGATTATTGGTGGGGTGAAGTAGTTCTCACAGCTAACTATGTGCTAAATAGGGTGCCGCCTCGCAATCAGGAGGAAACGCCTTATGAAGGATGGAAGGGGTGAAAACCCAACTTGTCTTTTCTTCGAACTTGGCGATGCTTTGCAAAAGTACATGTGCCGTTACCGAAGAAAATAAATCTTGGTCCAAAGACTGTTGATTGTGTCTTTCTAGGGTATGCTAAAAACAGCACGGCTTATAGATTTGTAGTGGTCAAATCTGAGGTGAGTGACATCATTACTAATGTAGTGATGGAATATCGTGATGCGATATTCTTTGAGCATGTGTTTCTGAGAGACCATGTGAGTAGTGTCCCCATGCGAGTGATGAGTATTTGACGCTGTTGTTGAAAAGTTTGTGATTGGATTCACTGCCGTTGCGATCTTTGCTTGTGGTTACATCAGATCGTCGAACTTCCATGCAGGAATGCGGAAGTACCGATAATCGGAACTTCCACCCTAGGAAAGCGGAACTTCCGATTATCCTAACAAATATGTTCTGTTGTGGCGTTGTGCGGAACTTCCGCCCTGGGAGAGCGGAACTTCCGATTATCCTGAGCATTGTGTTCTGGTTGGTTTGGTGCGGAGCTTCCGGCCTGGGAGTGCGGAAGTTCCGATGATCGGAACTTCCGCCTTGGTGAAATCAGAACTTTCGTTTGTACGCAGAACTGTGCAGAGAGTGCATAGTTTTGATTTTGAGTTGTGTTTGTGTTTGAGTTAAGTGCAAATGATGATTCTATTATATCGAGCAATGCTATGTGATGTGTTTCTTGTCTGTGCTGGTTGTAGGGCATCGAGGCGGAGTCGTGGCGAGACACGTGGAGACCGGACTAGACGTAGGCGGCGTTGAGGTCAGAATGGTCAAGGTGTGTCGAAGACGGCGTGTACTCGAGGCGGTTGCGAGTCGTGGACAACAAGGAATGAGGGACCTTCCAGAAGGTGCACGAGGGGCGAAAGGGTAATTTCGCAAGGCGGCACAAGTGGAAGCAGGATCCATTAGGGTTTAGCCGGCGTAACGGGTTGGAGACCCGTTAGCCAAGGGCTATAAATAAAGGTGAACCCCTGGTTGTTTTGGTGACTTTTTGACACAAGAGATTAGGGTTAGCTTTTTCTAAAGAGCTTTTGGAGAGGTTGTTTTTTGCTTTGTGACTTTAGTTGTTGAGATGGAGAGGGAGAGGATGAACTGATTTTCTTGTAATCATTCCTCTGGTTGTGTCTATGTAATCCGTTGTTGCAAGGAATGAAAATCTCTTGTTTACTTCCTGTTCTTGTCTCTGTTCTTATTAAGGCTTGATTCGTGAGATTTTGGTTTTTAGCTTGATTCTTGTTTGGGAGTACCAAAATGGGTTGCTCTTTGTTTGGATGATACCACAAGATCATTTGATCAATCTTCCCAAGAGCAAATCAACTGGAAGCTTAGTTCTTGATTTTGGTTTTTCTCTGTTCTTCCTTCCCGTACCTAGGTCTTGGATGAAAATCTTCTTTTCCTTCTTGAGATGTTATGAAACTTGGCATGTTGAATCTATAGGCTATTAAATAGCTACCCTCAAAGTTTCATCACTCAAGAATCCAAGAATCATGCGAATTTAAGTTTTTTGGTCTTTCTTGCCAAATATTCAAGAAATCCGATCTTGCTTTGATTAATGAATCTTTGTCTACGTTTCCTTCTCAATGAGGTCAAGATATTGTTTAGGATAATGTCCTGTGAAACTTGACCCGAGAAGAGCAGCAAATTGCGAGGATTTCGGATTTTTGACAAATTCCAGTTCGTACTGTTCTTCAGTCAGGATAATCGGAACTTCCGTTATTTACAAGGCGGAACTACCGCTTGCGAAACTTCTGCACCGGAATACCGGAACTACCACAGTGCGGAACTACCGCTAGGTATAATCGGAACTTCCGATATCTGACAGAACCGCCCAGTTTTTGTTTAACTCTTTGGATTTGATTCACTTCACATCTTTTGTTTATCAGAGGGTTTTGGATTGCTGTGTGGACACTTGAGAGGGGAGGATCTTAATTTTTAAGGCACCATTCACCCCCCTCTGTTGCCGTTTCGGTCCTTCAATTGGTATCAGAGCCGGTTAGCTCTTTTCGATAGATCTTTAACCGGTCTGTGAGCCATGGCAACGGACAAGTATTCCACCAAGCCTCCCGTCTTTGATGGCCTAGATTACCCTTTCTGGAAGAGCCGAATGGAAACATACATCCAGACTCAGGGGTATGCCATCTGGCGGAAGGTGAAGGTCAGATTCGCTGTTCCTGCCGATGAAAACATCAATGTGGGAAACATGCCCGATGTTGAGGCCAATGCAAAGGCAAGGAACATTATAATCCAAGGTTTGAGCGAGCGAGTTTGATCACATCTCTCATCGGCGTCGTCTTTCGACATCCGGGTGACCCTCGGCGCTTACCATGAGGTACCACCCGGATCAAGACGATTCGACAGACCGATTCAAGCGAGTACAACAAGTTTGAAATGCTCATTGGCGAGTCCCTTGATGAGTGCTTTGCGCGTTTTCACAAGATTTTGAGTAACCCCCGAGCAGTCGGTCTCACGTACCCCGACTGGACAATGCTCGTCAGATGCTCGCAGCTCTTGATTTGCGTGTTTGGGAGATCAAGGTGACTACCATCAAGGATACCACGGACCTCTCGACTTTGACTCTTGATGCACTTTACTCGCGCCTCAAGACTCACGAGATTGACATAGTCTCTCGAAGGTCGAAGTCACAGTTGATGGCTTTAGTCACCGATACCACTTCTGGATCTTCTTCTGATTTGCTTTGCGGTTTCTCCCTGGCTGCTCTCTGTGACATAACTGATGATCAGTTAGAGCAGCTTGCGGATGAGCAACTAGCCCTCCTAGCTCGGAAGTTTTCTCATGCTTACAAGAGAAGGAGGGATGGAAAAAGAGGAGGACCCGTGATTTGGTTCGAGTGTGGTGGCCCCAACCACATCCGAGCAAACAGCCCCAAGCGGGGAAAGGGGAAAGGTGACTACGGCGGTCCGAGCAAGAATGACTACATCGACAAGAACCGCAACATGAAGCCCTCAGCACGTGCTCAAGGCAAGAAGAAGTTCCACAACTTTGGGAAGGCCAAGAAGCTCTTCCATTGCGTCCTCACCGCCTTCGACGACCTCAACTTCAGTGATGTGGAGGGATAGAGCGACGACGAGGGCAAGGATGATCAAGATCCCAAGGACGGTGACGACTTCATCGGCATGTGATTCATGGCCAACGGAACCGACGTAAGCGACAGTGAGCTCTACAGCGACTCCGATGAGGTAGGTCCCTCTTACGACCAGCTCAATGATGCATTTCTTAAGTTAGGAAAGTTTTATGCTAGATCTAGAGCTAGGGTTGGTGATCTTGAGAAGGAAGTAGATAGACTATCACGGGAGCTTACTTCACTTAGATCTGCTCCCTCCCGTGATGATTGTGATACATGCTGTGTCTTGATTGGTGATATGGAGAAATTAAGGACCTCGCATGATAGTCTGATTTCTGAGCTTAATAAACTTAAGGTGGAGAATGCTAGTCTGCTTGCTGAACTAGAAATGAGTAGGGTAGCACCTATTTCATCGACTATTGTAGAGACTACTTCTTGCACCTCATGTGAGGATAAGGACAATGCTTTTAAAGGTCTTTATACCATGTTGCTTGATCTGCCCGAGATTTGTAAAGCTGTAATAATCTGAAGATGAATCTAAAATGGGCAGACCATAAAATTACTGAATTACAAGCTTTCCTTCTTGAGCCTATTGCTTCATGTGTGAATTGTCCCAAACTTACTGCTGAACTTGAATCTATCTCCAAACAGTTTCAAGAACTAGTTGATGACAATAACAAACTGGCCAAATTTGCTTCTAAGGACCCTGTTAGCTCACCATGCAGTAACTGTGAAAAACTCAAATATGAATTGATTGTTCTGGATGAAAAATGTGTGAAGCTAACTAAGTACCTTCTTGAAAAGCAACCATCTGCTTGTAATGTGTGTGCTGGGAAGAAACATAAGGGTTTGGTAGAGACGCCTAGCGACGTTAACCAATTGGCTAGTAGTAGGACTGTTCCCTCAGAGTCGGCTGTGCATGCACAAGCCAATCTTTCCTCTACTGTTGGTTCTCCTTCTGCTCCCTTATCCTCTGCTGTTCCTTCTTCCCCCTACTCTTCTTGCACCTCTCTTTCGGGAGTGTCAGTATCTTATGAACACTCTCGAGTGGTTTGTAGGAGGCAAGAAGAAGCTCAACCTCATTCTAGACCAATATAAGATTTGCAGATTTAATCAGGGTCTAGGATATGATTTCCATGAGGACATGAGAAAGCATCCACCTGTCGAGCTCAGAACCATAGCACCAGGTGTGATCAAGACTAAGCCTAGGACTGAGAAAGTCAATTTTAAATCAGCAGGCTTTGTTCAAAGGATCTCTGACAGCAAGGTGATTCCACCTGCAGCTTCGGACTCTCTGAAGGCGAAGTATCATTGCACCTTCTGTCAGAAGGATGGGCACTTGTTTGATCACCGCTTGAGGCGCGCCAAGATCGCGCGTAGAGACCGTGTTGAGCCTCTTAGGCACATTCAGGGTCAGCCCCAGACCTTGAGTGCACCTAAGACCAACACGAGGTCTAGGCTTATTCCAGCTGATGATTTTGGGCAGCATCGAGGACTTGGTTTTTCTGAGTTTTCTGGTTTTCGTCCTCATGCTCCCTTTGGTCGTGACTTCCATCGTTTTGAGGGTAGATCTCGGTTTCCCTTTCGAGATGGCTACCCGCGGCGAGATCAGCATGTTGCCAGCATTCCGACTCACTCTTCCATAGCGATCGGATTCGGAATAGCCTTCGTGTCCGCATACGCACCTTCCGCTTGTTGAGTGACAGAGAGCGTAGGGTAGATAGAGGTCAGTCTTGCTTGACTACTTCATCTGGTCGACGTGTTACTCAGTATTGGGTGCCAAAATCACTGTTGATTCACCCCAGTATTGAGACTTTACTCTCTGTTTGACTCAGGCTCGCCGGGCAGGGAAGGGAAAGGTTTGGCTGGTAGACTCTGGTTTTTCTCGTCATATGACCAGAGATTCTCGTTGGTTTTCTTCCCTAGCTCGTGTTCCAGGTGATGAGATGATCACCTTTGGAGATGCTTCGTTTGGACGCGTCATCGCTAAAGGTACTGTGCGCATTAATGATTCATTTTTTCTGAAAGATGTTGCCTTAGTGAGTAAGCTGCAGTATAATCTGCTTTCAGTTTCTCAGCTCTCCGATGATGATTGCGAGGTGAGTTTTAAGAAAAACAATTGCAAAATTTTTGATTCTTCGGGTAGTCTGGTTTATGGATTTCGTTATGGGAGGATCTTTCGTCTGATTTTTCCGAGTCTTCCGTGATCCTCTCCTGTTTAATTGCTTCAATCCCGTGATTTGACCTTCTGGCATAGGAGACTTGGTCATATAGGATTTGATCATTTGACCCGAGTTAGCGGCCACGATCTCATTCGTGGTTTGCCGAAACTCAAGATGGTCAAGGATCTAGTTTGTGCTCCATGCCGGCACGGCAAGATGGTTGCCGCTTCCCATTCTCCAGTCACAGTGATAATGACCGATGCACTGTGACACCGCTCCATATGGATCTGATTGGCCCGGCTGAGTCTTGCATCAAGAAGAGGAAGTGGTATGTTCTTGTTGTGGTCGATGACTTCTCGAGGTACTCTTGGGTGTTTTTCTTAGCTCGAAGGATGAGACGTTTACACATTTTCGTGGTCGTTTTAGTAGGCTTTCTGTTGAGCTCCCAGGTGCATTACGAGCAATTCGCAGTGATAATGGCACCGAGTTCAAGAATTCCTATTTTGAGAGTTTCTGTGGTGAGACAGGTGTAGAGCACCAATTCTCTTCTCCGCACGTCCCTCAGCAAAATGGCGTTGTGGAGAGGAAGAACCGTACCTTGGTCGAGATGGCCAGGACAATGCTAAATGAATATTCTACACCTAGAGAGTTTTGGGCTGAGGCTATTGCCACTGCATGCCATGTTTCAAACAGAGTTTTTCTTAGGGCACTCTTGCATCGCACTTCTTATGAGTTGAGATATGGGCGAAAGCCCAGTGTTTCGCATTTTCGTGTGTTTGGTTGCAAGTGTTTTATTCTGAAGTCTGGGAACCTAGATAAGTTCGAGTCACGATCTTGTGATGGGATCTTTCTGGGTTACTCGACTTCTTCTCGTGCCTATAGAGTCTGGAACTGCGAGTCTAGCAAAATAGTAGAAACCTGTGAGGTGACCTTCGATGAGGCCAGTCCGGGGACTAGGCCAGATATCTCAGGTTCTCTAGAGCAGTCCGAGTCCATCTTTGTGGATGATGAGGAGGACGGAGATGAGGGTTGTCTACATGATCCAGTTCTTTCTCCTTCTCTTGAGGTGCCTTCTTCCACCGCACCTCGAGGAGATCAGCCTTTGCCTTCAGCTTTACCTCGGTTAGTGGCTCTGTCCCTATCTCATCTGCTCATGAGATAGAGGCCACTTCTTTATCTCACCCTGGAGCTCCTAGACACATTCAAAAGGACCATCCTTCAGAGCAAATCATTGGAGATCTTTTTGAGCGAGTCACTCGTTCAAAATCTGGCATGTCTTTTTTCTGTCTCCATTCTGCCTTTGTTGCCTCATTTGAGCCCAAAGACGTTTGTCATGCTCTATCTGATGAGTCATGAGTTAATGTCATGCATGAGGAACTGGAAAACTTTGAAAGAAACAAGGTCTGGTCGCTTGTTGAGCCCCCACGAGGTCACAATATCATTGGGACCAAGTGGGTGTTCAAGAACAAGCAAAGCGAAGATGGGTTAGTCATTCGAAACAAGGCTAGACTGGTTGCTCAGGGCTTCTCTCAAGTTGAGGGTCTCGATTTTGAGAAGACTTTTGCCCCTGTAGCCAGACTTGAAGCCATTAGAATCTTGCTTGCCTTTGCAGCTTCTAAGGGCTTCAAGCTTTACCAGATGGACGTCAAGAGTGCCTTTCTCAATGGATTTATTGAGGAAGAAGTCTATGTCAGACAGCCTCCAGGTTTCGAGAACCCCAAGTACCCTAATCATGTCTTCAAGCTTTCAAAAGCTTTGTATGGACTTAAGCAAGCTCCTAGAGCATGGTATGAAAGGCTTAAGTCCTATCTGTTGAGTCATGATTTTGAGATGGGTAAAATAGACAAGACCTTGTTCATCCGTCGACTTGGCACTGATCTTCTGCTCGTCCAGATTTATGTGGATGACATCATCTTTGGCGGCTCCTCGCATGCTCTTGTTTCCTAGTTTTCGGATGTCATGAGCTCGGAGTTTGAGATGAGCATGATGGGCGAGTTGAGTTTCTTCCTTGGCTTCCAAATTAAATGCACTGGGAAGGTACTTTTCTCGCACCAAGGCAAGTACACTCGTGATCTCCCGAGACGTTTTGACATGAGTGATGGCAAGCCGTTGTCAACTCCAATGGCTTCTACAAATTTCACTTGACCTGATGAAGACTACGAGCCGCTTGATCAAAAGGAGTTGAGTATGATAGGCTCTCTCTTGTACCTCATAGCCTCGAGACCAGACATACATTTCTCCGTGTGTCTTTGTGCTAGGTTTCGAGCTTCTCCTCAGATCTCACCGCCAAAGTGAAGCGCATCTTTCGGTACCTTCGAGCTACCATTGACTATGGTATCTGGTACTCTTCCTCTTCTTGTCTATCTCTTAGAGCCTACTCCGATGCAGATTTTGCTGGCTGTAGGATAGATAGGAAGAGCACTTCTGGCACTTTCCAATTCATTGGCACTTCTCTTGTCCCCTGGTCTTCAAGGAAGCAGTCCGGTGTTGCACAGTCCACCGCAGAGGCCGAGTACGTTGCTGCAGCCAGTTGCTGTAGCCAAGTGCTTTGGATGGTCTCGACTCTGCAGGACTTTGGGTTAGTAATCGACCGTGTTCCACTCTTTTGTGATAACATGTCTGCTATTAGCATTGCCAAGAACCCAGTGCAACATTCTCAGACCAAGCATATTGATATCAGATATCACTTTCTTCGAGACCATGTAGAGAAAGGTGACATCGTGCTCCAGTTTGTGGAGAGTGAACACCAGTTGGCTGATATCTTCACCAAGCCTTTGGACAGCTCTCGGTTTTCGGCTCTGTGGGGAGAGCTTGGGGTGGTTTGTCCTTATGGACTGATGTGAGGGGGAGCTTGTGCTTTTCTACTGTATTATATTTTATTATGCCCTTACTCCTTTCTGGTTGCATTGCATTTGGGTGCATTGGGTTTAGTCCTTCCAACATAGGTTAGAGTGGTTCTCTTGCCGAGTTGCTTAGCCTGCCTGTTCTTATCTTGTGATTCTAGGATGCTGCTTATTAGCTGTTTCTCTTCTCACTAGGTTGAGCTTACTCACTTCTTATAGGTTCTAGCGAGGGTCGGGCCACCCTTGGGTAGACAGGGATAGTGTTTGCCCCTTAGTGTGTTAATTGACCAGCTGATAGTCCTGGAATCATATGGGGTAGATGAGAATCAGTCTGAGCTATAGTATTCTCTATATCTTATCTATGCTCTAAGGACTGCCTTTTCTGTTTCTCTTGCCAGTTTCTCGTTTTTATTCCTTTGGTTCAAGGGGAGTTCATCTTGGTTCTTCTAGTTCTTAAATTTGTCATAACTTAACCTGAATTAAAAAGTGTATCTCATTCTGAAGGGAATCTGGTTTTTCTTGCTTTTCATCCTGCATTGTAACATAATTACATGGAGCCTTGTTTATTATCCCTTATGATCTGTTTTCACTGTCTTACATCTTGCCATGATTTATGCTAAACTGCTAGACTTATCATGACTTTTTATGTGTAGTTTAGTCTTTGCCATGTTAAGGTGGCTAAAATTGCTCAACTTGAACTAAAATCTTGTCATGATAGCTCTTGAGACTAGTCTGTTGAAGTTATCCCTTTATGATTCTTGCCATGTCAAGTAGGCTGAGTTGAGTCTTGAATCTCTATTGGGTTTTAATTTGAGCTATGTCAGTTCATTAAGAAACATGACTTATCTTTAATCTTTGGTCTAAAACTTCAAAAGCAAAAATGATATCTTTTGTGCGAAAAAACTGATCTCACCAACTCTTTCTCATGAGACTACTTGCCATTGCACTAGGCATGAACTCAGGGGGAGTCTTGGATGATCTAAGATCACTTCCTTAAGTCTGTTGCTTGGAGTGGTCGCATAAGGCTTGGGATCTAGCACATGGTTAAGATTTGAAAAATGGTTGAAGCTTAGGAGGCAGTTGTGGATGGCACCTAGTCCAGGACTTGCTTTACTAAGATAAAGCCATAAATAATTTTTAGAAAAAGAAAAATGTGCTAAATTTGCTTATCTTCAAACAGACCAAGTACTTGTTCAATTGAGTCATTCTTAAAACTGATAGCACTCTAAACTGGTCAATATTATGCTTCTTGGTTCCACTTAGAGTATTTGACATGGCTTGTATCATCCTTGGATACCTTTAGCTAGACTATAATCTTGGTTGATTTGACATGCTAAGAAATTGGACCAATTATCAGATTATGACTTTCTTATTTTAGCTACTCTATACATCAATTGTCATGATGTTGATAGCATTCTTATGTGTTATGGCTTGATGTAATACTCTAATCGTCATTTTGGATAATCTTCATGGCTCCTAATGCTTAAAATGAATATCATATAGTCATTTCCTCTCTTTAATACATTTTGATGTGTTTATTGCCAAAAGGGGGAGAATTTTGGAGAGAAAGTCTTCTGGAGTCTTGCAGAAAAATTTGCTCTTTCATCTCTAGCTCCAGTCTTTCTCTTTGTCAAACATGGTCTTGAGCTTTCTTCATTCCTTATTAGACCGTGTTTGGTCATCATCACAAACTCATCTTTATGCTTTTTCGTGTTAGTCAATATACTCATCAAGGGGGAGATTGAGAGACCATGTGAGTAGTGTCCCCATTCGAGTGATGAGTATTTGACGCTGTTGTTGAAAAGTTTGTGATTGGATTCACTACCGTTGCGATCTTTGCCGTTGTTCTCAGATCTTGCGCGGAACTTTCGCCAGAATGCGAAATATCGATAATCGAACTTCCGCTCAGGAAAGCGGAACTTCCGATTATCCTGACAAATATGTTCTGTTGTGGCGTTGTGCGGAACTTCCGCCCTGGGAGAGCGGAACTTTCGATTATCGTGAGCATTGTGTTCTGGTTGGTTTGGTGCGGAGCTTCCGTCCTGGGAGTGCGGAAGTTCCGATCATCGGAATCTATAGGCTATTAAATAGCTACCCTCAAAGTTTCATCACTCAAGAATCCAAGAATCATGCGAATTTAAGTTTTTTGGTCTTTCTTGCCAAATATTCAAGAAATCCGATCTTGCTTTGATTAATGAATCTTTGTCTGCGTTTCCTTCTCAATGAGGTCAAGATATTATTTAGGATGATGTCCTGTGAAACTTGACCCGAGAAGAGCAGCAAATTGTGAGGATTTCAGATTTTTGGCAAATTCCAGTACGTGCTGTTCTTCGGTCAGGATAATCGGAACTTCCGTTATTTACAAGGCGGAACTACCGCTATGAACTTCCGACCGAAGACCGGAACTACATGATCTTGAACTACCGCTAGGTATAATCGGAACTTCCGATATCTGACAGAACCGCCCAATTTTTGTTTAACTCTTTGGATTTGATTCACTTCACATCTTTTGTTTATAAGAGGGTTTTGGATTGCTGTGTGGACACTTGAGACGGGAGGATCTTAATTTTTAAGGCACCATTCACCCCCCCTCTGTTGCCATTTCAGTCCTTCAGTTTCCTATAAGACCAAATGAAATCATTGATCCTATTGGTTCAAGTGAACACTCCATTCTTCCTAGTGTGGATAACACCGCTCCAGAATTGGAGTTGAGGAGGAGTAAGAGGCGGAGGACTAAAAAGTCTTTAGTCAATGAATTTGTCACCTATGTCGTGGACGATTAACCACGAACCCTTTTAGAGCGCACGCATTCCTGGATGTGGATTACTGGAAGGAAGCAGTCCGTAGCGAAATGGATTCCATCATAGCTAATGGAACGTGGGAAGTTACGGACCTCCCGTGTGGATTCAAGCCAGTTGGCTGCAAATGGATCTTTAAAAGAAAGCGTAGACCTAATGGTACTATTGAAAAGTACAAGGCTCGTTTAGTGGCCAAGGGTTTCACACAAAAAGAGGGAGAGGACTATTTCGATACATACTCTCCTGTGGCTCTCTTACCCACAATTCGAGTGTTTTTAGCACTAGTTGCCGCGTATAAACTCCAAGTACATCAAATGGATGTAAAGACCGCTTTCCTAAATGGAGAGTTGGATGAGGAGAATTATATGCAACAACCTGATGGTTTTGTGGTTGCAGGGTAAGAGAGGAAAGTATGTCGGTTGATTAAATCCTTATACGGTCTAAAACAAGCTCCCAAGTAATGGCCTGAGAAATTCAATAGTACTATGACCTCGGCCGGCTTTTGTGTGAACGAAACCAATAAATGTGTCTACTATCGGTTTAGTGGGGGAGAAGGTGTCATTTTATGTCTTTACGTAGATAACATATTGCTTTTTGGGACCAACATAGATGCAATCAATAGTACAAAGTGTTTTCTCTCAAAGAATTTTGATATGATAGATCTGGGTGAAGCGGATGTTATCCTAAACATCAAGCTTATAAAGGGTGAGAATGGAATTACTCTTTCACAATCTCATTATGTGGACAAGGTCCTATCTAGATTTGGATTCATGGACTGTAAATCAGCAGCCACACCCTATGATCCAAATGCTAAACTACATAAAAATATTGGATATGGAAAAGATCATCTTAAATATTCTCAAATTATAGGATCCTTAATGTATTTAACTAGTGCAACGAGGCCTGACATCTCATATGCTGTAAGCAGATTGAGTCGTTATACGTCCAATTCAGGAGATGATCATTGGATAGCATTAGAGAGGGTACTTAGGTACCTTACGGGGACCTCTAATTTGGGAATACATTATTCTGGTCATCCGGCAGTCTTGGAAGGATTCAATGACTCTAATTGGATCAGTGACTCGGATGATATGAAAGCTACAAGTGGCTATATCTTCACTCTAGCAGGTGGGGCTGTTTCGTAGAAGTCTTCTAAACAGACTATCCTTACACGGTCCACCATGGAGGCTGAGCTGGTAGCTCTGGACTCAGCGGCTGTAGAGGCAGAATGGATTAGAGAACTCCTTTCTGACCTACCTGTGCTGGAAAAACCAATTCCAACCGTTTTGACCTACTGCGATAACCAAACCGTACTGGTTAAGGCAAAGAGTAGGAAGGACAATATGAAGGTATCAAAACATATTAAAAGGCAACTTAAGGTATGCCAGAGAGACGGGTGTTATTACTGTAGAATACATCCAGTCTAAAAGGAACTTAGCAGATCCTTTCACTAAAGGATTGGCGCGGAAGGCCATCCTTGCAGCATCAAAGGGAATGGGGCTCATACCCGTGTAAAGGCTCACATTGGTGGCAACCTATCTTATGAGATCGGAGATCCCGTGAACTAGGCTCTAGGGCAACAAACTGTGTGGAATAATAGAGCACATCCAAATGGTCTATTAGCTGGAGTGCTCTTGTTTGTATGGAAGGATGAGCAATAGCTCTTAATGAATTCAAAGACCTAAATGGTATCGAGATTTGTCCTATAGGATTCCTTGAAGAATACGCCTATTTGAGTATGATCGTGAGGTCGCGATCAAAGGAAGATAAGTGTATATTTTCTTAAGTACTCATGAGATAGATACGGGGATATGACCATAACGTCCCAACCCGAGAGGGAAAAGGGTAAGCCGCCCAGTACAAAATGTAACCAGGACGAAAATTCTCACACCAAGGCATTGGATCAAGGCGTAGTCCTCCTTTGTCCATGCAGAGTCATAGTCCTTGTTGCTAGGATTTGTGTTCAAACCTGCAAGGTACCCATCGCTGAACAGCTGTATATTAAACAAGTTTTTGAGTATCTTTTATCAAATTGATGAATTGGTGGGGACTGTTTGACCTTTTTGAGGGCCTTTTTGGGAATTTACCAATTAGAGAAAAGAATTAGAAAAGGGTAAAGAATTGGGCCCACTTGTCTTTGAGGAGAGAAAAGGGATAAGGTTTCCATACCTTATCTCCATCCCGAAGATGGAGGGCTCGGTGCTGGCCTTGATGCGAAAAGGGAGGAGCTCCCTGGCGGCTGGGGTGGATGGAGTCATTGGCGACTGGTCTCTTGAGCGCTTGTTGGTCGCACCAGTAACCCTAAAGTCTTGAGGCTCCTCTTTATTTGAAGGTTCCTTCTTCTTTCTGTGATTGAAGCTAATTCTTTTTCCCTTTTATTTTTCGGTTGTTTTCTTCCTAGTGCTTGAACTTCAAATTAGAGAGGATCCTTGGAGTTCCTTCCAACTGTCATACCTTTATTCCAAAGGAATTTTGGTTGGTCGATCTGAAGTTCTTGAGGTCGATCTGATATTGACCTGAGAAGGAAGAGGCTTTCGAACTTGTTCCTTGTGGTGCTCTGTGAAGAGGAATTCTTTGGCCAAGTGTCCCTGGTAACTTGTGTGGCTCCTCCTGTACCTCGACTTCTTCCTTTGGTGTAATCCAGAGGAAGGAGAGTGGCATTGTATCTCCGAATACCTTGGCAATAGGTTTTCTGGGACATCGTCTATAAGACGTGCCTTGCCTTGTTCATCACGGTGATTTTGAATATCGCCGGCTCTGTGAGTATCTCTTTGATCTAATTGCGATTCACTTTATTATTATATATGTGAATGTTGTTCTGTTAAGTTTCATTCACTGTGAGATATAGCAAAGTGACTTTTGTGGGCTTAATTCTGCTCTGTGATGATTGTCAAGATCCAAGTTGAATAGATAATCGTATGTATGCACTTGAGACAAGTTATTTAGCTTTCTTATGTTAGTTTTATTTAGTAGCCGGTATTCTCTCTGTTGCTCGCCAATTTGAAACAAAATTTTTCATTTACGATCTGTGGACTTGTTGATGCTTTGTGGTATGTTAGCACTGCTATACTCAGTCTGACCGATAGTATTAAAGCTGAAATCAATGTGATTTATCTTGTGAGTATCTGATCTGTTATTTCATATCAGTCTTTGTACTGCTTTGTGATTTTATATATACTCTCTGATGGTCAAATGATACTCAGTTATTGGTAGATTAATCTGCTGCTTTGAGATAAAACTGATATATTGGGAAGCTTTAATTTGAGCTCAAGATTTGTTTTATAGTTGTCATATTTGACTGGTGAAGAGTTTTGACAGATGCACTGAGATTGCAAATGTTAATTCTTTTGTATCTACCATTCTGAGAGCATTCAATTTCACCATACATCTGAGCTTTATGCTGAATCTTAATGTTCTCATGATGTTTTTGCTAAGCATTTTTATTATGTATAGATGACTTGGAAGATTTACATGAGTTTAAATATGATCAAAGGTATAACTTGTCTTGCTTAATTAGTCGATGTTCTCAAACGGCGTCGAAATCTGACTCTCCGAAATCGTTAAAATCTATACGTGTAAATGATCCAAATTCAAATAACATGAAAATAAAATGCAAATAAAATCCAAAATTATAAAATAAATACTGTAAGGAAGATATCGACTTTATATGAATTTAGGAATTTGAATCGACAGATCGGAGTTCGTATGAGGGAGAATGAATTTCCGAAAGGTTGAGAGTCACATGAAAAGATGAAATTCAGAATTTCAGAATTTAAGGAAATGTTTTTTTTTTCTAAAGAGAAAGACGAAAAAATACTCATGGCATGAAGTGGCCGCTGACTTGGAGAGAGAAGGTGAGATGACGCTTGGGTGGCAGCCATGTAGACGATATAGTGATGTGGCGCTTGGGTGGCAGCCATGTAAACTATTTGGTGATGTGGTGGTGACATGCAATGATTTGGCGCAATTTGGCAGGTCATGGGGGTGGTAAATTATCACGAAATTCAAAATTTCGTTTGAATAGAAAGGTAGATAATATTGAAAGGAACATGTAGGTAAAAGGGCTCACACAATTACCCAACAGATGAAGAGATCGGACTCAACGGAGTTCTCACCGGACTTGGGGAAGAAGTTGTGGCTGGTGGTAAACAATTAAGTAAATCAACATTCCACTTGAATAGAAATGTGGAGAATCGCAATAGGAACTCAACGATAAAATTTGGTGCACTACGGAATAACAGATGAGGAGATCGGGCTCGCCGGAGATGGAGAAGAAGACCGTGTGTGCTTTTGTGGCCGAAGTGAACCAATAGAAAAATCAAAATTCGGCTTGAGTAGAAATGTAGAGAATCTCGATAGGAACTCACGGGTAAAATTTGGTACACAACGGTGCTATGGATGAGGAGACCAGGCTCGCCGGAGTTCTCGCCATAGTTGGAGAAGAAGACCGTCAGTGGTTTTGTGGCCGAGGAGAACTAATAGGTGAATCAAAATTTGGGTTGAATAGAAATGTAGAGAATCTCGATAGGATCTCACCGGTAAAATTTGGTGCACAACGGAACTACGGATGAGGAGATCGGGCTCGCTGGAGTTGTCGCCGGAGTTGGAGAAGAAGAGCTAGCAGATGGAGCTCTGGGAGACTTTTGGCAAATCTGAGCGAGTGAGATATGAGGAATGAGGAGGAGAGGCTACGGTTCAATTTATAGGAGCAAAATAGTAATAGTTTAGCGGGAATTGCTCGCCGGAGTTATGCTTAGATTTTTGGGCGTGGTAACTGTAGCTGTCGGAATATTATGATGAATCTTCTTTTTTAAAATTCAAAAATGTATTAATTTATTCCGAAACAAATAGCAAATAAATTCTGAAAAATTCGAAAAAAATCACACATACAAAACACAATATTTTCAGTTGAAATATTAATTTTAAAAATATCAATTTTATTATTACACCGTAATTATTTTGATAATAATAAAATACTTTCTAAACATGAAAAAATAGTAATATGGCTCTAAAAATTCTATACATTTTTAGAGTATTTAAATACAGTATTTTTAGATTAAATAAAGTATTTTAAATAAAAATTTAGTTTATACATGTGAATAACAATTCATTTTTGATTACTAGACATTACAAAAATCAAAAAGATACTTTTAGAAAATAACAAATAGAGTAGAAATATTCTACAAATATTCATATAAATTCCTTGAATTATTTTGAACTTAATAAAAATAATTCCAATTTAAATTTCGCTTTTATTTTTGTATAGTAGTTATTTTTATTTTCTGAAAAATAGGAAAAGGCTTTTTAAATACCAGAAAATTCCAGAAATTAATTAAAATTTTATTTTTCACTTTAAATCCAATAAAATACCAAAATTTTTTAATAAATTTTATTTTTAACTTTAAAAACAAGAAATTAAATAATTGATTTTTATTTTTCCTTTTATCATTGAGAACTATGTTTAGGTTACAGAAAATTGAGAAAATTCTTTGGCAATTAGAAAATCTACTAAAATAATAACTTTATTTATTTTTGTTTTGTAACAGAACTTTGGGATGTTATGTGTTATTTTGGTCATTTATACTCTGTTGGAATTATGCTTTCATGTTAATTATTTATGTTTGTATTATTTTTGAAATTTTGCTAAAACTGATTTTTTTTCAAATCCAGAAAACCTATCTGTGAAGAAATGGCTTCTTCATCAGATGTTGTTAAGCCAGAAGTGTTGGATGGGAGTTCAAATTCTGTCACTACTGCTATAGCAATCCTGCTGCACCTAGAGTGGTTCCTGTCGTACTAAATTTCACACATTCCAAGTCACATGAAATCATGAAACTCTAATTTCCGAAACATAAAACCCTAATTTTCAAGACCTAAACCTTTAATTTTTGAAACCTTTCCAGAACATATGAAATTTTGCAAAACATTACACAATTTAGTCCACTATGTAATGAGCCTTTAAAAAAATTTCATAATATTTGGACCTAATTTTCTATATAACAAAATTCCTACTAACAGTATATTTAAATGAATTTTTGAGAAAAAATCAGAATGGATAAATTTTGAAAAAATTACACAAGCAAGTACACTATATTAGGAGGCTCAACAAAATATTTCATAATTTTTGAAGCTCCTTTGCTATATTTAATAATTTCTACAAAAATTATGCATAAATGATTTTTTTAAAAAAGAAGAAAAAAATCCCACACTTTACCACGTGGCAACACCTAACCTGTTGCTGCACGGTTAGTCACCGTTCGGTAATGGGTGCTACAATGCGTTGCCACGATGATCGTGTGGCAACGGGCAAGGTGCTGCCACGTGGCAGCGGGCTCGCTGAGGCAGTGACGTGGCGGCGCGGGAGCCGTTGCCGCACGGTGACCATGCGGCAACGGTGCCATATTTGCAAATCCACATTCGCGGTGGTCATTTCTGCAAATACATATTTAAAATGTGCTGTATCTGCCAAAAACTCCTTCCACTTGGTGTGACCAATGGTATCTT
The DNA here is from genome assembly GCA_036346395.1 of Hsuehochloa calcarea. Classification (NCBI taxonomy): domain Eukaryota; kingdom Viridiplantae; phylum Streptophyta; class Magnoliopsida; order Poales; family Poaceae; genus Hsuehochloa; species Hsuehochloa calcarea. The sequence goes on along the minus strand of CM070593.1, from coordinate 11,039,240 downwards.
AATTCGATATCTTTGAAGATCTCATACGTACGCTATGTTTAATCGGATGGCTACCTAAGAAGGGAGCATTTCAGGTGTAACTACACCAAAAGTTAAAAATCTAAAAATTTTGATAAGGATTGTGTGATGAGGACATCCCTCCCATAGATACAACTGCGCCTACACACACAACTCATCCACAGCAAGTGTTAGAAGGACCACTTAATTGAACTCGTGCTCGCCAGCTTAATTACCAGGTGAATTCGTTCCTAGGTTTATATATTACTAAGAATAGACTGCTACCTATTGCAAGTGATTTAATTGTTCTTAGGAACATGGGAAAGGATGAAGGAGAGGCATATGGAAGAGTCATGGACATGCATGGAAGGCATAATGGAGTTCACCACGTCACTTTGGGTCTGAGTCAAGCAAGAGTTCGAGTTGGGCTCGTTCTGGATTCGAATTCGGACTGCCGCGATAATATTAAATTTAAACGGGCGTGACTTCTTCATACAGACTCCGTTTGGGACGTTCTTAGACTTCATGAAAAGATTATCAAGTCCACTTTCCAACGGATCCAACCTGATCTTCAAATACCATTCGATTCGGCCACAATTATCAAAACAATCCGCATCTGTTTCTGAGCCCGAGTAAAAGCGTGCTGCGCCACCTCCACTTAGGTCCATAGGCCTTGTAACCCTAGGGGCGTGCGTCCACTTCCCTGGCCGCCACCACTGGTCGTCTCCCCATATAGGAGCCACCGTCTCCCTTTGCTAGAACTTGGATTTCGTTGAGTTTAGGTTTAGCCATTGTGCAAACTTCTGTTCTTCAGTTGTATCGGACGACCACCTGTCAAGACAGCTTTCGGGATCCCACCTTTGTTTTTCAATACCATCTACACTACAATCTTATTCGCAATATAAGATTGCCTACATCTTATTCTTGCTAGTTCTTTGATTGCTCGCAGGGATTGAACTTCGTGTTCAGGATGATTGCGCTTCCAGCAAGGTCAATAATATTTCGGAGTTGGTTCAACGATTGCTAAGGTGCAAGCGTCATCGTGCGGTTGTAGTCGGATCGTGAGAGCTACCTCCACCAAAATCGATAGTTATCAATCTCATCGAAAGATCGGGCATGTTGCTTGCATCAAGTGGTATTAGAGCTCAAGGTTGCTCGGTGATAATTTCCAGTTTACCATAAATTAGATTGCTTTTATTTACCTACAAAACACAAAAACCAAAAAAAATAGTAGTAGATCATCCTGTCTAAACCAGTCTTAGCCTTGTAATTTTTCTTTTTAGTGCATTACATTGTTGAACTTTTGTTTGCATCGTCGTGTCCTTACTGGTCTTAGTGTCTAGTTCCTTTAGAATTTCGAGTTCTGCTCACATTTGGTCTCACCGTTGCGGTTGGGTTCGATCTGCCATGGTAAGGGGATAAAAGGAGGAGGACACCGACTTCAGCCAGGAGACGAACACACCATCTAGGGAGACTTTTCCCTAGTTGGTCTCAGATAAGGAAATCCTGCCCAATTCAGAGACTGCCAAAACAGCGTGGTGTTTGCAAAAAAAAAGAACAAGAAGAAAAAACACACACAACTTTTGCATACAACATCTGATTGGAGTGATTCTTGATCCGTTGGAAAAAAGGACAAGAAGAAAGAACACACACACATTATTGATTCGGGCCATCCTAGGATTTTATCATATGCGCACGCACCCGGGTGCAGGCGCGGAAACTTCGACCCCCAAAAAACGTCGTTTAGGGGCTCAAAACGGGCCTACAAATCGAGAAAAATTCAAGTTTCTCGGAATTTGCTCAAAATTGACAGATCCCTTTTACAAGTGATTCTAAGGTTGCCTGTGAAGACGACATCCTTTTTCGATCTTCCAAACTCGGTGTACGACGTTCTCTAGTTTTGTCGTGCCATGATTTCGTTTGTGTTCTAGGCTCGCGTCTCTAGTACGGTCTAGCCTAGGACCAGCACTAACCGGCGTTGAATGATTTTTCAGCTTGCATTCTCTGATTTGATTATTGCTACTCTTTGCTACCATACTTGAGCCTTCCCAGCTACACCTTTTCTACACCGTACAGGCTGAGCTTCACCTAGCAATCGCTCCATCCAATCTTCGGAGATACGTTGACACCGCTAGTTGCCGATCACCCCTGTGTGCTTGGTAAGAATTCGATAGAAGGCTTGAGTGTGAGCGACTTTTGAACCCCCACATCCTAGTAGTTATTAGGAACATATTCTTGTGATTTGCTAACAATGACAGGTTCTGCAGAGCTTTCGGATGATGATACATTTCATACTCCTCGTACGAAGGCAATCGTACAACATTTCCAGCGCCTCGTGAACCTTCGTACGAAGGGTCTTGAGGAGGATGTTAGGGTCTCGAATGAGCGACTTTCTCAACTTGAGGGCGTCTAGATTGAGACAAACGCCACGCTCGCTGCGATGGAGAGAGCGCAAGGCGTCACTAACACTTCTTTGACAGGCATTATGGCACGCCTTGAGGAGATTGCCCAAGCAGCCACTGCTATTCCCCCTGCTGCGCTGTAGAGGGACAAGATGAATTCAACTACATGGCTGATACCGAGGCCGATGACATGGGTATCCACAACAATGATCGAGCTCATCGACAGTTGCATTTTAATCGACAAGGAATGCGACAAGACCCCCCGCAACGTGAGGTACGTGATCACAATGATTCTTTTGCTAAGGTTAAATTCACTATACTCTCTTTTAATAGTAAATATGATCCTGATGGTTATCTTAATTGAGAACTTGCTGTTGATCAAAAATTTATTTGCTATGACTTTCCTGAGATTAGATGAGTTAGAGCTGCTACTAGTGAATTTACTGACTTTGCTTCTATTTGGTGGAAAGAACATTGCCATCAACATCCTAATAACATATCTAATACTTGGGAGGCTTTAGAATTTTTTATGCAGAACCGATTTGTTCCCTCATATTATGCTTGTGATTTGTTAAATAAATTGCAACGGTTACGACAAGGTACAAAGCCTGTGGAAAACTACTATCAAGAATTACAAATTGGTATGTTGCATTGTGGTTTAGTTGAGAACGAGGAGACATCAATGGCTAAGTTTTTGGGAGGGTTGAATCAAGAAATTCAAGACATCCTTGATTATAAAGATTACAACTCCATTACTAGATTATTTCATCTTGCTTGCAAAGCTGAACGTGAATTGTAGGGACGCCAGACGAGGACACGATCTAACTATTCTGCAGGTCGCACAAACTCATGGACGCCACGCACCCCTACTGCCCCGTCCACTATGCCACCACCACCGTTATCCTCCAACAACAAGTAGCGCCCTACTACTTCAAATTTAGCTCCACGAGTTTCTGAAGCAGCCAAATCAGCACAATAAGCTTCTGCAAAAACCTTCTCTTCAGTTGCATTGACAGGACGAACTAAGAACGTTCAATGCCATCGTTGCAAAGGCTATGGACACATGATGCGAGACTGTCCAAATAAGCACGTACTGATTATACGCGATGATGGTGGGTATTCCCCCGCTAGTGATTTTGATGATGAAACATATGCTATGCTGGCAACTGACCCTACAGGACATGATGATGAATCTGATCATGTAGAGGAACATGTTGGTGCCGAAGATGCCGACAAGTATTTGAGCATGGTAGTACAACGCGTGCTAAGTGCTCAAGTTTCTCGTGCCGAGCAAAATCAGCGCCAAGGAAGTTGTCAAGGATGTTGTCATGGAATGATTGATTTGCATAATTGTTGATGGTGGGAGTTGCAACAATTTGGCGAGTATGGATATGGTGGAGAAGCTTTCTTTGCTGACCCCTTATTCCCACCCATACCATATTCATTGGTTTAAAAACAGTGGTAAGTTGAAGGTAACACAGATAGTGAGAGTAAACTTTTCTATGGGTTCATACCATGATTATGTTGATTGCGACCTTGTTTCTATGCAAGCTTGTTTATTGTTATTAGAAAGACCTTGGCAATAAGATACTGATTATGTGCATCATGGTAGGAATAATCAATACTCTCTCTTGTTCAAAGAAAATAAAATTGTGCTACATCCTATGTCTTCTGAACAAATTGTAATGATGAACTTGCTAGAGCTAGTAGAGAGAAAAATCTGGAGAATGCTAAGAGTGAAAATCAGATTATAGCAAAAGTGCTTGAGCAGCATAAGAAGAAAGAACCAAAATCTGCTCATGTGAAGAATAAAGAAATTAATTTGAAAGGTGCTAGTTTTCTTACTGCCAAATCTGATATGACTGAATTGGATGCTAGCAATTCTGTTTGCTATGCATTAGTTTGCAAAGAAGCTTTATTTTCATTTGAGGATATATCTTCTTCTTTGCCTCCTGCTGTAACTAACATTTTGAATGAGTACAAAGACGTCTTTCCAAAGGACATACCGCCGGGGTTGCCACCACTTCGAGGGATTGAACATCAAATTGATTTAATTCTCGGCGCACCATACAGAACCAATCCAGAAGAAACTAAAGAAATTCAGTGCCAAGTTCAAGAATTGCATGATAAAGGGTATGTGCGCGAATCTCTTAGTTCTTGTGCTATTCCGGTCATTTTAGTGCCTAAGAAAGACGGATCATGGCGCATGTGTGTGGATTGTAGAGCAATAGATAATATCACCATTAGGTATCATCATCCTATTCCTAGATTAAATGATATGCTTGATGAATTGAGTGGCTCTATTATCTTCTCCAAGGTTGATTTGGGTAGTGGATATAATCAAATTCACAAAAAAATTAGGCGATGAATGGAAAATATCATTTAAAACTAAGTTTGGGTTATATGAGTGGTTAGTAATGCCTTTTGGTTTAACTAATGCACCTAGCACCTTCATGAGACTAATGAATGAAGTTTTGCATGCTTTCATTGATAGATTTATGGTGGTTTATTTTGATGATATATTGATATATAACAAATCATTAGAGGAACATCTTGACCATTTATGTGTTATTTTTAATGCTTTACGTGGTGAACGTTTATTCGGTAACCTTGAGAAGTGTACCTTTTGCACCGATCGAGTCGCGTTTCTTGGCTATGTTGTTACTCCACAGGGAATTGAAGTTGATCAAGCCAATGTTGAAGGAATACAGAGTTGATTGACTCCTAATACGGTCACACGAGTGCGGAGCTTTTTAGGACTTGCTGGATTCTATCGCCGCTTTGTGAAGTATTTCAGCACCATCGCTGCACCTTTGAATGAGCTCACCAAGAAGGGCGTGCCATTTGTTTGGAACGCCGCACAGGAGAACGCCTTCACCACGTTAAAAGATAAGTTAACACATGCACCACTACTCCAACTCCCTGATTTTAATAAGACTTTTGAAGTAGAATGTGATGCCAGTGAAATTGGTTTAGGTGGCATGTTGTTACAAGAAGGTAAACCTATAACATACTTTAGTGAGAAATTCAGTGGGCCTAGTTTGAACTATTCTACTTATGATAAGGAGTTATATGCACTCTTTCGAACTTTAGATACTTGGCAACATTATTTATGACCCAAAGAATTTGTTATACATTCTAGTTATGAATCTTTAAAGCATATTTGAAGTCAAGGTAAACTGAACTATAGACATGCAAAGTGGGTTGAATTTATTGAGTCTTTTTTTATATCATAAAACACAAGAAGGGAAAGGAGAATGTTATTGATGATGCTTTATCTAGGAGATATACCATGCTTTCACAACTTGACTTCAAATTTCTTGTATTAGAGACTATTAAAGAGCAATATATGCGTGATGCTGATTTTACGGATATATTGTTGAATTGTAAAGAAGTGAAAATGTAGAACAAATTCGCCATTAATGATGGGTTCGTGTTTAGAGCTAACAAGTTATGCATTACAGCTAGGTTTGTTCGTTTGTTGTTGTTACAAGAAGCGCATAGAGGCGGGCTGATGGGACACTTTGGTGTGAAGAAAACAGAGGATATACTTGCTGATCATTTCGTTTGGCCAAAGATGAGACGGGATGTCGAGCGCTATGTTGTTCGCTGCACTACATGTCAAAGAGCTAAGTCACGACTTAATCCTTATGGTTTATACATGCCTTTATCTGTTCCTATTGTTTCGTGGGAAGATATTTCGATGGACTTTGTTTTATGATTGCCTAGAACAAAGAAGGGGAGGGATAGTTTATTTGCAGTTGTTGATAGATTTTCTAAGATGACCCACTTCATACCATGTCATAAGAGCAATGATGCTACCAATATTGCTTATTTATTCTTCCATGAAGTTATTCACTTACATGGTGTGCCTAATACTATAGTTTCAGATCGTGATGCTAAATTCCTTAGCCACTTTTGGAGAACTTTATATGCTAAATTAGGGCTAAGCTGTTATTTTCTACTACTTGTCATCCCTAAACTGATGGACAAACTAAAGTTGTGAATAGAACTTTATCTACAATGCTTAGGGTTGTGTTGAAAAGGAATTTAAAAAATGTGGGAAGAATGCTTACCTCATATTGAGTTTGCTTATAATCGTTCATTGCATTCTACTACAAAGATGTGCCCTTTTGAAGTTGTTTATGGTTTCGTGCCTCGTGTTCCTATCGATTTAATGCTTATTCCATCTTCGGAGAAGTTGAACTTTGATGCTAAACAACATACTGAATTGATTTAAAAAATGCATGAGACAACTAAGGAGAATATAGAGCGCATGAATGCTAAATATAAAATTGTTGATAGTCAGAGGAAAAAACATTTAAATTTTGAACATGGAGATCTTGTTTGGTTGCACTTGAGAAAAGATAGATTCCCTGAATTGAAAAAAATCAAAATTGATACCAAGAGCTGATGGTCCTTTCAAAGTGTTAGAAAAGATTAATGATAACATATACATTGCAGATTTGAAGCCATACTTGGGAGAAGAGGATGAGCTTGAGTCGCGGAAAACTCAAATGTAAAAAGGGGAGGATGATGAGGACATTCCTCCCATGGATACAACCGTGCTTACACACATAACTCATCCACAGCAAGTCTTACAAGGACCACTTACTCGAACTCGTGCTCACCAGCTTAATTGCCAGGTGAATTCGTTCCTAGGTTTATATATATTATTGAGAATAGACCGCTACCTAATGCAAGTTATTTAATTATGCTTAGGAGCATGGGAAATGACAAAAGAGAGGCATGTGGAAGAGTCATGGACATGCATGTAAGGCATAATGGAGATCACCACATCACTTTGGGTCCGAGTCAAGCAAGAGTTCGAGTTGAGCTCGTCCTGGATTCAGATTCGGATTGCCGCGATAGTACTAAGTTTAAACGGGCGTAACTTCTTCATGCGGACTCCGTTTGAGACGTTCTTAGACTTCATGGAAAGCTTATTGTAGCGTCCCGTTTTTCGGAGTTTTTGAAAATTTTAAAAAGAGAACCGTTTGCTTCCATTCGCCCAAAAGCTTAATTTGGAAATTTTAAAAATCATTTGCAGTTTAATATGAGATAATCAAACTTCAATTCAATTAAAGATGGTTTGATTGAGTTTTCTGGAATTTAAAATCAAAATTATTATTTTAAGAATTTTCTTGGATTTATTGGATTTTAGAAATTGATTTTTGTTTTATCCGAAATTAAAAATTAATTTATTTGCAAAATAAAAAGGAAATTTAAAGTTAAAAGTATTTTTATTAAGTGCGAATAATTCAAGGAATTTACGTGAATTTTTCTAGAATTTTTGGAGTCTATTTGCTATTTTCTAAATTGCCTTTTGATTTATTTGAATTTACGAATTGAAAAAGGTATTTTAAATCTTTTCTCGTTCTTGGGCGAATCTCTCGGCCCAATCACTCTTTTTTCAGCGGCCCGCTCCGCGCCGCCTCGCCTCACGCCGCGCCTCCCCATCACCTCGGCCGTTGGATCTTCATCCGCGTCCTCGCGTCCCGTCGCCGCGGCTCCGCCTCGCCGTTCTGGCCGTTGGATCGCGATCCGACGCCATCGCGTCGCCGCGCCCCTCCGACTTCCACCGTCCGTCGGAATCGGACGGCGCCCTTCATCTCCTCCCGCGCCCTTTGGACTCCCAGCGTCCGTCGGAATCGGACGGCTCTCGTCACCGCGCCTCCCTCGCTCCGCCGTCCGTCGGAATCGGACGGCTCTGATCATCGTCCCCGACGCGCCGCCTCTCTCTCCCACGCCGCGATTCGCGCCGCGAATCCAGCGCTGTCGCCACGCCACCGGCGCCTCGCCCGCCGCCACGCCGTGCGTTCTCGTCCCCCTCCCGCGCCACGCCCTCCATTGCTCCGTCCGCCGCGAGTTCTATAAATCCGCCGCACCGTTCGCCTCCTCTCTTCTCTCTTCTCTCTCTCTCTCTCGCTCGGTCGTTTCTCCGTGCGACGCCCTTGTCTTCCCGCCTCCGGCCGCCTCCGCGCCGCCGTCTCCGTCGCGCCACCGCTTTCTCCCGCACCGGCCACCGTCTTCCCGCTCGGCCCCACCACCGCGCCCGTCTCTCTCTCTCTCTCTCTCTCTCTCGACGTGGGCCCGAGCCCACGTGGCCACCGCGATGGCGCCACGTCGGCGCCAGCGTCGGCATTCGCCACGTGGGCTGCTGCGTCGGCCGATTGCGTGTCTTGCACGACGTCAAAATCCGGTTTTTCAGTTGAAAATTAATTCCGAAAATCCGAAAACCCTAATTTCATCATTTTATGTGATTTTCAACTTCTTTTGGCTATAACTTTCACATCCGAACTCCGATTTGGGTGATCCAAATTTCTAAATTCATATAAATTCACCCTCTTTCATTTGGTACTGGTTTTGTAATTTTTGGAGTTCATTTGGTGCTGTTTTATTTATTTGTTGCTATTCTCGCACGTGTAGATCGGGCGTTTGGAAGATTTCTTCGACCGACGATCAAGACCCTCTCCTCAAATCGAAGGCAAGTCGTGGGCCTTTGACCATGTTGAACCCATTTTACAAATGTATATTGCTTTAAATTATCATGCATGGCTAGTTTTATTAAAAATGGTTTTGGGAGTAGATAATTCCAAATTGCCATTATGCCTCCTTGATGATTGAAAATGAAATGTCTCCTTGAATGACATATATCCTTGGACACCATAGGATGGTTAATACTAGTTGGACATGATTGTATACCAACTTGGGAGCGTATTATTGCTTAGACATGCTCTAGTTACCCGCGAGACCTTCGAGCACATGTTCATTGATTATTGAAATTTGACTAATGGAGCTATGGAACAGTGGTGTGAGGCCACTTTTATTAAAAGATGTTGTGCCATGGCAGGGATTGCCATTTGGTCGGGTATGAACAAAAATGATTTATGCTCGGGCTTGAGGTAGGGAGCTAGAGTGGGTGCGTAATGCACATTGGGTTGTGGTAGACTTATGCGGCGGTCGACTAAGGACTTAACTTTGCAAGTCATTGATCAGGGTCACCTCGTGCAACCATAAGTCGGTATGGGACGGACACAGCCAATTAATTAGGAAAGTTTTGAGTCGGTTCTGTTGTGGTACATTTATTAGGCGCAAGAGAACGTGATGGCGAAACCTTAGCGAGGCGAAGCAGGCAAAATGGAACTTTGTAAAAGCCTTGTCACGTGCTCTAGACTACTCACCTAAGGAAGTGGCGGTGGTATCGACGGATGCCAAACAAACTAGAGAATTCGTGTCTTGTGGGTAAAGCGTACAACCTCTGCGAGTGTCAAAAATCTATTCAATAGCCGTGTCCCGATTCACGGACATGCACAGTGATTTCGCGCAAGGGTAGTATTTTCAAAAATGTGGTTTGGTTCGATGGAAGCGTTTGGTTGGAATGGTTGGGAAGTGAGCGGGATGTTCCTTTGTTTGATTCAAAAGAACTTGGTTATCTATGTAGTATTCTTTTACAATCTGCTTTGCCATCTAATTATTGTATTTCTTGTTAAACTTGCTTTACGCAAATTAACCATAAAGCCATCCTTGTTTAAGCTGGCATGAATACTATGTGCATACATTTCTCTCACGACTTCTTGAGTACTTTATGTACTCACGGCTTTATGCCCTTTGTTGATCAGGTCAATGAGAAGAACCGAGGAATTGTTGAGTACTATGAAGAAGGCTACTTTGAAGACTTTGCGATCTAGGTCCGTCCTCCACTCGATTGCTGTGGGCATGTCGATTGGGTCCCACGTATTTTGAGATTTCATTGCCGGATACTCTGTTGTTGCTAAGCCACGTGAGGCGACTTTTGTAGAACCTTGACCATAAGGTCTTTCTTTGTTTTAATTAATATTACTTTATGCCTTCATTAGTTAAATCGTTGAATGGTTATGAATGCATCATTGTTTATGCTTGTGCAAGCTAGCTCGATCATGGGACTAGCTTGGTATGCACAGAGGGTCTCGGGGTTGTGTGACACCCGGGGTCCCGACACTTATCAAGCCCACTTTCCAACGGATCTAACTTTATCTTCAAATACCATTCAATCCAGTCACAATCATCAAAACAATCTGTGTCTATTTTTGAGCCCGAGTCAAAAGGGTGCTTCGCCACCTCCACTTAGGCCCATGTGCCTTGTAACCCTAGGGGCGTGCGTCCACTTCCCTGGCCACTACCCCTGGTCGTCTTCCCATATAGGAGCTGCCTCCTCCCTTTGCTAGAACTTACATTTCGTTGAGTTTTGATTTAGCCATTGTGCAAACTTCTGTTCTTCAGTTGTGTCGGACGACCACCTGTCAAGACACCCTTCGGGATCTCACCTTTGTTTTTTTAAATACCATCTACACTAAAATCTTATTGGAAATATTAGATTGTCTATATCTTATCACCATGTCTTTGTCCGCGATAGCCATCATCACGACATCCGGCACAGCTTGAGATATGGCGGTGAGAGCTTCAATGTCCTTCTCTTCTCCGCCCGACGACCCTTCGCCCTTGATTGCCGCCCACACACCAAGATGGCGTAGGATGATCTTCATCTTTACGGCCCACACACCGTAGTTCGTGTCGCTCAGCATTGGATAATGCATGGCGAAAACCTTACTGTTTGGGCGTCCGCCACCACGGCGCCACCATGATCATCGAGACTGCCACTCCTTGGCGTTTTGTTCGGCGACTCGTCACGCGCCATCACCTTGCTCTGATACCAATTGTTGGCTACGGCCAAGGATCAAACTCACGTGAAAGATGAACTTAACACTCACAGGAACACTTGGAACAAACACACAGGAGAGCACAAGTTTTTGCGGCGACGTACGCCCTTTTGGCTTTTCTCTGTTATTTGATCACTTCTTGAACCAACAGGATACACGGCTAAAATAGCCTTGCTCACATGCATCACGGGGCAACTCTTGCCCGGTCTCATGCGCGCGCTTCGCCGCGTATCCGCGGCTTCGAGCCACGAACTCATCTGTTGCCACGTGCGCCGCATGAACCGGTCCACTAACGACCTCAAGCCACGCCTCCAAGCGTGCCCAACTAACATGCGGCGACTAATACTACTCTGCCGTATACCTGCAACACATGCAACTCCTAGAAGCTAGCTAACAACCTGCTGAAGACGCACTCCACTATCATGTGCAACACACGCACATTCTAACTTGCTAACTAGCCTGTTATTGACCAACTAATGTGACTAACACATCTATCCTATATGCGACATTACGTACATGACACATGCATGAATTAAAGAAACACATACAAATCAAGATTAGTGCTAACATATTTCCCCCTAATCTTGACTTGCGTACTCTATGCATCATCACAGGAGACATGGCTCGTCGTCCGCCGTCGCGAGCAAAGCCTGTTCCTTCTTCGGTTTGCAGCACTCGCTAGCAAAGTGCCCACGAACTCCGCAGTTGTAGCACTTGCCTTTCTTGCCATTCGACTTGCGCTCGCTATTGTAGGAGTCGCTGCTCGTGCCGTCGTCATCGTCGCAGCCACGCCCGCCACTGCGGCCACCACCAGCCTTGCCGTGACCACCACCACGGTTGTGGTTCTTCTTTTCTTTGAGTGAGAGACTCTCCCACTGTGCACGTGTGAGCAACAAATGCTCACCCTCCTGTTCACATCGCCGGCCCTTCAAGGATTCCTCATATGCCCTTAAGCGCCCGATCGCCTCCGCCACGGACATCTTCGACACATCGCCCCATTGCTCGATGGTGCCAACAATGTGAAGAAACTTATCGGGACAAAGACCAAAAGCTTCTCCACAGCAAGACCGCATCCTTCACCTTGGCTCCAAGAGAACGCATCTCCCCCACCATTGTGGTGAGCTTCGGTGAGAATTCCGCAATAGTTTCAGAATCCTCCATGTACAAGCGATCAAATTGCCTCTTCAATGCTTGTAGTCACGCCTTCTTGACTCGATCTTCGCCGACATTCATCTTCTCAATGGCCTCCCAAGCTTCCTTCACCGTGTCTTTGTCCGCGATAGCCATCATCACGACATCAAGCACGGCTTGAGATATGGCGGTGAGCTTCAATGTCCTTCTCTTCTCATGCCGCGACCCTTAAGCCCTTGATTGCCGCCACACACCAAGATGGCGTGGGATGATCTTCATCTTTACGGCCCACACACCGTAGTTCGTGTCGCTCAGCATTGGATAATGCATGGCGACAACCTTGCCTGCTGGACGTGCCGCCACCACGGCGCCACCATGATCATCGAGACTGCCACTCCTTGGCGTTTTGTTCGGCGACTCGTCACGCGCCATCACCTTGCTCTGATACTAATTATTGGCTCACTCATCGAGCGGCTTCTTTGCCGAAGTGTCGACCTTTGCCGAGTGCTTTTATCGGGCACTTTCGGCAAAGAGGCTATTCTTGAGTGCGGATAGAAAGAACTCGGCAACATATGACACTCGGCAAAGGCAGAGGTTTGCCGAGTGCCGAGCACTCGGCAAACAATTACACTCGGCAACTATAAGGTTTGCCGAGTGTCTTCTCCTGACACTCGGCTAAGGGCACCGCCGTTAACGGCCGGCAGCCGCCGTTAACCCTTTGCCGAGTGTCTTCTCCTGACACTCGGCAAAGAGGCTCATTTGCCGAGTGTCTTCACCTGACACTCGGCAAAGAACCTGATTTGCCGAGTGCCATTGTTTAACACTCGGCAAATAATTTTTTTTTGCCACTTTTGACCATAAACTTTTACTGCAGTCCTCATACAATACACGTACTCCATGTTCCAATGTGGCACATTTCTCGGACTTGTTCTATATTTCTTTAATTTATTTCAATTAATTGAATTTTCTTGGATAATTCAAATTATAACTGCTAGTCATTCGAATAATGAAAAAAAATGAATGGAAAAATGATATTCATGTTATTTAGTATAATGTGAGGCAGTAACCAGGAACAGACCACAAATTTCGAACATCTTGTTCACGAAACATGACCACGAACTTGCGGTTGAGTTGTTTTTAAATTGTATAAAAAGCAAACGAAGTCCGAAAATCATGAAACTTGGGAAGATGTCATGATATCATATGTGGAGGTTGTGATAAAAATTTGAGAATGTTTCGCAAGTTATCACGTCATGATGCTTGCAAACAGAAGAATCTCAGAAGAAGTTGTCACGTATTCTTACGTAACTTGTCTTTGTCGACCTATAACTTTCGGGTAATGGAATTTTCTTGACCATAATATCTTGTGTTCATCCGGTGGTATTTAGGGTTAGGATTTTCTATTACGTTTTCTTGGTTGTTGAGTCTGTCAGTGGTCCCGCAATTGTGATCAGAAAGTCTTTTGAGTCATGAGCCTATGTCCCACAGGTAAAGTGCAGTATTGATGTTTGGAGCTTGTGGCCATGCAGAATGCTACGGAGCTTTACTTGATGTGTGATAGCAGCCTAAAGAGTGCAAACCAACAAACAGGAGTTCGAAAGGCCCAGTGGCATGCATATGTAGGTACAGTGCTAGTTTGCAAGAATTAAGAGAGAGGAGGCCTTCCAAATGAGATGATGCAAGCGTAGAAAGGAGATAACTAAGGCAGTATATATATGAGCAGTGCAGTGCTATTAACCTAATATGTATGTATGATCAATTAAGCTTGTTTTTGCCATCTGCTCAATAGGTTTGCTCCTAAAAACTTCCCTTTTGCAGACTCAACTACTGTTTTTTCCTGCTAAGATATATATGTTGAAAACAAATTGGTTTGACAACCAGTCTTCTATGCAATTCAACAGCACACAAACAGATAGATGTAAGCAGATCATAATTTAGAAGAGTATGTCTTTATAGATAGATATATGGATAAATTAGGCGAAATAGTACATAAAGTGATGCATGGTTCACATCCCCAGCGGATAGATGATCTAGTTTTTTTAAAAAAGCGTAGATAGAATGATCTAGTTCACATAATCGGATAGCATATAGAGTTTGGTTGACAATAGTTGGTTGGATCAATTTTTTAAGAGGCGCTGCGGCAGATCTCCTCCTCGAGTACGCTTCACCTTGGTGATGTAGTCGCTCATGGCTTCCTCCTTCGATTTGCTCGCAAACATCTCAAAACGTTAGCAAACTATGGTGCAAGCGTGCAATAGTACTTGAGTAGGCAGCGAGATCTGCGGTTGTGAGTTGTGACGAGATATGAGGATCTGAGAGGTATATGGACCTTCAACAGCCTTCCATGCATCCCATTTGACCCTGTCCCTCAGGTTGAATATGCCAGGCCGAGCTACACAAGATTATATATAAAAAAAGTACTTGTAAATATGATTGTGGAGAAAAATGTCTTTGTAAACACAAAACACAATAACATGTTCACATGCGAAGTTAATGGCAAGACATATGTACCATGATTCTTCTTTGAGGCAAAACATGCTTTTAGCTTCTTACTAGTAATGTTTTTCATCATTTGCTTTTAAATAGTTTATGTTTACTTCATTTATTGGTTAGCCAATATATCCAGTTATTTCTTATTTGAGAGAGCCACAGTATTTTCGTTTTGTCTATTGGCGACCTGTTAACAGAATGAAACAACTTATTCTGTATGGATTAGTGCATGGTTGAATTAAGTCATCCAGAATGGATGCATTTAAGCAGTGTGCGGTTTAGGTGTTTGAGTAGGTCTTTGGATCTGGATGTCCCGAGATGGTTTTTTTGTCATTTTGGTTGGCTGAATAATATCTAGGTCTATAATTTGGTTCCACGAGGGAATCCTAGATAATGTCATTAATTAGCTATGCATATTACCCAACCAACGAACATGACACCATCAAATACTGTTTTAGCCCTTTGATTGGGTAGTATTTGAGTCTAGGTAGCTGCTCTGTAGTGTAGCTTTTGTGCAAGGTACATCTGTGCAAGGGAGTTCCCTTTAATCTCGTCGATCGTGTGTGCGTGTGTGTTTGAGAGAGAGAGAGCATACAAATTAGGTGTAAGTTAAGGAATGCGGCACCAATGACCATCTTGCCTTTTATTTTGTCCCTATATAGCTAGTAGATCGAGGTGGGGAGGCGATGATAGATTGTTGAATTCCAAAATTGGCGTGCCACAAGCATATATTTCTTCTTCTTGTCTCATAATATATGGCACTGACACATTCCAGCACGGAGGCTAATAAGGTGTTGTTCCACTTTACCTTAAAAGGTTTAACATCTCTTACTGGTTGGATACATCTATGAGAGCCTTTTCATACCTATGAGAGTCTGGTTTTCTTGATGTTCATGTTGCCATGGAATTCCTAGACAAAGGGACAGAGTGGTCAGAGGCCGTGCAAAGAACCAATAGTTGTGCCCTAGCTGTAGCTCTGGCATATCAGCTACTTATCTCATTTCGCATATCGGCTTTCCGGACGAGTGGTCCGTGGCACTCCGGCGTGTAGCTCTGGCGTACCAGGCGAAATCACAGGCGTACTCGAGAATGAACCTGGCGAGCATTCCCAAATATGTGATTTGGGTGGACTCGAGCGGATCTCGGCGTGCTGGGCGCGTGGATCCGAGGATAGATGTAGGTTCGCACTCGAGGCAAGCTCGAGCGATCCCAAACACAATGGTTTTGGGCGGTCTCGAAACGGGATCTCGGCGTGGTGAGCACGATAGACTCGGGTAGTATAGGATTTGGATCTTTTGCATCTCTTTGTTTCTTGGTGTTATTTGCTTATCGTGTATGGCATAACAACTCACCCTGGGTTAGTCTACATTAGATAAATATGATACACTCTTGGTTGGAGATGCTACTTAAGAATGCAAATGAGTATTAATAATGAATAGTATTGTGCATTATGTTTTTGATGTCTCTCTTTTGAACATTTCTTGAAATAATAGTGACATTGTATAATTTTTCAGCATTGTATGACCCAATTTTTGCAAATAGTTTATTCATAGTAATGTTCATTAGAATGTTTTCCTGACCAAGTTATGTTTGGTGCTAGAATGCGAAGGTGAAAGAAACATTCCCTTAATGCAACTTGTGCTTATATTTCTTATATTTATAAAAGATTACTTCATTGTTAGAACCTTGTTATATATTAAGGGGGGATGAGTGCTTATTATTTGATAGAGTTCCACATGTGCATGTCGGCCATCGTGCCGTTGGTTTTCTTGCAGGTTTTGGAAACCTCACCGTGCAGGGGAGGTGCTGCCGAAATTTTGTATTGACAGTTTTATGTTTCTTTTTTTGCAGAGAAGAGCCAGTCGGAGCGGCGCCGGAGTACCTCGGCGACCCCGATCGCCTTCCTCGCCATGCTGGTTGCACACACCGCGTCGCCTGCCATCGCACCGACCCGCCACGGCCCGCTTAGCTTTGACTCCACCGCCACCCTAGGTATAACATATATATCACTTGGTTAGGCGTAACCTAGTTAGGCGTCTCCCGTTCGAAAGAGATACGGTTGAAAATATGCAGATCTTTGCATATCTATAACCGTATCTGCTTCAATAATCCACGTTTTTGACGGCCGAGGATGCGTAGATGGGGTTAGTTTAGTGGTCTACTCGATCCGTGACGAGTTTCGCGACATCTCCCCGTTGTTCTCCTGATACACAATCTCCCTGCCAGGACGTGTATTTGGAGAACAGCGGGGAGGTGCTGCCGAAATTGTCTCGGATAGGAGTAGAGCATGGAAACTAACCTCATGTACGCATCCTTGGGTGGGATTAGGACCTATCTTCACCTATTAGATAGGAGAAAGATCGTGTAGATGCATTTGATTCTTATATTACTCCACGATATGTTAGAGGATGGATGACCGTGAGTGGATGTACACGGCCGCTCAAGTCGAGGTTCGTTGTCCGATGAATGGATTGAGAAGACCGATGCTTTCTTGAACTAGCATTTGCCAAGGTTAAAGGAGCGCGTGCCACTTGGTGTCCTGCGGCAAATGTGCAAACACGCGTCGACAAACAAAGGAGGTCATGGGTAAACATCTTTGCAAGTTTGGATTCTGGCGGACTATACGGTGGATCTACCACGGTGAATCCGATCGTATGAGAGAGGAGGTCGTGAGACCACGCGTCGAGGATTATGATCTTGATGGCGGGGTAGGAGACATGTTAAATGACTATCATGAAGCACACTTATTTGAAGGGCGTAGGGAGGAGGAGCCGAGGCAACCGCAAAGCGTATTACGACATGTTGTCTCGCGACACGAAACCCCTTCACGGCGATCGAAGGTTTCTCAACTAGATGGCATTGGACGCGTAATGGCCTTGAAGTCCCGGTTTAGCTTGAGTCGAGGCGCCTTGATGCTATGTTGATAGCTTTTGGCGGCATGCTTGGGAGGTCACGATACGCCAAAGAGCATGTACGAGTCAAAGAAACTCCTTCGTGCACTTAAGATGCCATATGAGCGGATACATGCTTGTCCGAAGGGTGCATCCTATTTAGGAAAGAACACGCGGAAGCAAAGCATCGCGTGCAAAGTGTGGATCCTCTAGGTTCCCGGAGGTAGACTCGGTGATGGTCGAAGAGGCGACTTGCGATCCCGTGAAAATCCTACGGTACCTTCCGTTCATACCGAGGATCCAACGGCTATACATGACCGAGGAAACCGCGAAATGATGACATGGCACAAAAATGGGCGTCGATACAATCACGAGAAGTCGTACATCCATCCGATGGTGAAGCATGGACCCACTTTGATGTGATTCATCGTGAAAAAGGCAGAGGCTCGTAATGTGCGTGTTATACCGCAGCAGATGGGTTCAATCCTTATGGAATGATGGCCGCCCCATACACTTGTTGGCCCGTGTTCGTTATCCCCCTCAATCTCCCCCCCGGCGTCCTCTTCCAACGACAGAACATATTCTTGTCGTTGATAATTCCTGAACACCCGGGGAATAATATGGGTGTGTTCATGGAGCCTGTGATTGATGAATTGGTCCGTGCTTGGGAGGAAGGGGTATGGACATACGACCGAGCTACAAAGAGAAACTTCAAAATGCATGTTTGGTACCACTACTCCCTGCATGACTTCCCGGCGTATGGGATATTCTGCGGCTGGTGTGTTCACGGGAAGTTCCCATGCCCAGTATGCAAGGCAGCTCTGAAGTTCATTTGGTTGCTGAAGGGTGGCAAGTATTCTTCGTTCGACAAACATCGACAATTCCTCCCTCTTGACCATGCATTCAGACGAGACATCAAGAACTTTACGAAAGGTGTCGTAGTTATAGACCCTGCACCGCAGATGATGACCGGTGCCGCGGTTCGTTCTCAGATAGATGCTCTCGAGGTCAATCAAGAAGGTGGTTTTGTGGGATATGGTGAGCAACATGCATGGACTCATAAGTCGGGCTTGTTGAGGCTCCCCTATTTTGATGACCTTCTTCTTCCACATAACATTGATGTAATGCACCTTGAAAAGAATGTCGCCGAGGCACTTTGGGCAACAATCATGGACATTCTGATAAGACAAAGGACAACATTAAGGCTAGAGTGGATCCGCAGCGTTATGCGATAGACCAAAGCAAGAATTGAAGCCTCCTAGGCGGCGGGGCGTGGAGAAAGCCTAAGGCCAATTCGTCTTGACTAGGCCCCAAAGGAGGAAGTACTAGAATGGTTCCAAGCGTTAATGTTCCACGATGGGTATCAAATAACTGAGGAGGGAGTGAACTTATCTACTATGTGAATCAATGGGCTCAAGAGTCATGACTACCACATATGGCTTGAGCGGCTTCTTAGGTGATGGTTCGAGGCTATGTCCTCGAGCATGTCGGCTAGTCTTTGGCGAGTTGAGCAATTTCTTCCGACTTTGTGCCAAGGAGTTATCTCGGACCGTGATTGCGGACTTGGAAAGAATGGCACTGTGTTGCTCTGTAAGTTGGAGAAGATCTTTCCACCCGCTTCTTCAATCCGATCAACATTTGATTTTGCACCTCCGTATGAGGCACGAATGGGGGCCGTCTTGGTAAAGTTGGTGCTATCAATTGAGAGATGTCTAAAGGTTCATCGAACTAAATGTAAAAATAAATGCAAAATTGAGGCTTCCGTTGCGAGGCATACATTTTGGAGGAGGTGTCAAACTTCACAACAACGTACTATGGTGACAACCTTCCTAGCGTGCACAATCCACCCCTCGTTACAATCTTTGGCGAAAATGAATCGAACCTCGGCATTTTCCGAGGGCAACTTTCGAAGTGCAAGTGATCGACCCCAAGACCTTGAAACATGAAGAGTGGCGCACTATCATGCTATATGTGTTGAACAACCTTTCAGAAGTGGAGCCGTACATGCGGTAAGTTGTCAACAAACTTGTTCTCGAGTAGTCACTATTCTCGCATCCAACCCCTTGTTTCTCGTTAGTGCGGGAATTTCATCATCAATTCAAGCGTGAATCAAGGGAACCTACCCGCAGAAGTGAGACCCTTCTTAGGCGAGTGCGGAAATGGAATGCCGATTTCATTTCTTGGTTCAAGCGAAGGTCTTGTCAATTTAGCTCGTACTTAGTTTGACATTACAAGTTGCTCGTGCAGGCGAATAATATAACGAACTATCCTCGCTTGAGCTTGCGGGGCCAAACCGATCGTCTATGAGTGCCGAGTTGAGACAGGTTGCCGATGGTCGTGCCTATAGGGTAAGCTCATTTACATTATGGCGTGAATGGATATCGCTTTCACACAACAAGACATGAGCAGAGTCGCCCAATCGAAGAACCACAAATACCGAGTTTTTACGCTTTGGCCTTGATGGGGTCGAGTATTATGGAAGAATTGAAGAAATATCTGAACTCACGTTTCATGGTTGCAAACCTCTTAATCTGTCATATTCAAATGCCATTGGTTTGATCCTCGAAGTAACGAGACGGACCCTAATCTTGGGCTAGTCGAAATTCGGCATCATCCGTCTTACCAGAGGCGATGTGTATATTGTGGCTCAACAGGCCACGCAAGTTTATTATCTCTCATACAGTGCCAAAAAGGCGACCGTCTTAAGGCTTGGGATGTTGTGTACAAGGTATCGCCACACGGTAAACTACCCGTCCCAAACAATGAAGATTACAACTTTGACCCAAACACATATGACGGAGAGTTCTTTCAAGAAGAGGGGCTAGAAGGAGTTTTGAGATAGACTTAACCGGGCGATCGGAATGGAAGTAGACAATGAAAGGGTTGTTGACGAGGACGCCGGAGATGAGGTTCAAAATGTGAAGGACTTAGAATTACTTGGCGATTACATTTACGCAATGACAAATGATGAAAACATTGCTCCTTTGAATAGTGTTGATTATATGGACATGGTGATAGTGATGATGAGACTTATGATCCGGCTAATCCGATCATTCGATTATTTCTAATACATGTAATACTTTGTTATTTTCTAATTATGTTTTGTTTATTTTGCATCTCTTTCTAAGTACGTCTTGTTTAGTTGTGCTTATTGGTTTACTCTTTTTAATTGCGGTGATTGAACAAAGATGGTGGGCGGTATGAGGCGTAAGGTCGCTTTACAAAAGACGGCCCGATCTGGTGGCGGTCGGGGAGAGGAGTAGGAGGAGCGGGAGTAGCGGCGGGAGGAGCGGGAGAAGGAGCACTCTTGAGGGGGAGGCGGGAGGAGGAGCGGAGCGGAGGAGGAGGCGGGCGGGAGCAGGAGGAGGAGCGGAGGAGGAGGAGGAGGAGGAGGCGGCGGGGTTCCGCTTCCTCAGTTCGTCAGGTGTCTGGTTGCGAGGTCCTCGACCCTCCCGAGGCGACCGATACCTCGTGAGAGGCGCCCACGATTCAACCCACTGGGGCTAGGTAAGTAACTTTAGATGTTATCACTACTTTTCATTTGATATGTTGAAAATCACAATAGAAACTAATAATTTATCTTAATCACTTGGGCGGGGTTGGGCGCTTGTGGCTGCGGTGATCACAAGCGCCATGTCAATGGCATCCTGGGTCTTTGTGCGAGGCTACACTTCCTGGCTGGTTGAGTTTGGCGGAGGCGAGGCCGGCCTACGTGGGACCACTCGTCGCCTTCCCGATTTACGGATCGGGATGGCGGTATTCGCCAACAAGGCGCGCGGTGTGGCCGAGTGTGGGTAAGTCTTCCTCGCACTACATTGCTCAATACATCGCATTCATTGGACATTCTTGAAATAATGACCGGATACATCGCGTCTATATGCGAGATTTCTTGGATGCGGGAGGATATGAGGCCAAGGCGGCTAGTGTGGCTCACAAAGCACGTTATAAACTCGTGAAGGACATGCATTACGAGGCGCAGCGTCGAGCCATCGTAACATACAACGCTACCTACCTTGGTTGAAGATCAACAAAACTCAAGCAAGAAACATGAGGTGACAGGAAGAATACATACGGTAAATATAGAACATTAATACTTGATTTTTACGAGATTAAATGCGCTTAATTTGATCTTCTTATATGTCATATACTTGATGGCGTGTAGGTGCCTCCGTGGTAGTGCGCCACATCTCGATCTTTGAGCACGGATGGTGGACAAGTGGTGCGCCGCCGAGTGGGAGGAGACGCAACGCTTGCCGGAGCGGCGTTTGATGATTCCAGTGCACCACACCATCAAGGCAATCGTAGCCTCGGCGAATTCGGCGGCTACATGGGTGCGCAATTCATTTCTTTATTATAACGCTCAATTCGCATAATTTCTAATCATCTTGCTGTTTTTTCGCGATCGTCGTCACATGGTGGCCACCTTGCTCGATTCAAGGCATGGGCTTTGGCCCACAAGGGCAAGGCGACGTCCGACGTCGACTACAACCCGAGGACCCACCTCGGTGTCTGAAGAATGCGACCGTCCACGGCCGCCTCGGTGAGTACACATCGATGGCAAGGGCGGTCCATGGGCGAGAGTGCGATCCGAGCACCGGGATCTTGATGGAGAAGTCGTCATGAGGGTGGGAGGAGGCAAGAAGCATGGGCGATCTTGGATTGGCGACAACACACTCGACACGGCCACTACTCCCACTCTCTCCCAGATTCGATCAAGGAGCACGAGCTCAATCCGACCATACGCCCACAAAGGACACCGCACAATCCGGATGGAGGCACTCCGTGTTATTTCTGTTTTATTAAATGCGTTCATTAATTTTTACATACCTTTGCTTTGCATTGTAACATTGGGGTGGAATATTGTAGGCCCAGCTGGAAGAAGAGAAGAGGCTACGGGAGGAGATGGCGGCGAGGATGGAGGCCGATCGCCAGAGGAATGAGGCCAGCGAGAGGAATGAGGCCGAGCGGAGGAATGATGCCGGCGGCAGAGGATGGAGCAGATGTTTGATGGATGCAAAGTCTTGGCGAGAGGATGGGTCAACCTCGCCACCGCAGCTATTCCCTCCACCTCCTCCTGCAACTACTCCTGTGAGTTTGCCTTCTCTACCTTGAGCTCTTTACTTACCATGTTTATTGCTTTCGCTTATGCTTTGCTTTACCTTAAATCTTGTCTCACACATGCAATCTCTTCTCCTTTGTGCAGAATCAATCGGCGGCTTCGAATGATGTGCCTCGTGACTCATCACATCAGTCGGGGTGGCCAACTTGGTGAATGATGGACTATATGTGATATATTGTGACTTGTGATATGTGATATATTGTGACGTGTCGTGATATATGTGATATATTGTGACTTGTGGTGATATATTGTGACTTGTGGTGATATATGTGATATATTGTGACTTGTGGTGATATATGTGATATATTGTGACTTGTGGTGATATATGTGATTACTTGTGGTGATTACTTGTTGATATATCTGTGATATTGTGACTTGTTTGAGTGGGGTGCAATAAACAATTAAAATAGTCAGTTTTTGGCCACTTTGCCGTGCGGCAAAAGGAGGCTTTGCCGAGTGTCATAGTAAAAACACTCGGCAAAGTAACGTTTCTGAGCATTCTAGTAAAGCCAAGTTTGCCGAGTGTCATGATAATGACACTCGGCAAAGAGTAAGAGTTTGCTTGAGTGTCGTGATAATGACACTCGGCGAAAGTCTCGCTTTCTTGAAAGTGTCATTATCACGACACTCGGCAAGAGTAATAGTTTGTCGAGTGTCATTATCACGACACTCGGCAAAGTAATAGTTTGCCGAGTGTCATTATCACGACACACCGGCAAGCGATAACTACTTTGCCGAGTGTAATGGTAAAAACACTCGGCAAAGTCTGACTCTTTGCCGAGTGCCATTCCGTCCTAGCACTCGGCAAACCACGCCGTCACCGTGTTCTCACCGTCCACCACATTTGTTTGCCGAGTGTAAACCGGCAAGACGGCAAATCCGTTGTCGAGTGCTCGATGAAAAGCACTCGGCAAAGAGCTTTTTGCCGTCAGAAACTATGCCGTGTGAGATATGCCGTGGGTGGCACTCGGCAAAGGATTCTTCGGAGATTCTTCGGTTTGCAAGCATCGTACGTGACAACTTGCGCGAAACCTTCTCAAATTTTTATCACAGCCTGCACATATGATATCATGACATCTTGACAAGTTTCATGATTTTCGGACTTCGTTTGCTTTTTATACAATTTAAAAACAACTCGACCGCAAGTTCGTGGTCATGTTTCGTGAACAAGATGTTCGAAATTGGTGGTCTGCTTCTCAGTTCTGACCTCACATTATACTAAATAACATGAATATAATTTTTTCCATTCATTTTTTTTCATTATTCGAATGACTAGCAGTTATAATTTGAATTATCCAAGAAAATTCAATTAATTGAAATAAATTAAAGAAATATAGAACAAGTCCGAGAAATGTGCCACATTGGAACATGGAGTACCAGGTATTGTATGAGGACTGCAGAAAAAGTTTGGAGGTCAAAAGTGAAAAAAATATGGTTTGCCGAGTGTCATATGTTGACACTCGGCAAAGGAGCCTCTTTGCCGAGTGTCACGAGAAGACACTCGGCAAAGAATTTTAATTTTTTTTTAAAAAAAAACCCCTCTTTGCCGAGTGCGGATCGGGGCACTCGGCAAAGACAAGATTAACCCTCGCCGCCCGGCCCACACACCCGCACACTACCGCACGGCAGTATGCCACTTGTGCCGCGCCGCTACGCCCCACGCTGGCCGCCCATCGCCGCTGCCCTTGCCTCGCCGACGCTGCGTTAAACCGCCGCCCCATGCTTGGCGGCGCCGCGCCGCCGCCGCGCCGAGCGCGAACCAGAGCATGCTGCCGCCCGCTCCGGCGCGCCCGAAACGCCTTGCTGCCGCGCTCCGCCGCTCCGGCGCGCCCGGCACGCAGCGCCGCCGCCGCTCCGGCCGCGCCCGCGCTCGCCGCCCGCTCCGACGCGCCCGACCAGCGCCGCCGCCGCTCCCTCGCGCTCCATGCGCCGCAAACCAGCCAACGTCGCCGCCCGCTCCTCGGCCGCCGCCGCCGCCGCCCGCTCCGCCGCGCCGCCGCTACTTCATATTCATGTCGGTGAGAACTTAGCGGTTTTACACCTACGTGTATCTTGTCATCTCCTGTGCATGAAGTTTGAAAGGATGGTGATTTGTTGATATGTTTGACATTGGCATAGGAATTCTTGAATTTGGTTGTCAGGAATTTAGGATTGCAGTGTTCAATAATGATACCATGGTGTGCAGATGAAATCATGATGATGTGGGTGTGAGGCATATGGTGCCATTTTCTTAGTATGTTTAGCACATAATCACAGTGTTATTCCACGATAGATGATTTAGATCATTTAGTGATGGAATTCTGTAACATTTTTTTCTCAAACACATGCAACTCGATGAGTCTTGAAGCTTTTAGGTGGAAAACTTGAGGATATATCAGGATGATTTAATGAGAGTCAGATTTGAATCTCAATGCATGCTTGGCTAAGAAAAGAGGAATTGTGGATCTCTTCAATAATTCGTAGTTTGATTAGACAATACTTTCATAACACAGGAAGGCGACATTAGTATATCAAATGTCACGGTTACACCGATTCGAGAGTGATCACACTATGTTGAAAATGCTAAACAAAAGCCTCATATTCTACAAGTGGATTGTCTTTGTTTCTTTGGATAAATGTGTCGATGGAAAACCATTGCTTCAACTCAAGTGCTCTTTTTTCTAATGCTAGTCAAGTAGTGTTATTACCATATATGCGTTATAGAAATACTTCAATTTTTGACCACTCACGTCGCCCCGTCTTTGCGGTCGGGCCGCGGTATTCAACAACAAAGCGGGCGGGTGAAGCAAGAGTGGGTAAGTCTTCCTCGCACTACATTGCTCAATACATCGTATTCATTGGACATTCTTGAAATAATGAATGGATACATCGTGTTTGTATCACGAGATTTCTTTAGATGCGGGACGGACATGAGGCGGGGCGGATGCGGTGGCTACCAAATCTTGCAAAAAACTCATCGTGGACATGCATTACGGTAGCGCATCCAGTAGCCGTCGTAACTTACCGCGGACCGTCCTTGGAGCGAAGGTCACCAAAGGGACGCAAGAACCATGGCGTGACCGGGACCCGATACTGCAGTAAATCACGAACATTATCTTGATTCATTACGAGATTAAGTAGGCATAATTTCATCTTACGATATGTCATGTACTTGATGGCTGTAGATGATTCCTTATTGGTGCGCCGCGCATCCCGATCTTTGAGAGCAGATGGTGCACAAGTGGTGCTCACGCGAGTGGAGGAGACGCACAACTTATGCGGGAGCGGCGTTTGATGATGCAGTGTAGCACACCATCAAGGTAGCCGCAACCTCGTGGATCTGCGAAACATGGGTACGCGAATTCATTTATTTATTCTAGCGCTCAATGCGCATGATTTCTAATCATCTTGCTGTTTTCGCGATCGGCGTCACATGGTGGCGACCTTGCTCCATCTTCAAGGCATTTGCTATGGCCCACAAGGGCAAAGCGACGTCCGCGTCGACTACAACCCGGAGGGCGGGCCCGAGCGTCTGAGAATGCGACCGTCCACAACCGCCTTAGTGAGTACACATCGATGGCAAGGGAGGTCCATGGGCGATGCGATCCGAGCACCGAGGACCTTGATGGAGAAGTCGTCATGAGGGTGGGGAGGCAAGAAGCATGGGCGATACTACATTGGCGACGGCGCCAATCGACTCGGCCGCTACTCCCGATCTCTCCCAGTTCGAACAAGCGGCCGAGCACGAGCCCGACCATACGACCTCGGCGGACACTTCACACCACGGGTGGAGGCACTCGAGGTTATTCTGGTTTATTAAATCGTTCATTGGTTTTCATACCTTTCCTTTGCATTATTGTAACATTGGGGTGAATATATTGTAGGCCAGTGGAACAAGAGAGGAGGATCTGAGGCGGTCTGCAGGCGAAGATGGAGAGGGTGGAGGCGGCGGGACGCCGGCGAGGCCGGCGGCGGAGGATGGCGGAGATTCTTCAGTACATGCAAAGTCTTGGCGCCGCTACGGGTGTACCTCCGCCACCTTCGCTATTCGCTCCACCTCCACCTCCTCACTATTCTACTCCTGTGAGTATAAATGTTTTAGTTTGTATGTTCATGCTTACGGTCAAACCTAGTGGAGTATGAAAGTTTTATTCATGTATGGTATATATTTATCTTGTCTCACACATGCAATCTCTTCTCCTTTGTGCAGAATCAATCGGCGGGATCGAACGATCCTCATGCTTCAGTGAATCCTTCACCAAATCAGTCTCATTGGCCATCTTAGTGATACTACTTGTGGTTGTTAATGGTACTTCTATTTGCAATTATGGTTGTAGATGATGGAGCACTTGGATTACTTGTGAAGTTATTTGTGATATATTGTGAGACATGTGACGTTTGTGATATATATGTGGTGTTGGTGATATATATGTCTTTGTTGATGATATATATGTGATGTTGATGATGTTTGTTATATATATATCTTACATTTTGTTTGGATGGGATGTAAAACAACGAGACATGTGACGTTTGTGATATATATGTGGTGTTGGGATATATATGTGCTGTTGATGATATATATGTGATGTTGATGATGTTTGTTATATATGTATCTTCTGTTTGTTTGGATAGGATGTAAAAACAACTAAAAAGGCTATTTTAGATCACTTTGCGAGTGCAATGGCCATGACACTCGGCAAAGTGACCATCTTTAGAGTGCAAAGGCATTGCACTCGGCAAACATCGCCAATTTGCGAGTGCCACGGGCGGGCACTTCGGCAAAGCATGGTCACTTTGCCGAGTGTCATGGCCATTGCACTTTCGGCAAGAGCTGTTGCGAGTGCCGCGGGCGGGCACTCGGCAAACATGGCTGTTTACCAGTGTCCTCGGTGGCACTTCGGCGCGAACTGACACTTTGCCGAGTGTTTGATTCATTGGCACTTTCGGCAAAGGCGTCGTCATGGCGCTCGCCGTCCGGCCACTTTCTTTGCCGAGTGTTCGGTTAGCACTCGGCAAAGCCTTTGCCAGTGCCCGATAAAGTGCACTTTCGGCAAAGGGTCTTTGCCGATAAAGCTGTTTACCGGCGCCCTTTGCTGAATGTAGCACTCGGCAAAGCCTTTGCCGAGTGTAGCACTCGGCAAAGCCTTTGCCGAGTGTATATCGGCCTGTGCCGAGTGCCTCGGCAAAGAAGCTGTCTCCGGTTGTGTATATTCGGAACAATCCGATCTAAATACGAGCTCATCCACCTAATCAAACACCATTAGTCCAATGCACCGACTGATCCACTTGATCGAGCAATTGCACAGCACACGCGGCTGCCAAAATATTAGTCAGTTCCCTAGAACGCACGACTCATGAAATGCCTGATTCGTGCATGCATGTGCCGGTGCATGTGGTGTACGTGTGTCGTCTCCGCCGTTTGTCCCGAACAGAAATAGGCTACGTCCATCCTAAATTTTATTATCGATCTCTTATTACAGAAGCATCCATCGAGAAGTAATAATTAATAAGCTGCATTCCTCTTCTGTTGCAACTGTATAGTACCAATCTATTGTTGAATCGTCAATATTGATCTAATGTTTTAATTTGTTGTTGTTGTTGTGAAATGCAACACGTTGATAGAGAAGTAATATTTTGTAGTTTAGCTATAAGTAGCAGACATGCAGGAAGATACTAGGAATAAAAGCACTAATTAGTACACATGCTTACATAAGAAGATAATTTGAAAGAACTAGGCGGTACATAATAGATAGCACTAAAGTAGCAGGCATCATCCTCTTAAGGACACCAACAATTTAATGAATTAACTAAAAAACTATAGTACATGATACATTATCGCTGTACTGCATGCATACTACTCCCTCCTCGGATAATACATCACCAATTCATGTTGCTTTTTTCGTGCATCACTATAATTTGAAGTATCATTGCCCATCGTATTGAGAATCTATTTCAACATGTCTACCTTCGCCTCCTCTTTTGCAGCTTCTGCCATTTTTGTCGTTTCTTCTGATCTTTTTGCTATTGTTTCACGATAAAGCTTCATCCTCTCAATTTTCAAGTCTTATGCAGCAGATTGTGATGTGGCCTTTTCTTTCCCTTTCCTTGAGCCTTAGGAGCCTTATGCCATTTTAGGCGACGAAGTTGAACTGGGCTGGTCTCCTCACTATCTTGGTTGGAAGATGGTGAGTCCCTGATCTTGGTTGGAAGATGGTGTGTAAGTCCCTGATCTTGGTTGGAAGATGATGTGTAAGTTCCTCGATGCATTGTGCTTCAATCTCTTGTTCATGTCTGTGCTGTTCTTGTCGTAAATTCTTCTATGTCTTCCCCTGGTGTTGTTCCTTTCACTACTACACAAAGAGTCATCGCAATTATAAGTGTCATCACGACGGTTTCTAAACCGTCGAGAATTTATGTGTCTATGATAATAGAGCGGTTAGTGAGCCATCGTGATAAGTCTGTCTGAGACGTTTTTGGTCAAAGCGTCTGCGAAGGTTACTATCACAGAGCGGCCTTTACAAAAAATCGTCGTGATACGTCGGCTATCACGCAGTGGTTATATATACCAACCGTCTGTGATTGGAGATATATCACAGACAGTAAGTAAAAAGAACAGTATGTGATATCCGACATATCACACATGATTATTCGTGGTAGCCATCTGTGGTAGTAGGTCTTCACAGATGGTTTATACTACAAAACCGTCTGTGATAGTTCGTTCTATACCTAAATATATTTTTTATATTTGTCGGCTAGCCCCCGGAAATGCTAGCTATGCCCTCTGAAAACAAGTAAGCAGAAAACAGATAAATCACAGATAAGTGAATTACAACTCAAACTGATTTCACTATTACAAAAGCCGGTTGACCAAAACTGCCTGTATTAAATACAATCACAGACGATTTTGGTTTAAGATCGTCTGTGTTACTTGTTGCACTAAAAACCGTATGTGAAGAGGTAATATCACAGACGGTTTTCAATATGAACCATCTGTGACTTCCCGTCCTCATCACAGATGGTGCGTATTAAATCTGCGTCGTGATAAGTATCTCCCTGATTTTACTATGGCTTGAAGAAATGCCTATTTTCTTGATTTTACCATGATATTATAGCCACCCCCGCCATGTCTTCAATCAGTCTCTCCCTTTCCCCTCCCCACATCGAGCTCTGGTGACCGCCCTCGATTCCACGATGCGGTTCGGCAAGGAGACGCAGCCTGCTGTTTCACAGCGCCTCTAGTGGCGAGCGTTGCGGCTCGACTAAACGCCAGAATCTGGCCACCCCATCTTGGCCTCGGTGAGCACGAGTTTTATCCTCCCAATCCCCGTCCTGGTTTCCTTATCACTCTGATTTTGTCTACTGTATCCTGTCAGATTTCGTTCTCAATGAGGACCCCCATATGTGGTCGACAAGGGAGGCCGATTCGGTTCGAGATAGATGCCTCTACTCGACCTCGTCCTCATCGAGTGAGCCTTTGATTGAGAGAAAAGAGAGAGAGGGTATCTTTTAATTCATTCTTGCAAATTATCGAAAGAGCATATGGAAACTAGTGTCTAGCAATTGATTGGTTTGGCTGAAAATTTATTTTTTTGCAATACAAAAAACTATCACAGACGGTTGTGATAGTCTATTTTCTAAGCGGATCGAACAAGAGCGTGTGTGACAATTGACTATCACAGACGGTTATTGTTCAGAACCGTCAGTAATAGCTTTTTTCACTGACGGTTGAAAAACCGTCTATAATGACCACATAGTCTCATTGACCAATAAAATCAGACGGTTCAAAAAACCATCTCTGATGATAATTTTGAACCGTCTGTGATTACCTTTTCTGCAGTAGTGTTTACAACTCAAAATCAATTACAAAAGAATGTTCATGCATTGTCACTAGAGTTACAATTGAATTACAGCTCAAAGTGAATTACAATTGAATGAATTGTTTGAACATGTATTAAGCGGTGTCACTGGAGTGAAACTCTCCTTTCGAGTCAATGATCTCCATCATGATAATGGTGGAGAGCCGTCCTCGAACATTTGAGAGTTCATTCATATCGAATGTACTTGATTTGATTGTTATGCCTTATTGCTAGGAGGAGTAAAGTAGTAATCATATATGTTTAAATTGATAATTAGGAAATAATTATTGTGAGATTGACAAACCTCTAGATCATTCGTATTTGCACTCATGATTTTCTGCATATGACGACAAATGTAGAATGCACATATGTTACCTTGTAGTTGTTGGTGGCCGCAAAATTTGAATTACATTATCACGAGGCGGTTCTCAACAATAACCGTGCGTGATAGCAAACTTTACTGAGCGACTCTCAAGAATAACCATCTGTGATAGTGGAAACTTTACAGACAGTTCTTAATAAACATCGTCTGTGATATACTATTTATCACAGATGGTTATTAACAAGAACCGTCTGTGATGTGTATCTATCACAGACGATTTGTAATTGGAACCGTTTGCGATGTTTAAGCATTTCGATTCCCACATGATATGTCACTTCATATCGCGCGCTAACGGCGTCTC
Organism: Hsuehochloa calcarea; assembly: GCA_036346395.1. Taxonomy (NCBI): domain Eukaryota; kingdom Viridiplantae; phylum Streptophyta; class Magnoliopsida; order Poales; family Poaceae; genus Hsuehochloa; species Hsuehochloa calcarea. Next base: position 11,007,993 of record CM070593.1, on the reverse strand, counting down.
TTCGTCTCGCGTGCCGACGTCATGATGCGTCTCTTCGTCTCGCGCACTGACGTTACGATTCATCTCTGTGATGTCTTTCACACCATCCATCAACAACCAGAGGAGTAAAAAAAACTTGATCACTACGGTATTAAAAACTCACGCATCCGTGCGTCGCACGCCATAGTGAGCACACGGAGCATGATGGCGAGTACCAAGGCGATTGATTGCGCTCTTCCTCACGAGGTTGTCGTCAACATCGTCGACCTCGTGATCGCGAGCTCTCCTCAGCCTAGGGCTGACCTCTACAGCCTACGAGCCACGTACTATACTGTTTGTTGTGGCAATCCATCCATGCATGAGTACATGTTAGCCTTTTAATTTGACTAGAGAAACATGTCACTAGTCTCACTAGCAACAACGCCCTTAATTTGGCATTAATTTTTAATTTTCTCTTACGAGTAATTTTGACATCTTGAATTGTGTATGTATATTGCGGTTAGAAGGCCATGTACAAGGTGTCCAAGGCGCCAGGGAGGTGCACGCGTTGGGCGGGAGGAGGTGATGAAGTGATTGGACAATGACCGCTACCTCACCGTCGTCAACCACGGCTGGTCTTTGGCAACCCGAGGCTGCTTCATCATCGGCCTCACGATGCGTCTTTGCGTACTAGGACAAGCGGTAGCGTCCTCGTGTTCCTTGAGCGAAATGTCACCATCCGCAAGGCGCGACCTCGTGCTCGGCCTCTTCCTCTACGGACCGGTGAGGCATGCGGCGTTTGGAAGCAATACATCGGCTGGTCGGCGGGCGGTGGCGGTGCGAGGCGGCCAAGAGGACCAACCGGAGTGCAAGCGGTGCCGAAGGCTCGCTGCGGCGGCGATGTGGAAGATGGCACGGCCACCGCGTCCGATGTGGGCTTTGTCGAGGACACCACCATTGCGAGCACCGGCTCACGGGTGGCGGAAGGGTGGGGCGACTCGTGCGTCTTCTGCGGCGGCAATGTAGGATTAGCCATGAGTACGCCATGTTCTTTGCATAGGTGTTGAACTACTTGTAAAATTATCGGTTTTTTAGTGATACTCCTGATGCTAGCAGCCAAAAAACAGAACCATTTTTAGATATGGAAGGAACTATTACGGGCAGTTTTGTTGGATAAACCGTCTGTGATACGTATTGTCGGGACCCAAATATGCAAATCTGGACCCTCTGTGTATACAACACTAGTCCAGGATCACGCTAGTGCACACAGTGGCAACATCGATGAAATATCATTTCCATATGCAAAGTTGACTAATAAATAGACAAATAACAATAATTATCAGAGTAAAGACCTTAAGGTCAAAGCTTACAATTAATACCTCAGAAGGCGAATAGCTCAATAAAGCTGCGGAACGTAATGGAATAACTTTAGTGAAGCACATCCATATGCCCACAGGCAATCGGCTGGGACGGGGTAGCGTGACCTAGTTCTCCACGATCCTTCAAGTAGACCTTGTTGGCTGATGATTCTTCCACGTCTATTGATTGATTATAGCAAGCATGAGTACACAACCGTACTCAAAAGTCATACCACAGAATGCAATTTATAGATGATCGCTTATTTCAAAGGAATGGCTTACGTGGTTCTTTTGCAGAAATACAACATTTGCAACTGAATACAAATAATAGATTGAAAACATTACTCAAAATAAATAAATAATATTAATTTATCATTTGATTTCACAAAGACACACAGCCTAAACAAGTTATTCACATATCTGCACAAGTTATCTCACAGAGCTGACCCTTCCCAATTGTTTTATGAAAATCTACCCATCGTGTGAAATCCCCGAGCATGTCTATAACCACGGACGCGGCTATTCAAATAGATTGATTAACACTTTGCAGAGGTTGTAGACTTTACCCACAAGATGCAATCAACTGGATCAGAGTTGATCACAACAAAACCATTTAGAAACTTCATGTCAAGCATTGACACTCCAGATGTATTTTGTTGCAGTCCAAGCGATACACACAAGCGTTTGATGCGACACACACGTTGGACAGGGGATGCGTGAACAGTCCATGATATGACCTATCTCATAGTTCACACCTCCACCCATCACACATCCTAACCTACAAATTGAGTTGTCAATGTCAAGACTCCATAACCTACTAAGTTAGGTCTATCCCATACCGGACATGTGGTTATGCAGATGAGCTTAGTTCAATGGCGCACAAAGTTAAGTGCTTAATTGGCCAAGGCAAGACTTCCAATTTCTAACTAAGTCACACAAATTATCATTCCCAGCACACAGCTCCACCATATCACACAGTATCCACCACTTGACTCAGTCTAAATCTTTTTCCACCCTGTTGGTTAAGTGCAACACATGCCATCAACGAGTAATAGCACACAACAAATATAGTTTTCTCACACAGTTCCATAATCACTTAGTCAAATTCATATCTACAACTCACATAAAATGATGACTCGTTGCATGGCTAAACAATCTACTCATATCTAACCAACCCACGTTGGTGCTACAATAATACCAACTAGTAATGAAGCAACCTAGGGTAACAAAAGATCATGGCATAACAATAGACAAGGTGGATGTAACAATTTGGATTAATAACTAAACCCAAAAGTATTGAAATAAACACTTGAAATAGAATGCAATACATTGAATAAAGTATTTTGAAAACTGGGTTCAATATGATCAAAGGTATAACTTGCCTTGCTATAGCAATGATGGTTTTATATTGTCTTGAATCTTTTACTTCCTTGAACTTCAGCTCCTTCGGACGATTTCGGGACTTCGACGTTTAACGAGAAAGAAAGCGCAAAATAAATAAAATTCAAAAAGATAAATTAAATAGACTCCAAATTAAAATTGAATGGTACTGGAAGATAGATGTTAAATTTAGATGAAATTAGAAACTTGAATGGGTTCAATCTGAGTTCGTATGAAGAAGATATGGCTTTTGAAAGTTTGAGATTCATATGAAATGATGAAAAGAAAAGGGAGAGAGAAATTGACAAGTGGGGGCTGCGGAACATTCTCAAAATATTATATTATGAAAATATTAAAAATTGGATGAGTGTATGACATGTGGGCCCTACTGATATTTAGGAATTTTAGAATTAAAATAATTCTAGAAATAAGGTAGAGAGGCGACATGTGGGACAAGCGATATAAAGGGATTTTCAAGAATTAAATTAATTCTCAAAAATAGAATTAGGGGTTGACATGTGGGCGAGTGGTCCATGGACCAGTCACGGAGATATGCTAGTCCACGGTGGACCAAGCTCATCAGCGAGGGTTGACCAAGAGTTGACTAACATGCGAGACCCACTTGTAAAGAGGGAAATAATTAGGGTTTTAATTGGGTAGATGACGTGTGGGGCCAACATGGAAGGGAAAGAAAGGGAACCAGGTTAGAATCAACGTGGTGGCAACACAGAGCACTGTACCGATTCAACAGACGAGAGAAACGAATACAATAGAAAAGCTATAGAGCTGTCGGTCGGTTCTGGTGCTTGATGGCATGGAGTTGGGAGCAAGGGAATTAACAGAGAATAATTAGCAAAGGAGAATCAACATAGAGAATGCCCAGCCGAACACATAAAGAAAACGAACAGGCTGAAAACAAGTTACAGAGAACAGGACATGTTCGAGTTGATTTTAGCGCATGGCGTGGGTAGCGACCGGTGGTGTCAAGGGGCAAAATGGAAAGGAAGCGACAAGCCGGACGCGATGGTGCGGTCGGATTTTGGAAAAATTCACCGATGAAGCGAGCAACGCGAAGAATACGCAGGCTTTAATGGCGACGGTGCTCAGGCGATCTTGAGCGAAGGGATGGCACCATGGCGTAGAAACCGCGACGCCGCGAACTCAACGCCCGAGATGGTTCGGTAGGAGGATGTCGGATGAAGGAGAAACTTCGCGGAGAAGATCTTTGATTGGAACTCGGTATTTTGTGGATGGCGACAAAAATAGATTGATTAGGAGGAAACCAATTGGAGGATTGGAAGAGGAGGTCAAGGCGGATGTCTCGGCGCAAGCGATTTGTTTTTATATGCAGAGGAGGAGGTATCAATTTTAGAAGGTTTGGGTTGGAAGCGACGCGACACAGAACTCTCGGTGCGGTGTGTTCATTCGAACGAATAATGAACAGTACCATGTGAATTCTGTAGCATGTGGCGGGACAGAGAAAATTAATAATTTTCAGAATAAAAAAAAGACCAAAAATCAAGGAGATCAAATAAATAGTAAAGAAATCCAGAAAAATCTCCAAAAATACCATAAAATTTCTTGGGATACCTGGAAACCAAATAACACAGGTTTTGATTTAATTGATATTTAGATTAGTCAAATTAAACATTTTTAATTTAGAAAAATCCCAATTAAGCTTTATTAATTCTAATAAATTGGTGAAATTTTTTAGGGTTCTAAACTACTCAAAAGATTTTTGAAAAGCCAAAATTTGGGAAGTAGCGGTTATAAACTACAACAGTCTGCGATGTGTATTTATCACGGGCGGTTATTAACAAGAACCGTATGTGATGTTTATTTATCACAGATGGTTTGTAAATGGAACCGTCTATAATGTTTATCACAGATGGTTATTAACAAGAACCATCTCTCATAATCATTTTTTTAGCTGTCGTCCATGCAGCATGAAGGGTATGAGACAGCAGCCACACCAACTTTATCAAGCCTGTCAGTTTACGAAGTATGGCTGCTAGGAGATTGCATGAAGAGGCTATTTCGCTGGCATTCCTCCAGACACAACTGCAGGTCTCAGAGGTGCCCAAGCAGCATGAGGAGGGGGATTCTACATGCTGCATGCATGGCACATCTGAGACACGTAGTTGTGTCTGGAAATGCTGCTGCAGCCCTCTTCATGTGCTCTCTGGCGGCCGTGCTTCTTGAACTTGCGAGCTTGGTTGATGAAGTTGGCGTGGATGTTGTCTCATCCTCCTCATCTTCTGCGTGGGCGATCACCAAAAAGTAACCATATCGAGACAAAAGAATACTAACCTTAGATCACCAAGAACAAATAGCGAGATATAGCACTTGAAAATTTAGGGTATTTCTTTCACCGCGTGCCGGGCAGCCGCCTCTTTCAAAAAGTAGCGCATATATATCACATCTCTCACTCTGAGATAGATCGGTTGTGAGGGGACGACCAGATATTTAATGGCACATATCAGAGGCGATTTAGTGGGATAAATCGTATGTGATATGTACAAGTAACAGTTTTGAACCGACGGTCTTGGAATGTCACATACATTTCTCACTACATATAGATCTAGATCTGATTAGAGGACCAGATATTTAAAGGTGCATATCAAAGGCAGTTTAGTGGGATAAACCGTATGTGATACGTATCACAGCCGGTTATAAACTACAACAGTATGTGACATATAATTATCACAAATGGTTATTGACAAGAACTATCTGTGATGTTTACTTATCACAGACGGTTTATAATTGGAACCGTCTGTTATGTGTATCACGGACGGCTATTAACAAGAACTGTCTCTGATAAGCACGGCTGCTTTGACAAAGACGGCGAGTACGCTAAGAAAGCAACCAAGCCCGCCACGCAGCATGATCTTTTTTTCGGTTGTCGCGCGTCCACCCAGTAGCCATAGCCTACTTCATCGAACCTGACACGCTCTACTGGCAACCATGCATGCTTCTTGAATTTGCAGGGGCTGATCATACCGTGATTGTATTCTAGCTTAGCAACTCTTACTTCATTAGCATTATCTTGGAATAGATCTTGCTACTGGTCTAGGTCTTGGTGAACTTGCTAGGAGAGTGAGTCAGGATCGATAAAGTAGGCCGTGGCTACTGTCTCATCACCTCATACTGGGTGGACGATAACCGAAAAAAAGATCATGCTTCATCGTGGGCTTGGTTGCTTTCTTAGGCATATTCATCATCTTCTTCAAAGCTACCACATCAAAAACAAAGGAATACTAACATTAGATCACTAAGAACAAATAGATCTACAAAAACACTTAAAAATCTACGATATTTCTTTCACCAAGCAGCAGTGTAGCTTAGCCTCCTTCAAAGTAGCCACATATATATCAAATACATTTATCACTACATATAGATATAGATCCGTGGGCGACCAGGATATATAAAGGAACATATAACCGTCTGTGATACGTTCACATACGGTTATTAACAGTAACCGTCTAGGATGTTTACTTATCACAGACGGTTATGGTTAAGAATCGTCTGTGAGGCCTACAATTATCACAAACTATTGTTATTTAAAACCATCTGTGATACGTATCACATACATTTTTTTAAAACGGTCTATGATATGCATACTTAAATATTTGATCATCCTGATCGACTCTAGACAGATGTGTCTATAGTGACTCCAGACAGAACAGTTTGCGCGCGCGGCTGCTTTGAAGGAGGCGACCGGCGCTGGGGCGTTCGGTGAAAGAATTAAATGCAGTGCAAGTGTGTGTAGCTTGTAGATCTATTTATTCTTGGTGATCTAAGGTTAGTATTTGCTTCTAATTATATGCATTTTATAATCTAGGTTTATCATCCAAGGAGTGGTTATTAATTAGCAGTTAAGATTTACAATATGTAGAACAATGATGAAGCAGCATGTATATATACATTGACTTGCCCTGTATTGTGTAGTTGCATGCATTAATCTATAATTTATTATGTGCATAGCACAGATGGACCGAAGCTGAATGTACGTTGAGAACCGTGTGGATGAAGAGTACATTGATGGCGTGTCTGCTTTTAGAAGAGCTGCCGAGCAGGATATGTTGAAGAAGAGGATAAAATTTATGTATTGTTCATGCATTGATTGCGATAATTTGAAGATGTTTACCAACCTGATGCAGATCGAAGAGCACCTGATTCAAAGGGATTTCAAAAAGGAGTATATATGTTGGACCAATCACGGTGAAGAGTAGATTATACCGGAAGGTAGTAACATCGTCGAGGGAGACAACGATATTTCGCCGGATATGGACTGTACTTTCGATGAGGGTAGGTCACACGATGATAATCTAGATCAGATGCTACGCGATGCAGAAGGGGACTATAGTGAGAGAGTGTTTGGTAAATCCAAGGGCTTAATGGAGGACTCAGTGAAACCTTTGTTCTGATGCGCAAGCGAGAATATACAAGGTTGTTATCCGTGCTTGAGCTGTTGAAATTGAAGGCAAGCGGTGGTTGGTTCGACAAAGTTTCACGGCGTTACTAGGTCTCTTAGTGGATATCCTTCTAGAGAAACATGTTACCTAGAACCACCTACCAAGCCAAGAAGATTCTTTGTCCATTGGAAATGGAATTAGAAAGAATACATGCATGCCCGAGCGATTGTATCATGTCAAGTAAAGAGTATGCGAGACATGCATGTATGTCCGGTGTGCAAAGCATCCCGATATAAGCGTAAATTACTACGATGGCGGCGAGGGCATCGAGGTGAAATAAGGACCTCTGCTAAGGTGTTGTGGTATCGCCTATAACTCCCCATTTCAAGTGTTTGTTTGCTAAGCGAAAGGGCGCCAAGATTGCTACGTTGGTACTCGGAGGGCGTAAGAAAGATGGAAAGATAAGACACCTGTGATTACGCGGTGGACAAACTTTGATAGGAGCTTCAAAGACTTGATGCGGAATCGAGGAATATAAGTTTTGGGTTGAGTCGGATGGAATGAATCCTTTCGGTAACATGAAGCGGGCAGACATAGCACTGGCAGTGAATCTTTGTATGTACAACCTTCATCCTTGGTTGTGTATGAAGCGGAAGTACATTTTGATGTAACTTGGAGCGATATTGATGTGTACCTAGCACTTTTCTTTGGAAGGTCTTGTCAAGGGCGAAGCAACTTGGGAACAATATTGATGTGTACTTAGCACTATTCTTTGGAAGGTCTTGTGACCTTGTGGAACAAAAGGGTATAGGTATGGAATGCGTACAAGCGAGAGAACTTCACTTCGTTCTATGATGATCTGCACCATCAATGATTTTCTTGCCCTTGATAACTGTCGGGGTTTAGTACAAAAACAATGCATGCGCATTGCTTACATGATCTTGAGTGTGTGGCTAAACAACTCGTGCAAAATTGTGTACATACGTCACGTAGATTCCTTCTCGGTATCACCCATACACGCAAGATGAAGAAATAATTCAATGAAAATAAGGAGGGCGGTTCACTTACAAGGGCTTTTAAAGGGAAAGATGTCTAA